>CM060323.1:13452390-13454890 GCA_030674155.1 Stramonita haemastoma
ATATTTCTGCCACTGTCTATGAAGTTTTGTGGTGGAGTGTGTGTGGGTGACATACATGATGGATTATGAATAGGTTATGTATTCACAACACACGCACGCACACACGCACGCACGCACACACACACACACACACACACACACACACACACACACACACACACACACACACACACACACACACACACACAGAGCAGAGTCCACAGTATAAATAAAACATGTCTGCGGGGATTACATAACATATTCCCACCTCATCCCTTCCGTCATTAAGTTTTCGTTTCTTTCTGAATTTTCTTATCGTGAGTTTCTGTTGGGGATCATGGCAGTAGCAGCAGTAGTGGAAATAGTTGTAGAGGTAGAGGTCGTCCTTGTCGTCGTCGTCGCAGTAGTAGTAGTAGTAGTAGTAGTAGTAGTAGTAGTAGTAGTAGTAGTAGTAGTAGTAGTAGTAGTAGTAGTAGTAGTAGTAGTAGTAGTAGCAGCAGCAGCAGCAGCAGTAGTAGTAGTAGCAGCAGCAGCAGCAGCAGCAGCAGCAGCAGCAGCAGCAGCAGTAGTAGTAGTAGTAGTAGTAGTAGTAGTAGTAGTAGTAGTAGTAGTAGTAGCAGCAGCAGCAGCAGCAGCAGTAGTAGTAGTAGTAGTAGTAGCAGTAGCAGTAGTAGTAGTAGCAGTAGTAGTAGTAGTAGTAGCAGCAGCAGCAGCAGTAGATGTAGTAGTAGTAGTAGTAGTAGTAGTAGTAGTAGTAGTAGTAGTAGCAGTAGCAATTGTAGTTGCAGCAGCAGCAGCAGTGGTGGTGTAGTAGTAGTAGTAGTAGTAGTAGTAGTAGTAGGAGGAGGAGGAGGAGGAGGAGGAGGAGGAGGAGGAGGAGGAGGAGGAGTAGCAGAAGCAGCAGCAGCAGCAGCAGCAGTAGTAGCAGAAGCAGCAGCAGTAGTAGTAGAAGTTAGTAGTAGTAGTAGCAGCAGCAGCAGTAGTAGTAGTAGTAGTAGTAGTAGTAGTAGTAGTAGTAGCAGCAGCAGCAGCAGCAGCAGCAGCAGTAGTAGAAGTAGTAGCAGTAGTAGCAGCATCAGTAGTAGTAGTAGTAGTAGTAGTAGTAGCAGCAGCAGTAGTAGTAGTAGCAAAAAAGAGGTGAAAGAGGAGGAAGAGGGATTATTACTTAAGTGTGTGTGTGTGTGTGTGTGTGTGTGTGTGTGTGTGTGAGAGAGAGAGAGAGAGAGAGAGGAGAGAAGAGAGAGAGAGAGAGAGAGAGAGGAGAGAGGAGAGAGAGAGAGAGAGAGAGAGAGAGAGAGAGAGAGAGAGAGAGAGAGAGAGAGAATTAATGAATAATCTTTTTTTTAAAGGGTAACAGAGTAAGCATTTACATACTTTTTTCATCCGGAGAGGGAGAGAGAGAGAACTTATGAGCAATCCAATGATGATAACCTATCACCTCCATCAGGAACTTGAGAAGAAGAAGTAAAAACTACATCTACAGATGGTAAGAGATCAGTATAGATAGCACTGAAACGGGGATGACAGAAGGGTTACCATCTTATAAAGCTATCCCACCACAGATTCTGATCCCACTGGCTCAAAACAAAACAAACACTTTACAAAAAAGCGTTTCATATTTATTTTATCCTCTTATTTCAAAGATAACGGAATAAGCTCTCGTGTGCTCTTTTTATATCCAGTCCCTGTGTGTATGCAATTATGTCAATTTCGTCATCAGTTCCCACCGGTACACACTGGCCTGCTCTTCCGAAAAGCGGTACGGGTTTTAATGTGTGCGCAAGATATTCTGCGTGCATTCGTACACGGGCCTCGACTTATTGTCTCATCCGAATGATTTTTGGGGGAGTGGAGTCGGCACTGATGTTAACTCCAGATGAAAAATACTCTTAAACGAGATTCGAACCCGGGTCTGCAGATCACAAGCGCATCACTCTGACCACCAGGTTATCCCGCCCCCCCTAGAGAAGCTCTGGCAGTCAACTTTTATCATGAACAGTAAAGACTATACTACAGTATGACAACAGTCCCTACATCGGTAATCTCTGCTAGAACGTGAATAGAACCACATCAACAACAAAAGTTCATTATAACTGCATTCTTGTTGGGAAAATGTGGAACAGATGGTTGGCAGACGATATCATCATGGTCATTCTTTTTTTTTTCTTGGCGTTAATTCAGTGGTCCCGTAATTTCCTGGTGCCATGAGAAAAAAGAACACCTGTTCATTCCCTCCCTCTTCTCCAATGACTTCTTGGGGGTGGACAATTCACTGCATAATATGCTCTGGAATGAGGGGATGGGGTAGCACAGTGGTCACAGCACTCGCTTTCCCAAAGCCAAGGTTAAGAAGAAGCATCGAGCATTGCCTTTACCTTTATCTATGCTTGGGAATATCTTGGAACATTATATAACAGTTCGAGTCTTTGGTCAGTCTGCACTTCATAACGACATGAGAGAGAATTATTATCTTTTGGATCTTTCTGGAAAAAAAAGGTAGGAGAATTGACCACCAAGAAGA
>CM060323.1:13457390-13462390 GCA_030674155.1 Stramonita haemastoma
TGATAACTATGGTGATAATAATGATGATGATGATGATGATGATGATGATGATGATGATGATGATGATGATGATGTGTGTGTGTATGTGTGTGGGTGCGCGCCCGCGCACGTGCATGCAAGTGCATGGTACATGTGTGTGGTTGTGTGTGCGTGCATCTGCGCACATGTAACTAGTAACAACAACCCCCTTCCAAAAGAACAAAACAAACAAACAAAACATACAAAAACAAAACAAAACAAACAAACAACCGCCAAAAAAAAACCCCAAACACGCACACGCGTGTATGTTCGTTTCTAAAGCTTGTCTGCACACACACACACACACACACACACACACACACACACACACACACACACACACACACACACACACACACACACACACACACACACACAACCTTGCAGGCTTGTCTGCTGCCTTCGTGTTCCTAAGCCACAGCCCAGTCTTTTAATCTGACGGTCTAGGAATGACATTAACTGTGCAAATTGCCCGAATTATCTGAAAACTGTCGCTGGGGGGTTGGGGAAGGGGAGGATGGAGGGGGGACGGGGTGAGGGAGGGGGTGGGGAGTTGGAGGAGTGGAATGCGCGAGGATTATTAAAAGAAGTCCTTGCGAATGTGCGTCAGATTTGACGTGCGTGACAACACACGTCACTCACTTCCGACTGCGTCGAGCGCCCAGAGAAAGTGAGAGAAAGAAAGGGAGAACCATATTTGGAGGCTGAAACGAGGGATACTATTTACTACATAGATATCTATATATCTATAATGGCAGTCGAGCAATTTGTTGTGTGGTATTGCTTCCATGTGTTTACCTCCTCCTCCTCCTCCTCCATTCTCCTCGCTCTCTTTTCCCCCATTCTTTGTCGTTCTTTCTCTCTTTGTAGGAAAATACGCAACAGTTTGAAACGAAGCGGTGGTGAGGCAGTTAGTTACTTTTAAAACGTGACAAAACTACATGCCGGAGGTGTTTGAATGCTGTCATTTTGGGCATGCCATGACATGACATGACATGACCCTCTTGTTATGCTTCTGGTTTGTTTGTTGGTTAAGTAAGCGTGTATCTGCGTTTCACATCCCCAGCAGGGCATCATACATTCATGTTTGTTTAGGGTACAGGATGTCTCTTTTTTTTGTTTTTTGTTTTTTTTGTTTTTGTAACCTGTTTTTTGTTGTGAAGTTTCTAACTCCGTGACTTTGGGTCACAACAGAGTTGTTATAACGTCATTGCTCACTGATATGATTGATAACACCTCATATTATTATATATATATATATGTTCTGCTATAACATTTTGTACAGAATGGGAATTGACTGTCGGGTTGTTTCAAAGTTAGTGCCTTGATTTAATGCACATGCAAGGAGGTAGCCTACAATCCGTAAAGCCGTTTATTGCGCAAAAAGGTACAGTGTGCATGTTGTGCTATGTAGAGAAGTGTGTGTGTGTGTGTGTGTGTGTGTGTGTGTGTGTGTGTGTGTGTGTGTGTGTGTGTGTGTGTGTGTGAGTGTGTGAGTGTGTGTGTGTGTGTGTGTGTGTGTGTGTGTGTGTGTGTGTGTGTGTGTGTGTGTGTGTGTGTCTGTCTGTCTCTCTCTGTCTCTCTCTCTGTGTTCCTCTGTGTGTGTGTGTGTGTGTGTGTGTGTGTGTGTGTGTGTGTGTGTGTGTTCTCTGTGTGTGTGTGTGTGTGTGTGTGTGTGTGTGTGCCTGTGTCTGTGTTCCTGCGCGCGCGCGCGTGTGTGTGACTAAATTTTATTCTTTTTGAGCAATGTTAAAAATGCAGATACTTTTTAGGATAAAATCTCAGATGTTCAAACTTCGATTGTAAACGACGCTTCTGATAAAATCAGATGGCAATATCTGCAATAAAGTTTTGAAATATCTATTGCATCGGGAATAATAACGTATCCATGGTCATTCCTATAAAAGAAAAAAAGCTCCCAGCATTGATAATTTTCCAGAAGAAAAGGAAGGATTTTATGAAGAGATCCAGACAGGAATCCATAAAAACGCGCTCTTCAAACCGTCCTGGGAACGTGAAAGCCAACGTTTCTCTTTATCACACCCATCAGCAAAACACACCCAACTCTTTGCCAGTGAGTAGACACCATTAACCGCTCTGTTAACAACAGGGCCTCCTAAAAAGAGCCCATGACAAATTAACCCTATCCTTCCTGCCTTTGAGATGCAACCAGTGAGGTAGATATCTAGGATTTTAAGCTGTGGTGATTCTAGCAGTAACAGAGGTGCTTCTAGCAGTGGAGCATGTTTGTAGCAGCGATGATTTTAGCAGCGATGATTCTAGCAGCGATGATTCTAGCAGCGATGATTCTAGCAGCGATAATTCTAGCAGTGGCGATTCTAGCAGTGGTGCTTCTAGCCGTGAAATGCAAGCAGTCTCCTCGCTGTCCTTAGGAACAGACCAATGGTTCTAAATAAAACCAGAGACTGGACACCATGGCAACACGGGACTATAAAACACAGCAGCAATGGCGGCTACGCCAGCCTGATATGGTCTGTGGGCAGACGCCCAGTGCGCTAAGGTCATCAGGCTTGCTGCATGCTGCTTGCAGCGCTAGCCAGGATGGGGCCTTCATCACACTCAACTGCAGTGCTGCGTCAGCTGAGCTGCAAGAGTACTTGTCTTACTAGTTGACCCGTCCGTCTCCCTCCTCCTCCCATCGTGACAACTCCATGTGTGGCTACTAGCATACCTGCATCTCTCTCTGTCTCTGTCTCTCTCTTCTCTCTCTCTCTCTCACACACACACAAAACAACACACACACACATACACACACCACACAAACACTCTGTCTGTCTATCAATATGTATAGACAGACGGACAGACAGACAGACAGACAGAGAGAGAGAGAGAGAGAGAGAGAGAGAGAGAGAGAGAGAGAGAGAGAGAGAGAGAGAGAGAGAGAGAGAGAGAGAGAAAAGAGAGAGAGAGAGAGTGCGTGTGTAATCGCGCACGCATGCATGCACGAGTGTGCATATGCGTTCATGGGTGCAAACGTGCATGCAGGCGTGTACACGTCACATGCACAAGTACATTTACGCACATTATAATCTTGTATCAGATACAGTTTAGTAAGTGTGAGTTTTGATAATTTCTTAAGGAACAGACAAAGCTTGACACACCTCTCTTCATTCAACCACTCACTGCACTTAAGTCAAACAACTAAACTCTCTCCTTTTACTATGACCCCCCCCCCCCCATTCCAAACAACCACCTGATATAAAAAAAATCTTTCTCGTCCCCCCAACTTGTTTTCGTCGCCCTGTGGCTGCTGTATAACGTCTGAAAGCCCCCGGAATTACAAACAGCGTTATGTTCAGTCCTCCTGATGTTGGGCTACATACGACGTCACCAGCAATACCAACTTTTCTTTCTTCCTCCCTCCACTAGTAGTGCCCCAAGGTTCACCTATGGTAAGATTTTTGCGTATATATGCGACTGATTTTACCCACCGTTAAGTATGCTGCATTCCGCTTTCGGATTTTTATGCCCTGTCCATAGAAAAAGCAGACCATTGCTTAGGTAGAACTGTAGAGTTGATGATGCATGATAAGATTTCTTCAGTGGAAAAGGAAAAAAAAAAAAGATACATTTTTCGACGTGAAACAAAACTAGATAATGCCGATGACGTCACATGTAACTCGACTTTTTGGGGGATGGAATATACACCATAAAAGTAAGCAAGCACTTAGGATAAAAACAACTTTCTGTGTGTGACGTCCGTGGTACTTATATAAAACTTCAGAAAAAAGTAATTAATGGTCAAGTACAGTCACCCCCCTCAGTAACAGACGGGTCAGCTACCTCAAACTTGACCTAAGAGAGAAAGGCGGATTGGGAAAAAAAAAGGTCAGGACAGAAAAGAGATCCACTGGGCAAGGAGACACCGGGGGTGATAGGGACTACTGTGGAAAGGGTGGGAGGGGGTGAGGGGGTGGGGGTGGGGGTGGGGGTGGGGGGTGGAGGGGTGGAGGTGAGGGAAAAGGGGCGTGGAAGAAAGAGGACAGTGATTGAGAGGCCGTATGCGTGACTTTTCTGCCATAGTCTGTGTGTGTGTGTGTGTGTAGTGTGTATTGTGTGTATTTTGTGTGTGTGTGTGTGTGTGTGTGTGTGTGTGTGTGTGTGTGTGTGTGTGTGTGTGTGTGTGTGTGTGTGTGTGTGTGTGAAAGAGAGAGAGAGAGGAGAGAGAGAGAGAGAGAGAGAGAGAGAGAGAGAGAGAGAGAGAGAGAGAGAGAGAGAGAGAGAGGAGAGAGAGGAGAGAGAGAGAGAGAGAGAGAGAAGAATAATTTTATTTTATTCTTTTATTTCGAGGATATTGGAATAAGCACTCATGTGCTTTTTTTACGTGCAGTCCCCGTGTGTATGCAGTTTTGTAAAATTTGTCATCCGTTCCCACCGATACAAAATAGCCTACTCTTTCAAAAAGCTGAACGGGTTTTAACGAGTAAGATGTTCTGCGTGCATTTGTGTGTGTGTGTGTGTGTGTGTGTATGTGTGTGTGTGTGTGTGTGTGTGTGCGCGCGCGCGCGCGCGTGCATGCGTGCGTGTGTGCGTACATGTGTGTGTGCGCATGTGTAGTTTTGCTATCTTCTGTGTGTGTATAAGTGTGTGGATGTATGAGTGTGTGTGTGTGAGTGTGCATGTGTGTGTGTGTGTGTGTGTGTGTGAGAGAGAGAGAGAGAGAGAGAGAGAGAGAGAGAGAGAGAGAGAGAGAGAGGAGAGAGAGAGAGAGAGAGAGAGAGAGAGAGAGAGAGACAGAGACAGAGACAGAGAGACAGACAGACAGACAGACAGAAAGACAGAGAGACAGAGAGGCAGACGGACAGACCCAGACTGAACTAGTCAGACAGAGGGAGCAAGCAAACACTGCCAACATGATATGAAGCAGATAACAATGGAGTACAACAGGTAAAACAACGGAGTTCATTAAATGGATGGACACCTGGAAACTGCCCTTTGGGCATCGGAATGATTGACCATGA
>CM060323.1:13467390-13474890 GCA_030674155.1 Stramonita haemastoma
AAAAGCACATGACTGCTTATTCTGTTATCCTCGATGTAAAAGAATAAATAAATAAAATAATAAATAAACAATACACACACACAATACCTGTCAAATTCAGCAAAAATTAAATCTAACACATCAACAGGAAAAAAAAACCCAAACCCACTATTCTTACGAAAAACAACTACAAACCACCAACATCACCAGCCTCAAAACCAGAACACCCTCAATCACACACAAAAAACACGTCAACAACCACAACAACAACGAAAAACACCACATCACTATTCTTACCGGCAACAACTACATACAACCTGTATGAGTAGTAGTAGCCTCAACACCCAGAACTGCCTGTCTGAAACACATCTGTATGCTGCATGCAAGCACAGAAGCCTCCGGCCCCTAAACCCAGGCTCGGCTCAGTCACGTACCGGAGACGCTACAAGCAGCAGCAACAGCAGCAGCAGCAGCAACATCAGCAGCAGCAACAACAGCAGAAGCAACACCAGCAGCAGCAGAAGCAGCAGCAGCAGCAGCAGCAGCAGAAGCGGCAGCAGCAGAAGCACGCCTATGGAGAAATCGATAGAAGCAAGGCCGAATGCGAGAATGACGTAAGGGGAGAAATCGATGAAAAACCACTACCTGGACTTCACGCCAGCCGACTCCCATCGATCTGCTTACATTCCACACACACACATATACACGCATGCACACATGCCCCTACGCGCGCGCGCACATACACACTGCACGCGCAGACACATACACACGCACAGACAACACACACACACACACACACACGACCATACACACACCGCAACACACACAACACACAGCACATACAATATACACACACACACACCACACGCACGCGCGCGCACACGAACACACATATACCCGCACATACATACACACTGGCGCGTGCACACGCACATACATATAAACAGACACACATTAGCGCGCATGCACACACGACACACACGCACGACGCACGCGCTAGACGCAGAGAGAGAGAGAGAGAGAGAGAGAGAGAGAGAGAGAGAGTGAGAGAGAGAGGAGAGAGAAGAGACATGGAGGAGAGAGAGAGACGAGAGCAGGAGAGTAGAAGAGAAGAAGAGAGAGAGCAGAGAGGAAGGAGAGAGAGAGGACGAGGAGGAGAGAGAGGATGAGACGAGAGAGGAGTAGAGAGAGGAGAGCAGAGAGAGAGGAGATGAGACAGGACAGTACAGGACAGAGTAGAGGAGAGAGAGAGAGAGAGAGAGAGAGAGAGAGAGAGAGAGAAGAGAGAGAGAGGAGAGAGAGAAGAGAGAGACAGAGAGACAGAGACAGAGACAGAGAGAGAGAGAACAGAACAGACAGACAGACAGACAGACAGAAGACAGACAGACAGAGAGAGAGAGAGAGAAGAGAGAGAGAGAGAGAGAGAGAGTAGAGGAGAGAGAGAGAGAGAGACAGACAGACAGACAGAAGACAGACAGACAGACAGAGACAGAGAGAAGAGACAGAAGAGACAGACAGACAGACAGAAGACAGACACACAAGACACACACACACACACACACACACCAAAACACACACACACACACACACACGCCGGACCTGTGATCCTTCACTATCGCTGTGTGTTTGCGAATATTTCATACGCACAAAGGAGCAAAAAAAGTCTAAGCAAACAAGTTATAAGAGAAAAGATAAAAGAAGACCAATAGAAAGAAAAACACAAAGAATGATGTTTCATGAGAAAGAAAAAAAAAAAACTACAATGCTATTTGTTGAATATGATTGCATTTCATGCTTCTGTTCTTTTTCAAGGGACCGACTGCATTCGCAGACAATGTGTGTGTGTGTTGTGTGTGTGGTGTGTGTGTGTGTGTGTGTGTGTGTGTGTGTGTGTGTGTGTGTGTGTGTGTGTGTTGTGTGTGTTGTGTGTGTGTGTGTGTGTGTGTGTGTGTGGTGTTGTGTGTGTGTGTGATTGTGTTGTGTGGCTATGTGTGTATGTGTGTGTGTGTGTGTGTGCGCGCGCGCGCCGGGGGGGGGGGGGGGGGGGGGGGCGCGCTCGCGCGCTCCATCTACTCATTACATTTTTTTGCAATCCTATCTTCTATCACAGGCCTGTGCTGTTGTGCCCATGTCGTTCAGTCCGATTTATTCATTTATTTATTCTTTTATTTCGAGGATAGTAGAATACGCCCCTCACGTGCTTTTTTTACATTCAATCCCCGTATGTATGCAGTCTTGTAAATTCTGTCATCCGTTTTCACCGGCACACGATGGCCTACTATTTCCGAAAAGCGGAACGGGTTATAACATTAGAGCCCTACTCCAGTCTGTTATGTCCTGCATCTTACAGTGTCAAGTCCACCGAAAGCAATAAATGTCAGACAACCGTAAGGTCACCAGATAAAACAGGCCCTGCGCTGCTGTAGGGTCACTTGGGAGGTGTTCAGAGGTGCCTGCTTTGATCTTACGTACACCGGGTGCTGTGGCTAAAGTCTTAAGTTTCTTCTTAACGACAACAGTAGCTTAGTCTCTCAACCAGACTGAGTGAGACACACAACATCCTCGCATGATCCGCAAAACGTTCTTAAATATTCTTTTGGGTGCGGTTAGTAGAAACATTACAAGGTTTGCATAAGCATTATAAACAGAAAAGGCACACATGCACGCATTTTTAATCTGTTCTACACGTGTTTGTAAGCTTTCTCTCTCTCTTTCTTTCACCCACACACGCATGCACGCACGCACACACCTACACAAACACACCTACCCCTAAATACACACACACGCACATCTAACACACACACACACACGCACACACACACACACCTACACCCAAACACACACACGCACGATAGCAACAACAACAACAACAAAAAACAACAACACTAAAAGAACCTCCGTCATTCATTCAATAATTCATCTTGCAAGGATGCTTTCTTCCATGTTCAAAAGGAGAATTTAAAAAAACCAAACAACAATAACAAAAAAACAAAACAAAACAAACAAGATGACGTATGACATTACAAATGAGTCACACAACTCATCAATAGTGCGCAGCATGCAGCATGCGATTCCATCGTTAAAACGAGGTGAAGAAAACTGTCGACACATGGATTCAAAATATGAAGCATAACCCACATTCTCCCCGACACACCCCCTTGACACTTCGTTTCACCTCAGCTCACGAAAATGTCACTCAGAAATCTCTCTTTTTAGTTTGCCTGTCTGTGTCTTTTTGCCTGTCTCCCTGTCTCCCTGCCTTGCCAGCCTGCCCGCCTGTCTGTCTGTTCGTATGGGTCTATCCGTTCGTCACTCTCTCTCTCTCTCTTTCTCTCTCTATATAAGGGCCGAATGGAGAACAAGTATATGAATGCTCATCTTCAACCCTTGGAAATAAAGATTATCATCATGATCATGGCCTTGATGACTCTCTCTCTCTCTGTTATCTATCTATATATATGAATATATATACACACACACACACGTGTGTGTGTGTGTGTGTGTGTGTGTGTGTGTGTGTGTGTGTGTGTGTGTGTGTGTGTGTGTGTGTGTGTGTGTACCTGCGCACGTGAGCACGCCTTTCTCTGACAAAAAAAATAGTGCAGCATCTTTCAGGCTCCATCTCTAGCTGTCTGTCCTTCTGTCTGTCTGTCCCCCAACCCCCCCCCGAAACATTAATGGTCTGTCTTTTCTCCGTCCCTCTGTTTCTTCCCTGTTGATGTCCCACCAGAGCATTGTTTTGGTCTTCTAACGAACCGGAAAGGTTACACCAATGCAAAGATCATGGCAATAACTATAGCCAGTCTGCACAAACTGTGAATCATGATGGATATGCAGTCTGAATGCAAAAAAGAGCCTTACTGACGACGGGTTTATATGTATGGCATTTGAATGTCATATGGTGTTTCAAAGATTGCAGACGATTTATTTTTGTTGTTAATTTGCATGTGTACTGATGACAACGCATTTATGTATGGAGATGTCACATCGTTATCAAAGATTTGCTGATGGTTATGTAGTCTGCCCCTTTGCAATCAAACCGATGACATCGTATTTATGTATGGATATGTCACATTATATTAAAAAAAATTGCTGATGAATGTTTGTACTGCTACTGCGCACTTGGCATTACATTGCCCTTCTGTAGTATTTGGATAGAATCGAAAATTAACGATGAACAAAACAATGCAATGCGACAACGAAAGCATTGCTATTACACACATGTCCTGATGCTTTCATGGCTCATAACACATATTGTAGTAGTCTCTTTACCGGGATGGGCTAATTCCTCTGTACAAATACAACAAACAAAATGACAGAAGAACACAAACCAAAGAAATACAAAATATCGATCATAAACTTATTACTATATCAAAGCACAAGAAAATTCCATGTATTTATTTACAGTAGCTTTAAAGAAAAAAGCAAGTCGTAATCATTTGAAATGAACTGATTACAGCATGTTAAACATCAGATAGGAAATTGACGCAAAAACGCAATTAGAATTTTTCCTTAAATTATCTCGTCCATCCCTTCCTCTCTCCCCCCCCTCTCTCTCTCTCTCCCTCCCTCCCTCTCTTGTTCTCTCAGTGCGTGTGTGTGTGTGTGCACGCGCGAGCGTGCGTGCATGCGTGCGTGCGTGTGTGCGTGTGTGTGTGCGTGCGTGCGTGCGTGCGTGCATGTGTGTGTATGTGTGCGTGTGTAAATGTGTGTGTGTGTGAACTCGAAGGCTCGCAATAACTTTCAAGCATGTGGTATGATTTGTTTGTCATACGGGAATGATAAATTCTACATTTGCAGGGGCATCCTAGTTAGTCTTTGGGAGGGAATCCATTGTTAGGGCTTTTTTCTCGTCCCTAAGGAAGAAGAGCTCAAAGATTCACCGACGGTGTGGTTTTGCCTATGCAACCGTTTTTGCCCATCATTAAGGTCGCCACATTATGTCTACTGGGATTTTAGGGATAATTATTAGATGGCTTGGTAAAAAAAAGAGCGCAAATCAATGCTTATTCAATGTACCATCCGAAAATAAAAATTTGACTTTGACTTTGGGATTTTGACATGATAAGGAAAACTGTTTGTTTTTGCAGATTTTCAGACATACAAGCACATTGCAGTTGCCTTTTTTTCCTACATGATAGAATGCGTGAAGTTATACTTTTAGCAATCAAAAACATTTGCCAATTTTTTTTTACAAGCACACACACAAACGCACGCACACGCAAGTACCCCCAAACACATCCTCGAAATAAAAGAATAAAATTTAAAAAAAAAACAATAAAAAGATAAACACACACACACACACAGCGCGCGCGCGCACGAAAACACACACAAACACACAGACACATACACAGACACAGACAGACAGACATACAGACATACATACAGACAGACAGACAGACAGACAGACAGACAGACAGACAGACAGACACCACACACACACACACGCACCGGCAAGCTGATTTCTTTTAATTACCCAGTTCTGTCATTTCAATGTGTAAACGAAACAGGCCTTATTTGAACAAGTTTTCAAAGTACACTGTCATTCCTTTTTTTCCCCCCACCAATGTCCTCCCTCAAAAAACAGTATTCGTGTCAGTGGTTTTCTAACTTCTCTGTGTACTAGAAGCGTCGGGGTTGTCAGTGGCTGACTTGTTTACTTTTGCTGTATTATTCATTCCACTCTGGTAGCTGGCTATTCAGCCCTGTTTGCATACACTGACCCTCCTTGCTCAGAACGACATCATTATTGCGGAAAGTTGGGAACCGCGAGGAGTGGAGGAAGCTGGTTGCGAAATCTTCAGCGGTGCCCAACGAATGACCTTGACTGCAGGACTGGGTGAAGGTGAAGGAAGATATGCAGTTACGGTACTGCAGACTACTTATCACTTTAACGCTAAGCTGTGCGTTATCATTTTTCTGATGTAGTATATACATGTATACAAGAGAAGATATGAGTGACTCGTAAGAAAAACAGTACAGTTTGGTTCAATCACCTAGCAATCAATCTGCTGTATCCTGTAAAAGATACCACCTTTATCCTGTTGATCACACACCGCTGCATCAACGTACATCATAGGACTGAAAAATGACACGGACGTTTGTGGCGTCGTGAAGTGATTGTTGTCGTCAAGTGGTCCACCTCGATCGACATAGACAAGAACTAGCCTACCCCCGTCTGGACACTTCTTGTGGAATGCTGCGCATTGTGTTTTGCTATAAGAAAGTATGTGTTTTGCGTCACTGTCCACCTCGATATCAAAGGCTTTGATATGTCCTACCCCTTGCTGATAATTATTACATACCAGCATTATCTCTTCCAATCCGGTCAAACTTAAATGTTTTCCCCCGTATTTTACTTATTTATTGATTTATTTATTCTTTTATATCGAGGATGATGGAATAAGCATTCATGTGCTTTTTTACATCCAGTCCCCGTGTGTATGCAGTTTTGTAAATGTCATCTGTTCCCACCGGGCACACAATGGCCTACTCTTACGAAAAGCGGAACAGGATTTACCAATGCGCAAGATGTACACGATGTTCCGTAAAGTTCGGGAGTACTCTTTTCAAGTTCGCAGTTTCGACTGAGTTTATATTTAATCAATATCTGTTTATTGCCATTATTTTTAGGCTGAGTTGATATACAGCGATGTGCTAAGCAGCTTAGAAATAATTTTAAAAGTTACATATCGACTAAGTTCACATAGTTAAACGTCTCCAGCCAGTTAGCGACAAGAACCACTTAACGACAGCACACACACACACACACACACACACACACACACACACTAACACACACACACACACACACACACACACGCGCGCGCGCACACACACACACACACACACACACACACACACGTAAGTTCCTCTTCCAGAGCTGTATGGAATCTGCCTGGTGAGGTCAGATCTGCCTGCTGCAGACAGAGGGGGGGGGGGGGGGGGGGGGGGGGGATGGCAGAGGAACACAGAACCGTCTGCCGTACTTCCGATGACAAGGGTTGGTGATTAACCACCAGGGGTGTCCGTTCTCACACCTCCCTGCCTGCCTTCTGCAAGGAGCCAGAACAGAATCTGTCGTCGATATGTGTGGCTGATTGAATTATTTTATATATATACAAAAAAAACTATAGCATTGGTGTTTTTAGCCACCATCGGTATCAGATTTCCTCCACTCACGCGGCAGGATCGCTGTCAGTAGGGTTTTTACTGGTTGATTGGTTTGAAAATATGATGATATTGCTTTTATTCCTCCTGCGTGTATTTCTTCTTACAATTTTTTTTTTATTCGGCTCTGTCTGTCTGTCTGTCTGTCTGTCTTCTCTGTCTGTCTCTCTCTCTTTCTCTCTGCTTTAGGGGGACGGGACAGCCATGGTGGTTGGAGTAATGCGCATTGCGCTCGAGATCTGCTGACCCCGGTTCCAATTTTATTTAAGGGAGGATCTTTTTCTGGGATCAACATCAGTGCTGACTCCACCCCGCTCCCCCCCCCCCCCCCCCCCTCCCCCCGAAAGTCCT
>CM060323.1:13479890-13497390 GCA_030674155.1 Stramonita haemastoma
AGGGGCAATGGCTTTACGAATAAACTCTCTCTCTCTCTCTCTCTCTCCTCTCTCTCTCTCTTCTCTCTCTCTCTCTCTCTCTCTCTCTCTCTGGGAACAGATGACATTTACAAAACTGCATACACACGGGGACTGGATGTAAAAAAGCACAAGAGTGCTTATCCCATTATCCTCGATATAAAAGAATAAATCAAATCAAATCAAATCAAATCAAATCTCTCTCTCTCTCTCTCTCTCTCTCTCTCTCTTCTCTCTTCTCTCTCTCTCTCTCTCTCTCTCTCTTGTAATATGTCGATGTTTGTATTTTACCACATGCAAGGGGTTACTGGCCTGTTGTCGTTAGAGTTCAGAGTTCTCTGTCTGTCTGTCTCTCTTTCTGTGTCTCTTTCTGTGTCTCTGTCTGTCTGTCTGTCTGTTTCTGTCTCTCTCTCTCTCCCCTCTCTCTCTGTGTCAGTGTCTGTCTGTCTGTCTATCTCTCTCTCCCTCCCTCCTCTCCGAGTTGGTCTCAGTAGTCTCAAATTCTATGTCTCCACGTCCGAGTCTGTTTGCATTGCGTATGTACACAATGTGGAAAAAAACCCCAGAACGAACACGATAGTCTTCTTCAACGGGATAAAATAAAAAGAGAAGTGAAAATACGAAGGAAAGGAATGCAGGTTGAAAAAAAAGTTGTGTGTGAGTGAGAGAGAGAGAGAGAGAGAGAGAGAGAGAGAGAGAGAGAGAGAGAGAGAGAGAGAGGAGAGAGAGAGAGAGAGAGAGAGAGAGAGAGAGACAGACAGACAGACAGACAGACAGACAGACAGAGACAGAGACAGAGACAGAGAGAGAATAACGAGAAAGATGTGTTTGTGTGGTTGCCTGTTTTTCGTTGTTCGTTTTATGGGCGTATGATTCTTCAAATAGCGTATGTATGTATGTGAATACGGATGTATGTATGCATATATGCATGTATGTATGTATGTATTGTATGTATGTATGTATGTATGTATGTATGTATGTATGTATGTATGTAGGTAGGTAGGTAGGTAGGTATGTATGTAGGTAGGTAGGTAGGTATGTAGGTATGTACGCACGTGCGTGTGCACATGTATGTTTTTATGTATTCTTCTTCCTCAAACGCCCAGACAGCAACTACTGTTATAATTATGCGCTAAAATGCGCTGTGACGCCGTAAAGTCAGGCCCAGCGCATCCGACTGCGATGTGGTAGAGAATTATTTTCTTTTTAGTCCTTCTATAAAAAAAAAATTAAAAGGCACGAGAATGGACCAAGAAGGCAAAAAATAGAGGAGAAAGAGGTGACTGGAAGAAACGGAACACGGCAGAAACAAAGAGAGGGATAGAAAAGGAGGAATTTCTAGAACAGAATTTCCAGAACCAGCTCTACCAAGGGTGAGGAAAGCCCACGAGGAGGCGGCATTATCATTATTGTTGTCATCATCTAATTGTTATTATCGTTATTACCATTATTAATGTTATTAAAATCATTGTTGTTATTTTGATTATTATCATCATCGTTATTATCATTATCTATCATCATATCATTTTTTATAATTATTATCATCGTCATTATCATTATTGTTATTTTGACCATCGTTATTATCATTAACATCTTTATTGTTATCAATATTTGCTTATTCGGATTCGGATGAGACTGTAAACTAAGGCCCCGTGTGCGAGCGCACGCAGAACATCTTGCACTCTCGTTAAAAGCCCGTTCCGCCTTTCGG
Organism: Stramonita haemastoma; assembly: GCA_030674155.1. Lineage (NCBI taxonomy): Eukaryota > Metazoa > Mollusca > Gastropoda > Neogastropoda > Muricidae > Stramonita > Stramonita haemastoma. Next base: position 13,481,620 of record CM060323.1, read on the forward strand.
AAAAGCAGGCCATCGTGTGCCAGTAGGAGCGGATGACAACCAAAAAAAAAACAAACCAGCATGCACACAGGTGTTGTGTTTAGACATCATCCCTGAAGAAAAACCAGGGAACTGAAGTGTTCAGGGCGGTTCGGGGCTGTGTATGGCAACATTCTGGCGGCTCCTGTGACGGCACTGGAACCATTCGTATCGGCGATTGCCTTTCCGATGGACCATTCCAGCGACGTGGAGAGGGGAGGTGGTGGTGGGGGGTCTGCTGCATGGGTAACGCAACAGCTTGCCCTGCATACTTCCTTTCCCAGGATTTACGCTCTAGAGCCTAGAGCGCAACTCCGTAGTCTTCAGATACTGCGGATGCTTACTACTATTTGCTTATTAATTCACAGTTTCTTCTGCCCTTCCCCTAAAGAATACACGCATCAATAAGCCACAAAGCTTATTCTTCATTTTTCAAAAAAGATGATTTTTTTTTCTTTCTTACATCAGGACAGCCTTGTTGCTTGCAGTTCATGCAATCGAAGTTTGCTTATGGTGTCGCCCTAGGAATGCAAAGGTTAGTTATTGTGCAACTTCAACAGTTATTACCTTCTTCATAACGGGAAGATTGTACACATTTTTGTTGGGTTTTATTTCCTGAGTATGGTAGGATTTGAAAATGACTCGCGGCTGGAATAGAGAGCGTGGTGTGTGTTTGCTTGTTTTTGTTACGTTTGTTAGTTTGTAAATTATTTTGCCCCTCTCATGTCTTTTTTTGGTGTTCTTTCTGGCCTAATATTCTGTTATCTGTCGTCTTCTCTCCTTGCTATCAAAGATATAAGAATTGTGTTGTTTATGTGGCGGTCAAGTTTGTTTTGAGCTAGCAAGTTTGATTTTTATATTTTAAAAATGTGTTCATCACATCACACACACACACACACACACACACACACACACACACACACACACACACACACACACACACACACACACACGTCTAATATCACTTTCAGTGTACAGACGTAAAATTAAAGACACACACACACACACACACACACACACACACACACACACACACACACAACACACATACAAAACACACACAACATACGCACGCACACACGCATATGCCACGCCGCCCTTAACCCTCCCCCCAACACACACACACACACACACAGACGCAATCATGCATATGCACAAACACATGTGTACACATTCACACGTGCAAATACACACAACACACACACACAACACTCATCCTCACACCAACCCACCCCACGCACGCACGCACACACACTCATTTTAAACACACACAATCACACACATATACAAACATCCTACAACCGTACTACAAAAAAAGAAACCTACCTGGATTTAACACTACCACGCACCAGATCAACCAGCAAACTACGACGATTCACATTCAACTCAGGTCACTCACTGGAAATGGAAGAAGAAGAAGAAGAAGAAGAAGAGTTGGCTGGAACCGGGTAGGGTATGCAACAAGCAAGCCGCTGCTAGCAGCTAGCAGGACTCAACAGAGACTCATTCTCAACTCACTGGAATATCGATCTCGCGATCAAGCTAAGGCTAGCTAGTAGGCTAGCACACGTCTGTCTCTCTTTCTCTCTCTCTCTCTCTCCCTCACGATCCGACACGACGACACACAATGCCCCCCCACACACACCTTGCCAAGCACTTTTCAACAACAACCTGCGGCTGCTGACTTGGAGAACAAAGAAGAAATCACGACGGAAAATGTGCACGCATTACAGAAACAAAATAAAGCTGTTACTAGCGGGAAAAAAAACCCAAGAAGATATATATGTAACATCACATGTTCATGCACTGTCAGCGAATAACACTTCTTTTTTTTTTTAATTGGCTAAGTTTACAAAAAAATCAGCTGGGTTTTTATTTTTTTTAACAATACGTCTGGGCGTATTCCTTTTGTGTGTGCACAAAGTGCGAAATTTGATTCTGAAAGCGTACTTTCTGATTTTTTTGTTTGTTTGGTTGGTTGGTTTTTTTTTTTTTTAACAAACTCGGCGCACAAAGTTCGAAATGTAATCACACCACAGTGGTTAAAGGTTCCAGACTTGACAACAGGGATTAAATAACAAAAGCACTGAAATCACACTGTCTTTTTTCTACAGCATTCCACACAGCAGTTAACAAGCAGACTGACGACGAAAGTGTTCAACAAAATCTAGACTTCCTTCCTCAACTCTTGAAGCAAAGTTCGAGCAGGGGGCAAGGCACCAGCACTGAATTATTCAGGGACAAGTGTAACAACACTCACACATGAACAGAAAACTATCAGTGGAAAAAAAACCTCCAGTCCACACACACCACCACCACACACACCACACCACAGATAGCTTGGCTGGGGGAAAAACTCGGTATATATAGTCAAGTCTCTTGCTGCTTGCTTGCTTGTTACATATGTAGTAGCAGCAAGTGCACTTGGAGTCAGTTCCCACAGGAGAGAGTAGAGCGACGAGGGAGAGAGAGAGACGAGTGAGAGAGTGAGAGAGAGAGAGTGTATGATGGACTGACGTGCGTGAGAGCGGACTATGCTGGGTGCTGTCGACACTGTCGCCAACGGGAAGGCCTAATGCTATTAGCACTTCCCCGCACCAATCTATTGACTGACGCTGCCGCTCCAAAGTCTCTGCTATGCTGGGGGGAGAGGAGGGAAGGGTGGAGAGAGGGAGGGGGGGGGGGGGTGAGGAGAAGTGGAGGAGGGGGGGAGGGTGAGTGGTGTAAAGGTAGGGGAGGGGGGTGGGGGAGGGAGGAGGAGGAGGCGGTGTGACAACGCGCTGAAGATATATCTCTAATGAGGCCGTTGACTATTTTCGCTTGGACTTTTTTTTTTTTTTTTTATTCACATTATTGATTATTTCGCAGACGGTCATGTTTTTTTGTTGTTTTGTTTGTTTTTTCTGACCTTCCAGCTGACCAGTTTTTTTGTTGTCGTTGTTGTTGATTTTTTTCTCCTTTCCTGTACTTTATAGACGCAGCTTTTTTTTTTTTTTTTTTTTCCCCCCTAGAGCGATCGTTTTATGGCTCTAAGCTCAGTCTATCGAATGCGGACGGGTTTTTTTTCTTTTGTTGTTATGTTTTTTTTTTAATATTGATATAAATATAGTGGGTGGCTGCCAACAGAGGCGAGCTGAATCTGTGTGTGTTCATGCCGCCGTGTGCTTTTTGCTGTGTATTCTGTGTGCAACGATTTTTTTTTTACTTTCCTCAGCAGAAGCGGGGATATGATAGAACTGGAGAGATGAAGAGAGAAATGTGGAGGACGAGCTTAGAGGAAGAAGAAAAAAGAAGAAGAACACGAGTTTAAAACAAAAAATCAATGAGAAAATTATACTGATGGTGGTGGTGGTGGTGGTGGTGGTGGTGTGATGATGATGTGGGTAATGAAGATAATGATGATGATAATGATGGGATGATAGAACAAGAAGAAGAATGATAATGATGATGATACTAGACTACTACTACTACTACTACTACTACTACTACTACTACTACTACTACTACTACTACTACTACTACTACTACTACAACTGATCGGGAAGAAGAAGAAGAAGAAGAAGAAGAGAAGAAGAAGAAGAAGAAGAAGAAGAAGAAGAAGAAGAAGAAGAAGAAGAAGAAGTAGAATGTGGGATGATGATGATGATGATGATGATGATGATGATGATGATGATGATGATGATGATGATAAAGAAACAAGAGAAGAAAAGAAGAATGATAACGATGATAATAACAATAATAACACTACTACTACTACTACTATACTACTACTACTAACTACTACTACTACTACTACTACTACTACTACTACTACTACTTGCTGCTGCTGCTGCTGCTGCTGCTGTGATGGTGATGTGTGATGATTATGTTGTGATGAGGATGTTAATGTAAAATTGGGAAACTAAGTTGCCAAAACCAAACAAGGACACAATATCAAAATACAACACTAGCGTGACAGAACAATTACAATTCAGAAGGACTTTCAGATGAGTGGAGTCAGCATCAAAAATAACTCCAGAGGCAAGAAAAAATCGCCGAGCAGACACCACAGTGGAGAAGTCAACCCGTGCCCTCGGTTGTCATCAGAGCTATTTTGAGGCTATGACCACTGGGCTATTCCGCCCCGCCACCCAGCCTCTTTCTCCCTTTTAGCTTTTATCCTCCTCCACCATCACTGCCCAGCTCCCTGGTTAACCAGCCAGTCTAAATCAACGGAAAAGGATAGTCTCTCCTGCACAGTGGGACTAATGGTTCCATTATCCTCGAGTAATAATCAGAAATAAAAGAATAAAAAATAAAATGAATAAATGGTCACTTTCTCTTGATGTCAGTTCCACCACAAATTGTCATTGTAAGAGAACTAAGCATAACCCAAGAGGTTGCTGGGGATGGGGGGGGGAGGTAAAGGAGGGGCAATTGATTTGGAAAACAGAATCAGGTGGGAGGAGGATGAGGGAGGGAGGAGAGAGAAGAGGAGAGGAGAGAGGAGAGGGAGAGAGAGAGAGAGAGAGAGAGAGAGAGAGAGAGAGAGAGAGAGAGAGGGAGAGAGAGAGAGAGAGAGGAGGGAGGAGAGGAGAGAGAGAGAGAGAGAGAGAGAGAGAGAGAGAGAGAGAGAGGGAGAGAGAGAGAGAGAGAGAGAGAGAGAGAGAGAGAGAGAGAGAGAGGAGAGAGAGAGAGAGAGAGAGATTTAAGGCTTGGTAGATTTCAATTCAACTGGAGCTGACATAGCCATTGATTCTACGATTGATGGATCCAAAGGGTTAATAGATTATGGGATCAATAGTCCCATTCGTAAAGATCTTTTAGATGAGTCAAAGGTCTCGGAAAATGAAAGTGGGTCACATTTGACAGCAACCTGGTGAATCAGTGGTCCAGGAGTAACGTTTCTGTCTAGAAAGCGAGGTGTTGTAGGTTCCATCCCCAATTGAACCCGAACTTTTCTCCCATCTTCTAGACCTTGATTAGTGGTCTGTGTGCTAGTCTTTCGGGAGAGACGATAACCCCAAGTCAGTAAGCAACTCTCTTAATTAGCGCATGTAAAAGAATTAGCGGCAACAAGAAGGTGTCCGGGGAGAGAAGACCAAATTGCATGCAAAACTCTGGCATGCCTGAAAGTGGTCTACACTACAATCTTTGACCCATGCGTTGCAAAACTTCCTCATCTTCCTCATCTTTTTCCGATCTTCTTCAATAGATCTTCTTGTAACTTACATACAGAACTAAAATAGGTCACAATAGGCACTTAAATTAAATCTGATCTTTGGGTCACCATGACTCAGCATAAGTCGTTGCCACGAGAGAGAGGAGAGAGAGGAGAGAGAGGAGAGAGAGAGAGAGAGAGAGAGAGAGAGAGAGAGAGAGAGAGAGGAGAGAGAGAGAGAGAGAGAGAGCTGGCAAAATGTAACGGTTCTGGTGTACTGACTGGGAAATTATCGTGGGATGTGTCCTAATAACGCATTATCTATCAAAAGTTACTTTACCAGTTAAACCAAGACATTTTGGTTAGATTTATTCCTTAACAATAGGTGGACTTGATGAGAAACGAGTTACTGTTTTGTTCTGCGTGACAAAAGAAGGGTTAGACTTTCTCAGGACCTAAGAACTATCATGGAATTGAGTTTGATGTCCTCTGAAACCAAACATGAGTGATTGAGGGGTTTGTGTGATTTTTGTTCGCTTGTTGGGTGAGTGAGTGTGGTTGTTGGGGTTGAGGGTTGGTTGTTGTTGTGGTGTTGATGCGGTTGCGGGTGAGGTGAGGTATGCCGATTTTGAAAAGTTGTTGTGTTGAGGGGTTGAAGTGATTTTGTTTTGATGGTTGCTGGTTTGTTTGAGTGAACGTTGGTGTTGAATGTGGGTTGATTTGAGATGTGTGTTGGTGGGTGCTGTTTGCTGAGTGTGTGTGGTGTTTTGTGTTGTGTTGCTGTTGGTTGAAAAATTTTTGGGGCTGGTTGTTTTGTGTTTGTGTGGGTGTCGGTAGTGGTTTGTTTGGTTTGTGTTGTTTTTGTTTTTGATTGTTGTGTTTAGCTTGTAGGTTTGGCTGTTTGTGGTCAGTGAGTGCTGGTTTTGTTGATGTTAGTGGTTGAGGCGGTTTTGGTGGAGTTGTTTAGTTGATGTTTTGGAGTGTGTTGGCTTATTTTAGTCGGTATGGGTGTGCTGGATGTTGAGTGATGGTTTGTTGTGGTTTTGTTATTTGGAAGTATGATTTAGTTGATTTGAGGTGTGTGTGATTTTTGATGCGTTCTGGATCTGTAGGGGGGTGGGGTGTTGGGTTGGTTTGGTGTGGTTGTGGAGGTGGTTGAGTCTTCTTTTTGGTTGGTGAGGTGTGTTGTGTTGTGGTTGTGGGTTTGGATTGTTTTATTTGTGGGTTTTTTGTGTTGTTGTTGGGTTTTTGTTTGGAGTTTTCTTTCTGTGAAGGGTGTGTCCGTGAGTCGTTGAAGTTTTGTTTTGTTTTTTTTGTTGGTGATTGTAGTTTTGTTGTGGGTTTTTGGGTGGTGCGGAATGTTTTGATTGTTAGTTTTGGGTTTTTTGGTGAGGTTGTGGGTGGGTGTTGGTTGGTTGGTTGGGGGTCTTGAGATTGTTTGGTTGGAGTTTGTTGTGTTGTCTGATAGTGGGTGGTAGTGGCTCTGTGAGAGTTTAGTGGTACTGTTTGACTTGAATGGGAGGTGTTTTCTTGGGGTTGTAGTTTGTGGTGGGGTGTGAAAATGGGGTGGTGTTGTGTGGTTGTTTCATGTAGGTGAGTTTTGTTTTTTCTGGTGTTGTGAGTGTGTTGTGGTGGGTGTGGGTGTTGTAGTGGGTGGGTGTGCAGTGGTTTTTGTTTTGGTTTTGAAGTGAGTGGTTGGTAGAATAGATCGGCCCCTTTGAGTCGCTTTTGCTTAGTGTCATACTTTATCCTGTGATATCATTCGAGACTGATTAGATGATTACCCTGCATGCCTTCATAAGATGGACCATTAGTTTCGAATGGGAGTCACGATAACATAATGATTGATGTGTGAATAGGTGTTGCATATTGTTGCGATTTGCTATAAATGCACTGGCTAGTATTTAGTGTAAGTTTCTATTGCTTAATTTCGTATTTTCTATGCCCGCATTGATACTTACGGCACCCTGGGATGTCCTTGATTTACCATGTCAAGTGAGTCTCTGAGGGTTAGAGTTGAAGTTTTCTTTTGTTTTTTTTCTTTTCTTTTTCCCTGTGCACTCCGGTGTGGTGCTTGACATTCATGCTGGACATCCTTTATTGTACCTCTCGACTGGAACTTTTGTTTGAAAGCCCTTGACGATTTGTTTGAGATTTGTGATATTGCTGTCTCGTCCAATCTTTGAGACCACTTGAGGACACAGCAACCAGGTAGTTTGGAATATTATGTACTACTACGCCACATTGACAACACTAACCGCAACTTAGTGATATCGGCTTGACGTGAACTGTTCCTTGATCCGGCAGGTTGATTTGGAGTGATGAATGCTGAAAGAATGATCATGTGGTGAGTCCTGGTGTTATGTCCGACACATGTGACTACAAGCGGCCGCAGTTTAATGTCTCATTTTTGAAATTGAAGTTCACTGTATAAAAAGAGTTAGGTCCGCCACATGAAAAATGATTTTTCGCTCTGTCGTTTTCACTGTAGTTGTCCTGGTCCGGGATGAGTGAATCTGTGATGAGTTTTTGTACTTGTATGGTGGTTGGCCCTGCTCGGTACTACACAACTTTCGCCTTGCGTGTGAAAAAACAAATTAGTGTGATTGGTTTGGAATACCCTATCCCTGAGATGGCCTCGATGTAGGTGATTGTATTTGGAGTTGATAGTCGGACGCAACCCTTACCCCTGTGTGAAAGCTTTTTGTCGACTTGAGCTTGAAGTGTTCCTGACTAGATTTATAGTAATTCATAGAGCCATTGGTTATCTTGTTAGTTTGTTTGGGGAAGCTGATTCACCTGTGCATGTTTGCCTGGAGTAAAGTGCTGAATCCCTGAGTTCGCTCGTGTGCTCGTCAATCACGCATTCTACAGTGAACTGTCTCCGCTATATGACAGTACCACTAATTGGTGGTTTGGGTGAGCTCATGTAGGCTATTTAGAACTGGCACTGGTTTACTGGAATACAAAATACAATTGAATCATGGGAGTCTTGCCAGGATTTCTGCCCAAGCATACGAGCTGTGAACATGGAACTTTTTTGTTGAATTTTATTATGTTTTTTCTGGCAAGCTGGTGCTCTTTTCCCGCGGAAACAGAAACACGATTTTGTGTTGATATACTTTGCTGGTGAATCCCTGATTACCGTTACGGTTTCTTTCTGTGATGCGGATTTCTATGTGTTGTAATTAATGAATCGCTCTCTGTTGGTTGCGCTTGTAGTGGCTTAGATCTATTCAAGTTTGATCTGAACCTCAGTAGGCAGATCGGGCTCAATGGTGATCGAGCCATATTGGATAGACCCCCTTCTTTGACGTGCTGAGCCTGAATTGCTTCCATAATGGCTATTGGGTTTTGGTGTACTTCCGTATTTTGTTGGTTGATTGCAACAAGTTTGAGTATTTCCTGCAAATAGCTCGTGTATGATGTATCGCGCCGCCCTCACACCCCGTACAGTGTTCTGTGAAGGTATATTGTGAATTTTGCAACCGACCTGTGTTGCACAAGTTGGTTTAATGTGCTGAAACAAGAGTCTCCAACATGACAACTTGTGTTTCCTTGCCCTTTTATTTAAAAACGCAAACACACTTGTATCTTATACTTGATCGAACATGAATTGCCCTTATGTGACGCCCGATCCTCTCTGTGTACATACATTGTATTTCTCAGTCTACGTTCGATCTGACCTTTGACATACAGTCAGTCACAATTGTAATCTATTGTGAATAGTTCCTTATGCACGTTTTACTGCAGTAGACCCCATCCTGGTCTGGATATTTGTCCTCCTACATACTAGAATCCCAAGACTTGCTGTTGATATATCACACCTACTTGCCAATGTGGCTTCTATTCTTGCAGAACTGACACAGTCGTCGAGGTGGAGCCCCCCATGTCGTTAATTAGATCATCGTTTGGCCCGTTATCGGCCGTACAGTTTTATTTTAGCTCTCTTGCCCCTCGCTGGATTGTCCACTGGTAGTAGACCCCTGGCTGTCGTGCCCAGGTCCCTACTGGAGTTGGAAGGCACGCACTATCCCACACTGCCACTATGGTGCATGTGTCGATCGCTTAAATTTGACGATTTTACCTGCTGAATGTGACACTTGTTGTTGGTGCGTGTCAACCAATGCATTTATTTGGCTGGTCTATGACGGAATATGAAAACTGTTCACCCGTGACGGAACCTCCTTCTATGTGTCCCAGACCTTGAATGGTCGCCCCAGTTTCTCTACTAGTGACTGCTTGGGGAGTGAACAATGTTTTGTGTGCTCGTAGTGTAATATATTAGCTTATTAAACTTGTCCATGATTGGTCACAAACTTGTGAATCTTGCTACGGCACCCTTGATTGTCTGGAGCCTGACTTTACTAATGATTTATTGATGGTGTTACTGATAAACATATTATTGAATAGAAGATCAATCACTGATTCTTGCTGGATATCCTTCAGCATCTATGGCCCCCTGTAGTTTCTGCTCAACTGCACTATCTGTGGCCTTTGTCATGCCCTGCGAGCTGACAATTCCATCTGCTAAAAATTTGAAACGCTGCGCACCTAAACTTGAGACGTTGGCAACCCCTCGACTGAGAACGTCTACTTGCGATGAATAAACGTTGATTGATGAACTCGGCTGGACCGCACGTTCGTATTCGTGTGTTTTCCATTAACTGGCCTGATATATAGTAGTATCCATACATGACATTGCTGATGACGAGTTTTATACAGTAATTTGATATCTGACATTGACCTAAGGCACTTGAACCTGGACTCGTGGTGAACCAACTGACTCTTTGAGTTATTCTGTAAAATAGTGAAAACCTGCAGTCTATGCCTGTCCTAGAAAATCTTTGAGACCTGGAGTTTGGATGGATGTAGAATGATTTGTGTGAGCTATCTACTTGGTGTAGACTACTATGTTGAGAATGATGTGTTTGGATCTGGTGGTCCAGTGTCCATTCTGCCCGGCGGTGTACGTGTTACAATACAGTGACACCTCCATTTGAACCTGCTATCAGGTTTGTGTGCTGTGAAGCTGTTGAATTTTGAGTTCTTTGTATGTGCCCTAAGAACGGAGTGAAAATTTGGTATTTATCATCAGGAAATATCATCTCGTCATTTTGACCTGGTTGGTGATTTAAGTAGGCAGCTCGTGGATGATTCTGTTCTGTTGATCTGAGGCATGTGCCTTGGGGCAGGTTACATAGCTTGGCACGTGATGATGTCCTTGTATCTGTTATTTGCTAATGATCCGCGCCTGTACCAGGACATTTTTCTGAGGATTTGGGTAGTGACTATAACCAGTTTCCTACGCTATGAATTCGGCTTGCTGGTGACCCCAAAATTTCACTTTGTATGTGGGTCCCCAGACCCACAATAGTCTTGCTACCTGCATTTTAAATGATGACCGTTTACTGCGCTTGACCCCTGGGAACTGTTCCCGTTTGAAACTGTTTTTTGTACTTCCGAAACTGTCACATTTAAAGCAAAGCTATTATCTATCGACTTTTTATCATACACGCTTAATTACCCTTCTCGGTAAAAGAAGGAGGGAAAAAGTTATTTTCATGTGAATAGGGTTATAAAATTGTCGTCGCTCTGGTACCGTTGTTTGTGGCATTAGTGATCAAAAGTGGCGAGTAAAACAGTCGGTGTGGATAGCTGCAGGTGTCAGCTGACGTCCTCTAGCAATAAATACTGTAGCGGATCATGCTTATAAGTAGGATCGTGTGATGAATAAAGTAATCTGAGCAGTTTTGAATAATTAGCAGCTAGTGTAAGATGACCCAGATAACGAGGGCGTCTTCACTGACTGCTCGATCAGCACACAGAAAGAACGAGAACGAGGTGTGACTTTGTTGTTTTTCAGGACCCCTCCATCATGTCAATACACGCCAAGTTAAATCCCACTCGTCCTTCGACAAAGAGGGAGGAGGCGGGAGTAAATATATAAGACGACAATCAAAATCGATGCCAACAAGTGGCAAAGCACAACATCTGACGCGGAATACATGAACACGGCCATACCTTGGAAAATTGATAGTCCCTTCTCACGTTTTACATGTAAGAACTCGGGCTTAAAAATTGAAACCCAGTATCAAATCGCTCCCGTTTCGCTCAGGAACAAATACTCTGAGTTCTGCTTTATAATCATCGTCCTTCCCATCGTCGTCGGAAAAAAAGCGCAAGACGGCGACTATTGTTGGCCTTTCATTGTGTAGCGAATAAAAACTGCGGTCAGTATTGCTATGACGTTAAGCGCTCAGACCAAGCCAGACCTAGCGGCCTCCCGACTTGGACAGGTCTGGTGGACCCGAGACTTGTGCCCTGATAATAATGCAACCTGGCCTAAATACTGACCGGAGTCCTGCTCCAATACCGACTTCAACCAATGAATTGTCTATCCAATTCTAATCGCTGTGCTCCTGCTGTACGTTTCTATGATGGTGATTTCTGTCCGGTTCAGATTACAGAGGGGGTGTTTAGCCTGCACCAAGTGTGCCAGAGACTGCCATGCACAGTTAGGACAACGGAGCCACTCTAGACATTGCTCCCAACAAGACTGGAGTGGCTAGAAAAAACTGCACAGCCTTTGTCTCCTGAGACCCTACTACTGCTACTACCACTGCTGCTGCTGCTGCTGCTCCTCCTCCTCGTCGTCCTCCTCCTCCTCCTCCTCCTATTACTACTACTACTACTACTACTACTACTACTACTACTACTACTACTACTACTACTACTACTACTACTACTACTACCACCACCACCACCACTACTACTTCTACTATGATTGCTAATATCAAATCAAGATTGAACTGATTCGTGTTGTGATTGGCCATGGTGATGATATGGACGATTTTGTGTCCTTGAAGAAACTTCTGACAGAAAAGGAACTAACTGGATTCTCTCTTTGACTCAGTAGAGTAGAACGAGTTTGTAGGACCTTTAAAAAAATAACTTCTGTTGAAAGAAGAAATAAGTCTTGTTCGACTGACACCTGCAGAATGGACACACATTTGCAACAAATGCTCCAACAAAAAAGGACAGAAATGTGTTTTGCCTGCTACTGTAGTAAAAACAAAACAAAACAACAACAAAAAACACTGCGTTTTTAAACTAGTTAAAATCAGAGGTCGGAATGCGGCTACGTACCTTAGTGGTAGGTAAAAACGGTTGCATACACAAAAATTCCCCGTTTGTGAACCTCGGAGCTCTAGCCGAAGAACGAAAAAAAAAAACAACCAAGCCACAGTTTAAAAGACAGAGAGAAAAAAAAAAGTAAACTTGTTTTGACTAGGCACGTGTATAAATAAAATGGCCCTATCTGGGTTTTTTTTATTTTTATCTCCTCTCTTTATCTGCAGCATCATTACAGCAAAGCAGAAAAACTTTCTTGGCAAGACCAAGCTGTCAGACAAACCTCCTTTTCCCGATCAATTGGTTAAAACTGGGTTTACTTGAGCGTCCTTGCCTGCAGAAAGACAAGATAACGTATTTTGATTGGCTTGGGAACCAGCTGCATGTATTTTCGCACGAAGTAGAATACGTGTGTCTTCTCGTTCGTTTTTTTGTTGTTGTTGCACATTTTTTGTTTTTAGAATAAAAACTACGTTTTAGACCAAAAACAAAAATGTAGCGATTGGCTAACAGCAAAATGGGGGTCTTTGATTCTCAAAATAGCTACTTGCAGACAAAATAAGAAAGTTTCTTCTAAATATAATAATTGTGGACATATCTGGTATATCTGCGTGTCCTTGAGTTTTAACAGTGGGAAAAGTGGAAGAAGCATGTTTCTAACTGGCATGGATGAAAGATAAGAGCGCGCGCCTGTATGGTTTTTAAACATCTACAGGGGGTGGGTGGGTAGCCTTGTGATTAGAGCATTGAACTAGTAATACGATGACCAATGAGAGTGTATCATCGAATCACCGTGGAGGTGTCAATTCCAGGCAATTTTACCCCTGGAGGTAATGTGGCACTGACTAAACGGAAAATCATTAGGATGACACTGTAAACCGAAGTACTCACAGAGAACATCCCTATGCATATGTTACCCCCCTCCCCTCCCTACACCTTTCGGAGGCCGACTACAGCCAGTAGCAGAGCTGAAACAAACATACCCAGCATGCATCTTTTCACCCGGAGAGGAACAAGCTTTGCCATGTTAATAATAAATAATAGGTGGAATTTACATAGCGCTATATCTTGTAAAAACCAAATCAAAGCGCTTGCATCCAGTCTTTTCTTACACATACAACCAATAACAATGAAAAGTATTAACGAAATCATAGTCTTCATCTTGATGTTCAATTCGCTCACAGGACGTAGGCTGCCTGGAACAGACTAGTGCAGTGCTCCAGGGACTTCTGAGGAAGTTGAGGCAGAAGTCCAGTCACGTCATGTGGATGGAAGAAATTTTGCTTCTTTGAATACTGCAAGGATTGGTAGCACGTAAGAACTGAAATCTGTTTTGATGGGCAAGGCGCATGTTAGACCAGAGCTTTTGAAAAAAAGAACACCAATTTGTTGTTGTTGTTGTTGTTATTGGTAGCATGAGAGAAATGAAATATGTTTTGATGAGCAAAGCGCATGTAGACGAGAGCTTTTGAGAAAAATAACATGTTTTTGTTGTTGTTGTTGTTGTTGGTAGCACGTAAGAACTGAAATCTGTTTTGATGGGCAAAGCGCATGCTTTCGAGAAAAATAACATTTGTTTTTGTTGTTCTTGTTATTGGTAGCATGCAAGAAATGAAATCTGTTTTGATGGGCAAAGCGCATGTTAGACGAGAGCTTTCGAGAAAAATAACACCTGTTTTTTGTTGTTATCGTTGTTGTTTTTTGACAATATCACCATGAGTGTGCTTGTGTCTTTAAGCACCTACTTACAGACTCGCCGTTGTATCTCTATGTCTCAAAAAAGCAACTTAGTGACAGAGAAACGAGACTTGGGTGTAGACTCTTTTCTTCTTCCCTTAACTTCTGCAGAAGTCAAGACAGCCTGCACGGACACTTTCATGTAAAATAGCTCTAGCAAATCGAGTGTGGGGGTGCTGTATCATCTTCGGGTCAGATCTTTTTTTTTTTTTTTTTTTTTTTTGGGTGGGAAGGGGGTAGTTTACTACCTACAGCATGCATACTGGGTGTTTCATGTTATTCCTACCGCCACCATAATTATGTGGTGAACTCCTTTGATTAAAAAAAAAAAAAAAGGATAAGTTTTGAACGTGTACACAAGTCGTTATACGTACATTTGCACTTTCAAGTGCGGCCTCACCTGAAAGGCTTTTGCGTGTTTATGCTGTGAGAGAGCTACGAGTATACACGTAAAAAAAGAAAAAAACAACAACAACGCCATGTTTTGACTGCCACGAGGACAGAACGGGTGTGTCCCCTCTCTCTCTCCTTAAAATAAACACGGGCAAAAAACAGACGGAGACGCCTTGATTGGCAAGGCGAGAGTGGGTGTGTCTTGCCACTAAGGGAATAATAGTTATGACATTGCCCCAGTGCTCGTATTTTCCCTTCAGTGCAGAGTGGAGGACCGCCAGCTAGGCTAATGAAGAATTATCTGGGCATAAACAGACAAGAGAAATTACTGGTCGAATAATACGCTGACATGAATGAGAGGAATTAGGATACGATGAAGTAATAGCACCGAGAACAAAAACTAGGAAAAATCGACATAGATAAAAAAAAAGCAGCAAACAAAATTAATGAAAACAATGATGGTTTGTGTTTAAAATACATTGAAGAATCCAAGAGCCAAAATATGGTTCTGATTTTAAAAGATTTTTCTCTAATTTCAATTAGAAAAAAATCAAATTCAGTCTTTTATTTCGAGGATGATAAATAAGCTCTCGTTTATTTTTTCTTTACAGTCAGTCCCCGTAAACATTCAGTTTTCTAAATGTTGTCATATATTCTCTAAAATAAAATAGAGTGAAAAACCACAACCAAAAAAAACAAAACCAAACGGGTTAAATATTGGGGGGGGGGGGGGGGGGGGGGGGGGGGGGGGGCAAAATCTCTGTTTTCATTCATTCGCACGTCTTCTCCTTTGTAAGGAGGCGTTGATATTCAACCAGATGTTGCGCCCTTCTTTCCGTTTATAGGGTTACTTTTGCTGTCAATACTAAGGACATAAAGAGGGAAATTATACCCATCCCGCTCACGTGCAATGCACGTGCTTTGACTACTCACGTGTCACGAGTCGCATCATCTGTAAGCCTTTGTCTTCTTTCCAAACCAAAACCTCCTCCCTCCTTCCCAGCCAACCACACAATCAGCCAACTGATCAACCGACTGTACCAGTTGTAAATATCACTGTCATTTCTTTTTTTCTTCTATTTTATGAAGATATATAGCTATCAATACGTTGATTAGCAATCGACCCACCTCTCTTGTTCTCTATTTCCCTCTCTCTCTCTCTCTCTCTCTCACACACACAACACACACACACACACACACACACACACACACACACACACACACACACACACACACACACACACACACACACACACACACACACGCAAGCACGCACGCACGCGCACTGGTCATGCGCAGGGGGATTTGTAGTTTATTTTGAATTCTTTCCTCTGTCGACACTGTACACT
>CM060323.1:13514890-13529890 GCA_030674155.1 Stramonita haemastoma
GAAAGGGAGGGAGGGGGAAGAAAGAGGGAGAGAGAGAGAGGGGGGGAAGGGGGGGAGGGAGAGAGAAAAAGGGGGGGGTTTTGGGGGAATGGTTTTTTAGTTTTTTTTTTTTTTTAAATTTTTTTTTTTTTGGGGGTTTGGGTATTTTTTTTTACCCCCAAAAAAAAAAAAAAAAAGGGGGGGGGGAAAAAAAAATAAAAAAAGGGGGAAAAAAAAAGGGGAACAAAAGAAAAAAAAAAAAGAAAATAAAAGAAGGGGGAAAAGAAAAAGGGGGGTAAACTTTGTGTTTTTGTTTTTGGGGTTTTTTTTTTGGTTGGGTGGGGAGTGGTGATGGTGGGGGAAATATTTTTTTTTCCGGGGGTTCCGGTCTTTACTTTTTAACCAAAACAGGGAAAAAGATAAGGAAAAAATAAAAATAGGGGGGAAAAAAAAGGGGAAAAAAAAAAAAAAAAAAATGAAATAAAAGTAAAAAAAAAGGGGGGTTTTTTTTTCCCCTTTTTTGGGGGGGGGGGGGGCCCCCCCGGGGGGGGGGCCCCCCCCCCCCCGGGGCCCCCGGGCCCCCCTTTCCCCCTTCCCCCCCCCGTCTCCTCGCCCCCCCCCCCCCCCCCCCCCCCCCCCTTCGCCTTCTCCCTCTTTCTTCCCCCCAAACCAGCCCCCCCCCCCCCCCCCCCAGAAAAACTTCCCCCCCAACAACAACACCTTTTTGTTTCATCTTAACGCACCCCGGTAGACTTTTTCCACGATCCCCAACCCGAGCCTCAACTAAGCTTTTTCCCCCCTGCGCCTCCATCAGGGGGCGGGGGGGTGCCACTAAAAACCCTAATTTTTTCCCTCAAACACACACAGCACTGTTCCCCCCAACCCTTTTTAGAAAAAATACATCAAAAATAACAGCACTGTCTCACCTTTCACACAACAAACACACAAAACACAAAAATACTACAACAAAAAAACCACACAAAAAAACCACACAGCACAGCACAGCATACCCCCTTTTTTTCACACACAAAATACACCACAAACATACATACACACCACATTTTCCAAAAAAAAATCACGAAAGCACAACACAGCAAGCACTGTCCACACCACACACATACACAACATACACCCGCACAGCACAGCACAGCATAAAAAGAACAGCAGTGTCAACACAATACAGAAACCAGCCTAGTTTGGGTGTGACGGAATATTTTCTGGGAGGAGGGGGGGGGGGGGAGAGGGCTGTCAATGGGGCTTAATTTTAGCAAGAGAGATGAGAGGAGAGAGAGAGAGAGATGAGAGAGAGAGAGAGAGAGAGAGATGAGAGAGAAGAGAGAGAGAGAGAGAGGAGAGAGAGAGAGAGAGAGAGAGCTTTTGCCATGAAAGTCGCATAAATTTATTGAACACAATGAAAATTCTCTCTCTTCTCTCTCTCTTCTCTCTCTCTCTCTCTCTCTCTCTCTCTCTCTCTCTCTCTCTCTCTCTCTCTCTCTCTCTCTCTCTCTTCTCTCTCTCCTCTCCCCCCCACCCTCTCTTCTCTATCTTTGTCTCTCTCTCTTCTCTCTTATTTTCACAAGGAACTCAGCCTCCTTCAGGTACAGGGTGCATGCTGGGTACGTTTGTGTTTTCGTATACCATTTAACGTTGACATTACAGGATCTTAAACGTAAATATTTTTGAAATTCTGCATGCATATTATATACACAAAGGTGGTCATGACGCTGGCAGGTTTGCGCTTTAAAATTGATCCAGGAGAAAGAGAAAAAATCCCAAACCTTAGTTCAAAAGACGCTGCTGTCACAATGTTGAAACTATGATTTCGTGGATGCACAGGATTGAAGTCAAAGGTTGTATAATACACTAGCCACAACAGCCTGATTACAGGCCTGCCTCTAAAAAGTAGAGACAGGGACACTCTTATACTTTTATTTATTTATTTATTCTTTTATATCGAGGATAATGGAATAAGCACTCATGTGCTTTTTTTACATCCAGTTCCCGTGTGTATGCAGTTTTGTAAATATTGTTGTCATCTGTTCCCACCGACACACGATGGCCTACTCTTACGAAGAGCGGAACAGGATTTAACGTGTGCCCAGGATGTTCTGCGTGCGTTTGCACACGGGGCCTCGGTTTATAGTCTACCGAAGGACTTATAGTGTCCTGCAAGTGTTAAGTCAAGTGTTAAGTCAAGTGTTAAGTCAAGTGTTAAGTCAAGTGTTAAGTCAAGTGTTAAGTCAAGTGTTAAGTCAAAGCGGCGCCATACGCTGACCTCATGGGAATCATGTTTTTGTTTGTTGTTTTTTTTTCTTTTCCTCAGCTAGAGCTCCGAGGTTCAACGACGGTAAAGACTTTTACGCATGCAACCATTTTTTTTACCCACCACAGAGGTAGCCGCATTCCTACTTCGGGGATGGTGTCGAAACACGACACCTGTGTGAATGGCGGCTTTGAAAAAAAAAATGTCATGCGTTCCTACGGGCATGAAAGGCCTACTCTTCTCAAAGGTGGGAAAGGTAGGAACAGATGACAAGATTGATAAAACTGCATACACACGGGGACTGGATGAAAAAAACACATGAATGCTTATTCCATTATCCTCGATATAAAAGAATTTAACAATAATTTAATAACAAGGCGGACCAGGTTTTAACGTGTGCGCAAGCAGTTCTGCGTGTGTTCGCACCGGGGCCTCAGTGTATTGCCTCATCCAAGGACTTTTAAGGGAGTGGAGTCAGGACTTTGGGTGAAATTCCCTAATATGGACACCTCCATGATGGTTCGATCCTTAGCCACCAGATCACGAGCGCAAGGCTCTAACCACTAGGCTACCCCGCTCGCCATAGGAATTGTGTGGTTGTCTAACTTTGATGTGTGTTGTATAGATCAAACCTGATATAGGGCTGGGCTGGATAGTGTTTAGTGTCGTAAAACTCGGAACAGAAAAGTGAGATGAGTATCACTGCATGTGACTTGGTAGAAAAGAAAACTGGGTGTGTGTGAGAGAGAGAGGGGGGAGGGGAGAGGAGGAGGAGAGAGGAGGAGCGAGAGTGAGGAGGAGAGGAGAGAGAGAGTGAGAGAGAATGAGAGAGAGGAGGAGAGGAGTGAGAGAGGAGTGAGAGAGAATTGATTTGATTTAATTGATTTATCTTTTATATCAAGGATAATGGAAAAAGCACTCTTGTGCTTTTTTTACGTCCAGTCCCGTGTGTATGCTAGTTTTGTAAATGTCATCTGTTCCCACCGGCAGACGATGGCCTACTCTTACGAAAAGCGGAACAGGATTTAACGTTGTGCGCAAGGAGAGGAGAGAGAGAGAGAGAGAGATGAGAGAGGAGAAGAGAGAGAGAGAGAGAGAGATGGGAAGGAGAGAGGAGGAGGATGAGAGGAGAGAGAGAGAGAGGAGAGAGAGAGAGAGAGAGAAATGAAATGAAATGAAATGTTTATTCATAAAGGCCATGGCCCTTAGAAGGGGGGGAATACAAATAAAACAAGAAAATAATATGATGGACATATAATGGCATTAGTAAATAGATACTTCTCCTTTTAAATGCTTTATACATTATATGCCAGTTTTTTTTACAATACACTCATTCGTAGAAGCTAATAACAAACCAATCTGAATAAACATGGATCTCTATAGTACTTTTGTGGTATGAACTGCTCTCGTATATCTCTTAACCCTGGACAGGAAAAGCACAAAATGGATTTCATCTTCTATGAGCATTTACAAATTGGGCATTGAAGATTTGTGGCAAGTGCCTTTCTATAGCGATAATAATGCACATTGATATCCGAAATACCAAATCTAAATCGTGTCATTATACGCTTTTAAATAACTATCAATATTCATGGAACATATACGTTGGCACACAATTTACTTGGCTGAACATTCTATAGTGATAGAATCTGTCACTATTCTGTACATGCTCTCACAATTTTGCCAGCAACAATCAATCAACCTTTCACGAAAGTGTCGAATAAAAGCACTAACATCTTCCAACTCCTGGTTGAACCACACGTAACCAAAACCCAATTCACATAATTTCATTCTTACATTTGAAGCCAATTGATTTTTGCCTCTATTATCTAGATCTAACAACATTTTATATGCTTTAAAGGGCAATCTTTCTGCATTCATCTGAGTTATTTTTATCCAATATTTTATGCATCTCACAATAGAGACCAGTGACATGGGGGTACCTTGCTGTCTCCCGGTACACGAGGTCATTTGGCGTTTTGATTGACACTCCCCCCGAAATTTTTTAAAAGCAAATAAATGTATTTTCTCACAGTGTCAGAAGCAGGATACAGACCCCCTATCTAGCTCCAATTGCAATACAGGTTGAATTTGAGCATCAAATAATTTTAGAAACAGAGAAAGAGATTCGTTTTAACAAGGCAATTTTTCATTAAAACACAACATTGCATTTTTTGCTCTACTTGCAGGTCATTGCATGCAAATGTAAAGCTTAAAGAGTAGAAAAGTTAAACCAAAATTTACTTATATACATCCCACAGAAATCACGTTCCACATATGTCCACCTTTCTCTCTTGCAAGATGTCCACCCCTTTTAAATACAATAATGTTACTTTTTTTAGGTTAATTTTAACTTCAATGAAAACAGCAGCCCTGTGTAAACTATTCAACTGATTCGGGAAACCCAATTTAAAACAGTTTCTAAACTTTAAAACATTATTCATCAGCTAAAACAATAAAATATTTCAAGAACCATCATTAGTAAATGTTGCACCTTTTTTCCCTGACTTTATTACCTCTTTTGTCAATTCGTTAATAAATAAAGAAAAAAGATAGGGCTGCAAACATCCCTTGTTTCACCCCACAGTACAATTAATATAATTTGATAACATACCACCTAAAACGCACTCTTGCTTTCCCCAAATCTTACTATCACAACACATCTGTACAGTTTTCCACGAATACCATTTTTAAACAAAACTAACCACAAAAAACTTCTGTTGACAGAGTCGAAAGCCTTCTCAAATCTATAAATGCGACATATAATTTACGGTTTAGATGAACTGTTTTTGATGATGCCTAAGGTAAAAATGTGACTACGTGGAAAATTCTGCTTGAAAACCTCTTGAAATTCTCAGTTATGTAACTTTTCGTTACCTCTGTAGTCTCCATTAATCACAGCACTGTAAAGTTGCTTTCTTTTTATTTAAACAATGAAATTCCTTATAATTATTGGGGTTTTTGACATCACCTTTTTTTTTAAAATTAATGGAAACAATTTTTTTTGACATTGACAACATCGGGAAATAAAACAAACCTTTTTTTTTTTTAAATATTTTCGAAATGTGACAAAAAAATTTTTTGAAAACATTTGTTAAACATTTTTTCATCTCCAATAATTATGGGCTGGTTTTTTTTTTTTTTAATTTTTAAAGCAACTTTTTCCTTTGAATTGGGCATTAATATTCAGTTATAACTTTTTAAATTTTTAAATTTGTGAGTTAACCAGAAACTTTTCTTCTTTTTTTAAGCAATTAAATGGTAAACACATTTCTTTTTTAAACTTTTTTTGTTTTTCGTTTAGGAAATGTTTTGTGACGTAATTCCAGAATCTTTCTGATGCCAATATGATTGGTTAGCTGTTAAACTGTCCATTGTTATAATCCCTTTTGCTTTTTCTTTAACATATTTTTGTACTCCCTTCTAGCTTTGCAGTATAACTCCGATCAGATTTAGATAAAGTATGGCGTACTTTTTCAGCAAATTACGCACTTTTCTTTTAGTGACAGACATTCTGTGTCATACCAATCATTTTCTTTCACATTGTTTCCAATGTGAATTTTTTTTCATACATTCAGCACTTCTCAAACATGAATCAAACATTCAATGATGGTTTAAATCTGTACCTATTAGGCTGATGGCATCCTCTAAACGAGTTTTCATTTCATCACATGCTAATGTGTTTTTGAAACAAATCAGAACAGGCTTCATTCCAAACAAACTTTTCAATCACACCATAGTTAGTTTCTTTCTTTCAAACCAATTGCTTGAAGTCAGACTTAACACACAGGGTTATAGGCAAGTGGTCAGACTCAATTCTCTCTACCACACACATTTCACAGCAATCAGAAATACTTGCAAATAACTCACATGTCATTAAAAAATAATCATTAATACTACTGCCAGTATCAGATATGTATGTGTAGTGACCCTGTAGGTCACCCTGACACATGCCATTCAAAATGCACAAATCTAAAGCTGTGCACACATTCAGCAACATTTTACCATAATTATTCAATACAGTGTCCTGAGAATTTCTTTTTACATTTAAAGGACCACTTTGGTGTAAATTCTGGAAACTTTCGTATGTTGTTCCCTCTTGACTACCTGAAATGTTGAGGTTCTACTATTAAGATCACCATTTAAGAATACATAAACATCATCTCTGATCAAAAATAGACACTCACACAAAAATTCCTCCAAAGAAGCAATTCCATTATCCATATCAAAATATGTATAGACAGGCGAACCTTCTGGTGGTACATATGCACACACATACAAAACATGCTTAACAGTTCCAAACAAAGATTTATCAATTAGGAAAGCACAAAAATGATCAGAATCAACCTCAATCAAATTTACATAGGAACACAATTCATCCTTGATGAGACACACTATTCCACCAGAGTGTCTCCCAGTGCTGATAGCTTTACAGCAGGTTTAGTGTGGACTTTATATCCAGTAAACACTGATGACTGAAATTCTTTAACAAAAGTCTCAACTAAACATACAAAGTCAAAAGTGCAGACAAATGAAATAAATCTTTATTAGATAATTTGGGAAAGAGACCATTAATGTTCCAATGAAGGAAGGAAAAGGATTTAACATCATTACAAACATCATTACAAACATCATCAACATCAACAACCCTGTCCGGAGGATCTTTCTCCACAGACAAGACAGAGTCAAACAAATTTTGACAAGAATCGTTAGCCATATCACTACTTTCATTTTCTAACATCACTGAATTGTCAAGGCTATTCACGAACTTATTGCGCGTTTCTCCTGCACGTGCTATATTTGTCTCATATTCCATAGCGCACCGGGCTAACTTTGCCGGTGTAGGTTCACTGTTTGTTCCCCCCTGTCTGCGGAAGAAAATCTGGTACACGGGGACCGGCCGAATTCCTATTGCTTTTCTACGAGTCTTTCTTCACTGTCCACCGTGTACCGTTTACCGTCAATAAGGAGGTGGTCAAAGACAAGGGCAGCACGCTTACCGTCACTTCTTGCTCTTTTCATGTGAGGGGTAAGTCTCTTCCGCATGTCTCTGACTCTTGCAGAAAAATCCTCACCAATAAAGACGTCTGTTCCTTTCAGCTTTTTCTTGGCTTTCAGTATGTCCTGCTTCTGTTTGTAGAACACAAACCTTGCGACCACTGGTGAGTCAGGCTTTGAATTCACACGATGAACTCTGTCGAATTCAATGGTCTGAGACAATTCCAGCTTGTCCGTGAGGAAGTCGTTCAGCATACCCTCACACTCTGCAGGTGTCTCTTTGTCTCTCCTGGTCAGTCCATAGAACAGCAGATTGTTCCGTTTGCTCCTCCCCTCCAGGTCGTCCGTCTTCCTCTGCAGACTGTCCACCATCTCTGCCAGCTGCTCATTCCTCTCCTGCAGGTCCTGGTTCTGCTGGCGAAGACCACGCACCTCCTCCCGCAGTCCCTTCAGCTCCTCCTTCATGGCGGCAGCCTCACCCTGCACGTGACGCATCTCTTGCCTCACTTCGTCCATCATGGTCCTCATGGAGGTGAGCATCTCCATGATGTCTGCATGGGAAGGCTCTGTCCCGGGCTGGTTACACGCACCGCTGGGAGGGGTGCCAGGTCTCTCCAGGCTGTGTCTGGTACTTGCTGTCCCAGTGCTGGCAAACCTGGTCTGCCTCATGTTGCCTTTGCCCTTGAGGGGATCTGGTCCTGGGTTCGTTTCCACGTCCCCACATTGCAATAGCAAACTGCCCCAGAACAAATACGTGAGGGCCAAACCTACCACGACACCGTCTACCCTCCTCTTCAACGTAAGCATGGCGATACGCATTTTGATTTTGTACCTGGCGCGTTTCAGCATGAAATTTATAAACACAGGTAGGAAGCAGCCACACGCTGCCCTAAAGTCCACATTGGCAGAAGGCATAGTCCTTTGTACTATCACTGTACAAGCCACAGGTCATAAGTTGCTCTTGGTGTGCAGTATTTTGCAAAACAATAACAGCGACGTTTTGTGCGTCTTTTCCGTGTGAACACTCGCACACGCCCCCCGAGAGAGAGAGAGAGAGAGAGAGAGAGAGAGAGAGAGAGAAGGGGAGAGAGAGAGAGAGAGAGAGAGAGAGAGAGAGAGAGAGAGGAGAGAGAGAGAGAAGAGAAAGAGAGAGAAAGAGAGAGAGAGAGAGAGAGAGAGAGACAGACAGACAGACAGACAGACAGACAGACAGACAGACAGGCAGGCAGGCAGACAGACAGACAGACAGACAGACCGACCGACAGACATTCAGACAGACAATCAGACAAGACACGCTAAGTCAGTTACTGATGATCGATCCCCTCCATCCACCACAGTAGCTCCAACAACACATGCTGTTGGATAATTATTATGGTGGATAAATAGATACTAAAAGACATCCTGATCCGCCCTTTGCTTGATCACACACGTCTGTCACATCACACACATTTCATGTGGGCATCAATTCACCATCAGTGCACAACGAAACCTTCATCAACTTTCCCATTTTTATCAAGACTTGCTTACTATAGTCATTGGGGAGTGGGGAGAAAGGAGCGGGGTTGTCTCATGGGTAAAGCGTTGTGCATTGCTCGAGATTTTTCTCCTGGAGTTAACATCAGTGCTGACTCCACTCTCCCCAAAAGTCTTTCGGATGAGACTTTAAACCGAGGCCCCGTGTGCGAACGACACGCAGGGCATCTTGGGCAAACGTTAAAAATCCTGTTCCGCTTTTCGTATAAAGTTGAGGCCATCTGTGGTGCCGATGGGAACAGATGACATTTTACCAATTACAGACACACGGGGACTAGATGGTAAAAAAGCACAAGAGTGCTTATTCCATTATCCTCGATATAAAAGATAAGAATAAGAACAACCCGGGTTCGGGCCCAGAGCCACCACCGAGACGCCCGTTCAAGAGGATCTCTGGAGTTAACATCAATGCAACTCCATTCTCCACTACAGTCCTTGGGATGACAACACCTAAACCGAGGTTCTGTGTGCGAACACACGCAGACACCTTTGAGCACGCATTTAAGCCTGTTCTGTGTTATGGAAGAGTAGGCCATTATTTGTGTCAGTGGGAACGAGACACATTACAAAACGTATGCACACAATCAATCAATCAATCATCAAATTTTTATTCCAGATGGTACATTGATAAGCATCGATTTGTTTTCCATCAAGCCAGGAATGGATGCAAACAAAGAACCGAGTGCTTATTCCATTATCTTCAAAATAAAAGAATGAATAAAAAGCTGAATCAATAAATAAATGAATAAAGATAAAACTGGACCGTCTCCTGAAAAGACAGACTTGAATCCTTTCAGCAATTAGCACAACGTTTTCCGTTCTCTGTGCAGGTTTAACATGAAATTCATATCATCACATGACTGACAGGCGCTGTGTTGAGAGGGACCGAAACTGGATGAGGAAATAGAACATGTTATAGAAAGTAAACAAAACGCTGTCTGACTAGTGACAGAAGCAGGAATTCATGATAGAGCAGAACGCTAGTTCAAAATTCACATAAAATGAAGAATTCACAAGGAGAACACAAAAACGTCGCTTTTTGCATATTCTGGATTACAAAAAAAAGCCATAATTTTCAAAGCATATTGTGACAAAACCCATAACAAAAAACACACAAACATCCCCTCCCAAACAAACCAAAAGAACAAGAAAGCACATCTATTAAAGCACTTGTTTAAATGATCTATCTGTTGACAGAGCAGCTAGGCCTATTTCTCAAAGCAAACACACACACACGCTCGCGCACACACGCACACACACCACACACACACACACACACGCAGTGCGCGCGCTCCCTCCTTTCATCCTACACATACGGACAATAACACTAAACACTTTCTATTCACTGACCTGGCCTAGAAACAACAGCATCCACCCCTGCTCTGTCCTTCCATAACAACACGGTGTGTGTATGTATGTGTGTGTGTGTGTGTGTGTGTGTGTGTGTGTGTGTGTGTGTGTGTGTGAGAGAGAGAGAAGAGAGAGAGAGAGAGAGAGAGGAGAGAGAGAGAGAGAGAGAGAGAGAGAAGGAGGAGAGATCAGCTTATGCCAGACAAGGCGAACTTTTGACATTACTCTCAGCGTAATACCATCAACACTCTAACCAGCATTCAACACACTGCAAACTGTCATACAACACTGATATTTACCGCGTTGGAAACTTTATTTTATGAGAACAATACGTCGTATTGGTGTTAGTGGAAGCTTTAACGTGTATACTTGGTTATTCATTGTTTTGTTTGCCCGCGCGGGCGCGCACGCACTGTGTGTTGTGTGTGTGTGTGTGTGTGTGTGTGTGTGAGAGAGAGAGAGAGAGAGAGAGAGAGAGAGAGAGAGAGAGAGAGAGAGAGAGAGAGAGAGAATTGTGTGTGTGTGTGTGTGTGTGTGATGTGTGTGTGTAGGTGTGTGTGTGTGGTGTGTGTGTAGTGTGTTGTGTGTGCGTGTTTTATAATTTTTTTCTCCTAAAAGTAGTCTGCAGGAGAAGACGACAAGAGTGCAAGCATTTTATGTCTGGAAGGACAACGTTCTAGAGAAAGGGAAATAATCCTGTCTGTTATGACGAGACGTGATAGCAGGTGGGATTTTACAGACTGTGTTTCTTCCTGTGTGTTTTTCATGTTAAGAATAAAGAGAGTATTCAGCCCAAAGAGAGATGGAGAGAGAGATGATGAGAGAGATGAAAGAGGAAGGGATAGACGGAGGGGGAGAAGATGATGTAGAGGATAGAAAGGAGAGATGAGAGTAAGAGAGAGAGAGAGAGAGAGAGAGAGAGAGAGAGAGAGAGACAGACAGACAGACAGACAGACAGACAGACAGACAGGCAGGCAGCAGACAGACAGACAACAGTCAGAAACACACACACAGAGGGAAGGCCTAGAAAGACAGACAACAGACATATATATATATATATATATTATATATACATATATATATATGTGTATCTAATGAAGAGAGAGAAAAATAAGAGAAAGAGAGAGAGAGAGAAGAGAGAGAGAGAGAGAAAGAGAAAAAGAGAGAGAGAGAGAGAGAGGAGAGAGAGAGAGAGAGAGAGAGAGAGAGAGAGAGAGAGAGAAGAGAGGAGAGAGAGAGAGAGAGAGAGAGAGGAGAGAGAGAGAGAGAGAGAGAGAGAGAGAAGTAAAGGCAAGGCAAAGGCAAGGGAAGGCAAATTCTTTTATTCGAGGATAAAAGATAAGCACTTGTGTGTTTTTTTACATCCAGTCCCCGCCCTTTTCAGGGATAACATAAAGATAAAAAGATACTAAACGATAAAACTATACCCAGTACCAAACAACATACAAGAAATAAGGACACTATATATATAATAAAGGTAGATAAAAGAGAGAGAATCATCAGAGAGAACGAAGAGAATGAGAGAGAGAGAGAGAGGAGAGAGAGAGAGAGAGAGGGAGAGAGAGAAGAAGGAGAGGAAGGAAGGAAGGATTTATCGAGATAAGAAAGCATGGGTTTAACAGTCGCCTTCAGGATACAAGATAAAAGATACAACGATAAAACCAGAAAAAACAAGAAATAGGACATAAAAAAGGTAAAAGCACCTCAGAGACAAGACAGGAGAAGAAGAGAGAGGAGGGAGACGAGAGAGAGACAGACAGGAACATGACAGAGAGAGAAGAGAGAAAATTGGCAAGAACTATATCCAAAATTTAATTTTTTATAATGATGAAAGCATGTGCGTTAACATGTGCAGTTGCATAATATGACACACACAGCCACAGCGCGACACCACACGCACACAACACACACACACACACACACACACACACACACACACGTTGAAAATTTATGTGAGTCTCTCTCTAACTTCCTTGACTGGTCTCTGGGCCAAAGTATTCCCATTTTTCAGACAGCCTGTCTGGGCAACCTGAACTTGGCAAAGCCCCGACTCTCTGAAGACTGTCCAGACATTGCTGCACACACAAGAGCCTTGTTTCCATCATCCATTGCACTAGCGATGGCTGCTGGCCTGTCTGTCCTGCCACAAAATGTACATGGATGTTTAACGCGTGTGCAAGATGTTATGTATGTGTTCGTTCCCACATGGGAACCTTTATTTATTGCCTTTGCTCTAAAGTTCTTGTAGGGGGAAATACAGCCAGATCCCAGGGAAAAAAATTCAATTCAAAAGAATACTTTTAGTGGTGACTCCAACCGGTGCCAACAGATTATGAGTTCAGACACTATGATCATTTGGCTGTCCAACCCCTGAGGGATTATAATATACTCACAAAGAAAAATCATATTGTTTTGTATTGTATACCACTTTGAGTCATGGCAGATTTCTTGCGTGAAATTCGGGCTGCTTTCCCCGGTGAGAGCACGTCGCCACAAGAGCAGCACCACCCTTTATTTATCCTTTATTTAGTTATCTATTTTCTGTCTGCAGCTGTGTTTGTTTCCCTATCACAATTTTTTTCTACAGAATTTTGAAAGGGACAACTCCTTTTTTGCCGGGGGTTCTTTTACGGGCGCTAAATAATTATGTGTAACACACGGGACCTCGGTTTATCGTCTCATCTGAAAGACTACAGTCAGACCACCGCTCACGTCTAATGAATGGGAGGAGAATTTTCCATCCTAATCGGGGATCAAGCCATCACACATTTCGAGCCAGGACTTTTCTTCTATTCTTTTAGGCTGCCACATCTCCTGTGACGTCCCCGTCCTGTTGTTCCCATGCCGCTCATCTAAATCTCCCCGCCACAGCCATAGCCCAGGTCCGTTACATCGCATCCTCGGGGTCGGAAGTCCACAGGGAGCTCATCAATATCAGGCCGCCATGGGGCCACCAGCCAGAGGAGCCCTGCACTGCTGCTAGGTCACTTTGGTGGTGTTCATTGGTGCCTATTCTGAGTTAACATACGCAGGATACCATCTACTAAGCCCCCTACTAATAACAGTGTTTGCTCAGTCGCGGAGGCAGACTGAGTGAGTCATCCACCTGAGGTGGCGACCACCACAATGTCCCTCCAACGACCATCCCCGTGAACCTCCGACCCAAAAGGCTTTGACACAAACTCACCACAGGCACAGAAGTGTATGGGGAAACCGAATCTGAGGTCACCATAAGACCAGAGCAACTGGGGCCACCGAATCAGAGGCAATTTTTTAAATTGCATGATGATCAGTGGTAATAATGATGAAATGATGCTGCTATAAAATGCATGTACTTTGGGACTACTTGACAGATTTGTATTCAACATTTACTAGCATAATATATCCTGGCATCAATCGGGCCTGAGAGATACAGACACCTGCAGTGTTTGTCAGGTAATTTGAGTGACACTCACAAACTCGCAAATCTGTAAAGTGGATGAAGCTCGACTGGCTTCCCACTGAGACCACAGCACACTCATTCTGGGTAGGAGCTGGCCAGAGTCTGAAAAATTCCTATGATTTATGGGATTCGAACACGCGACCTTCCACTCTGTAAACGAGGGCGTTAACCACAGCGCCATGGCGGTTGTTCAAGCCCAGACTTTTCACTTTCTATGCATGTGAGTTACCTCTTGACAACATGTGGCTTGCACTCACGTGTACACACATGCTGGCACATACGAATAAACTTTCTCGTCTTTTCTATCACACGCTAACAATAACACTGATAGCATTCGACCCAGTGGCTATAGCAACATCAACACACAAACACCCCCCCCTTCAGCAATGACACAGTGAGAAAGAGACAGGAATCTCGGCTTACAGCAGCCAAGGCGAACCTTGACATTACTCTCAGCGTAATACGATCAACACTCTAACCAGCATTCAACACACTGCAAACTGTCATACGACACTGACATTTTCCACGTTGGAAACTTTATTTTATGAGAGGAACATATGTTATATATAGGTGATTACGACGGCTATAACGTTTACACTTTGTTATTTATTGTCTTGTTTGCTTGCTTGGACTTGTGTGTGTGTGTGTGTGTGTGTGTGTGTGTGTGTGTGTGTGTGTGTTGTGTGTGTGTGTGTGTGTGTATGTATGTGTGTGTGTTGTGTGTGTGTGTGTGTGTGGTGTGCGAGCGCACGCGTGCGTGCGTGTGTGCGTGCATGCAAGATCTATGTTCACATTTTGTAATTTGTTCTCTTCTGTCAAACAGACTTTGTTAAAACTGAACAAGTTTAAAGCCAGGAGTAAAAATGCATAAAATTGATGAAATGGTTGACTATAATATTTCCATATTTACAGCATGCAATGTTTAAATAATTATGTTTCTGTTGATGTGCATCCTCTGCGTTACTCCCTGAAGTCAGAATGCAGCTACCTTAATGGTAGTGGAGGGGGGGGGGATGGTTGCACATGCATAGAAAACGATTGCATCTGCAGAAACAATCTCGCCATTGGTGAAACCTTGAAGTTACAGCTGAGGCACGAAAAAATAAGGGGGTGGGGGGGAGAGAGGGAGAGTCTGGGTTTGAGATTATGTGAATTTTTGTTTAATGGTAAAGTACACTCACGTATTTGTTTTTAACATGTTGTGTGTGTGTGTGTGTGTGTGTGTGTGTGTGTGTGTGTGTGTGTGTGTGTGTGTGTGGTGTGGTGGTGTGTGGGTGTGTGTGTGTTGGCGTGTGTGGTGGTGCGTGTGGTGTGTGAGTGTGTGTGTGCGCGCGCGCCTCGTGTGGGTGCGTGCGTGACACGAGCGTGCGTGCGTGCGTGTATGTGTATATGCATGCACGCTCACATACACACACACCCATTTTCTTGTCCTTGT
>CM060323.1:13545906-13548406 GCA_030674155.1 Stramonita haemastoma
GCACTTCTTTGATGTTGTTGGCTAATGTGTTCACATCATTGTCAATGGCTGTGAGTGCGGCGAACTTTCCTCCAATGTTGGCTTGGAAGATCTCAACCACTGTTGGGTCTTTGAGTTTTTCCAGGTCGAATCTTATGCGTGGGCTTTTTGGCTGTTGTTTTGCTTTCAATTTCAGTCTGATGGTGGTAAGTACAAGGTCGTGGTCACTGCCAATGTCAGCTCCTGGGAATGTTCTTGTATTTGCCTTGTTTATGCTGGATTTGAATCTTTGGGGTGACAGAATGTAGTCAATTTGATTATGAATCAGACCATTTGGTGAGTGCCAGGTTGATGTTCTAGATGGCTTGTGAGGGTGGAGTGTGTTAGCCAGAGTTAGTTTGTGCTTCTTTGCGAATTCCAGCAGCCGCTGTCCTCTGTCATTTGTTTCTCCCAGTCCAAAGCGTCCTGTGGTTCCTGCCCAGGTGTCATAGGCATCAGGTCCCACCTTAGCATTCCAATCGCCTTCCACAATAAGGATGTCTTTTTTGGGCGTTTTTTGTTTTGTGAGCTTATAGGTTTCATCGATGATGAATTTAGCAAATTTAACAAGGAAAGGAAAACCCAGAGAAGAGAGAGAGAGAGAGAGAGAGAGAGAGAGAGAGAGAGAGAGAGAGAGAGAGAGAGAGAGAGAGAGAGAGAGAGAGAGAGAGAGACAGACAGACAGACAGACAGACAGACAGACAGACAGACAGACAGAGAGAGTCAGAGAGAGAGAGAGAGAGAGAGAGAGAGAGAGAGAGAGAGAGAGAGAGAGAGAGAGAGAGAGAGAGAGAAGAGAGAGAGAGAGAGAGAGAGAGAGCATCTTCAAATTACATCAAAACAATCTAGTCAATATTTCAAAACACTCTCATTTCTGTAAAAAAAAAAATAATTATCATCAATTATCTATAAACTCATAATGTAGCCAATCCTTACAAGGAAAAGAAAACCCCAAAAGGCAAACAACAAACAAAAGAGCAAGATTGTATAAAAAATTATTTTTAAAAATCAAGTAGGAGCGAAACAACATGTAAGGTTATAAATACAAACAAGTTTTAAATCAGACTCTATACATTAAAAAATAATATATATATACTAATGAAGATGAAAAAAATAGCAAATAATCAGGACCAGAAAGAGAGAGAGAGAGAGAGAGAGAGAGAGAGAGAGAGAGAGGAGAGAGAGAGAGAGGAGAGAGAGAGAAGAGGAGAGAGAGAGAGAGAGAGAGAGAGAGAGAGAGAGAGGAGAGCGTCATCAAATTGCATCGTCATCAAGACAAACCAATCAACGAAATGTTTCAAAACACCCACTAAACACTTCTGTCATCAAATTATCATCGATGAAACCTATAAGCTCACAAAACATTCATATGAAAATTAATATATTCTGTGTGTGTAAGTGTGTGTGTGTAAGTGTGTGTGCGCGGTGTGTGCGTGCGTGGTGTGTACATGCTTGTGTGTGTGTGTGTGTGTGTGTGTGTGTGTGTGTGTGTGTGTGTGTGTGTGTGTGTGGTCACTGTGTGTGTGTGTGTGTGTGTGTGTGTGTGTGTGTGTGTGTGTGTGTGTGTGTGTGTGTGTGTGTGTGAGTGTGTGAGGGGGGAGAAACAAGTAAAGAAGGCATAGTAGGAAATAGACATGGGAAACAAAAAAAAACAAAACAAAAAAAAACTATTTAAAATTCGTATCTCTATATTTAAACAGTAAAACTACAATTTCAATTCAAATTTTTTAAAACCGAAACATTCCTATCCAATAATAAGACTAGGATAGCATATGTAGAAGTGGAACATGGAAAAAAAATAAAAATAATAATAATGATAATAAATAAGTATTAAAAAAATAATAATAAATAAATAAAATAAAATAAAAGGCATCGTTAAATTACATCATGAGAGAGAGAGAGAGAGAGAGAGAGAGAGAGAGAGAGAGAGAGAGAGAGAGAGAGAGAGAGAGAGAGAGAGAGAGAGAGAGAGAAGAGAGAAGACAGACAGACAGACAGACAGACAGAGAGAGAGAGACAGAGAGAGAAGAGAGAGAGAGAGAGAGAGAGAGAGAGAGAGAGAGAGAAGGAGAGAGAGAGAGAGAGAGAGAGATGTAGGGCAGGAGAATATGGATGGTAACAACAGTTGACGCATCAAACAAGAGGACAGTCAGTTGCGATTCGATTCTTTCCATTTTGTGCTCTTTGGATTCCCTGCCCTGCCCTGGGTTTACAGCTTGGTACGGATTCTGACTGATAAAATGGCTCGATTGATTGATTAACTGGGTAATGATTGAGTTGCTGGTTTTGTCTTTTGATTTGTTTAATTGACAAGATTGAGTGTTATACACATTCCATATGATGATGATGATGATGATGATCATGATGATGATGATTACTGGATGATGATTACTATCAATAGATTCACATATTTGTTTGCTTAATATTTTTTCTTTGTTTTTAATTGATTTTTGTTCTTATTGTATAGGTATGTGGATTCGGA
>CM060323.1:13550906-13553406 GCA_030674155.1 Stramonita haemastoma
AGAGGAGAGAGAGGAGAGAGCGAGAGAGAGCGAGAGAGACAGAGAGAGAGAGAGAGAGAGAGAGAGAGAGAGAGAGAGAGAGAGAGAGGGGAGACAGACAGACAGACAGACAGACAGAAAGACAGAAAGACAGAAAGACGGACAGACAGACAGACAAGCAAAGAAGAGAGGGTAGTTCAGCACATGTCGTTCCTGACTGCCCCCCCACATGGAGGGCTTCCAAACAGTGGTTCGGTAAGTGACAGGATATGAGGCAGAAAGAGGTATTTGGACGCGAGCTCTCGAGTACATACGTACACGTGCATACGTGAACCTACATAGGGCCTACGTTAAAATGTTGTTATGCTTAAAGATGTTGCGATTCAGATTGCCTTCATCCATAACAAGCTTTTCGTATATACCAGTGTGTACTCTCCACTGAAGGAGAAGAATTCCTCTGAAGTCGGGGTATGGCCGTCAATACAAACTGCCAGGTGTTTGAAAACAGCCATACACGCAAACATCTGATCTTGTGAGTATTCATGGTGTCACGATGCTTACCAGGTGACCTGAGGAAGACACAGAGAACATGACGTTCTGAGTGATCCCCAGGGTGTTAAGCTGGGGAGCGTCCAACGTAGCTATTCAGTAGGTTCTCATGAATTTAATGGCTATCTATCTCACTTAAAACTGTCATAATTCTGGATGGCTATACTTATTTGTCTGCATTTTTGTATAAGGAAGCTTCTTAACAAGTTTTGAGTTGACGCAATTTCCAATCCAATCAGTTCCATCATCTACAGATACAGAGAGTTTAAAGATGGAAAAGAAACCTGTACGAAACGAATAGGTAATAAAAACATTAAAGAGTTACGAAAATGACATTAGAAACTTCAAACAAAAACATTCAGATATAAAGTTGGTCATTTGCAGCACAGATGATTATTTTGACTTAAAACATCAAGAAAGCTGTTTGAAGCAAAACCAAATATCAAGCCAGCAAGTTTTGAAAGTATTATGATCTTATTCAAGTCGATAAACACGGCACCAATGCTCTCATTCACAAGCTAGAGTGCGCGAGTGCTTTTTTTCAATAATCATAGTCTTATTTATATTCGCGCGCGCGCGCGCGTGCGTGCGTGCGTGCGTGCGTGTGTGTGCATGCGTGCGTGAGTGCGTGAGTGAGTGCGTGGTGTGTGTGTGTGGTGTGTGCGTGTGTGTGTGTGCATGCGTGCGTGAGTGCGTGTGTGTGTGTGTGTGTTTGCACTGTAGTTTCCTTAAAATTCTTCTTGAATATTGAATATTTGTATATCCTACATGTAATGGGTGACATCAACTCTGAGAGACTGAAACTAAAACAGCACAACCAGTATACTCGACATTTTTTTCTCTGCTCGGTGCGTGCCTTTAGCATAATCAACCGACATATATAACAATGAATCACACCGGATTATACGTGCGTATTCAATTTTTAACAGACATCGGCAATCTCCAATCTTGAGCGGCTTCAGACCTGTAAACTTGATGAGCTGGTACGTTATAAAACCAGAAGTGTTGCCTAGAATCAAACTTGCAGTTTTAAGGACGAACATTTCAATATTCTAACCCTTCGGCCACTGTGCCGCAGACAGGTTTCTTTCTCCCTCGTGCTTAATGGTTGAAGGCGCAGTGTCAGTAACATATAAGAAAATAACCTTTCGTTATTTATTTTGACCAAAAAGGCACAATCGGAATATCGTTCTTGCCTCAATCAAATGTCAAAACGGCTTTCCGATTCTGCCGGTGATAAAACAAACATATCATACGAACATCATGTAGCAACGAACAAAGGTTAAGTACATAATTAATCTTTACATTTATAATGCCGTCACATCATAACAACCGCTCTGATAAAAGACAAGGCAAGTGGGCAGGCAGGAAGACAGGAAGACAGACAAGACAGAGAAAGAGACAACAAAAGATTCAACAGAAAATATCAAACACATAACCAAAACAAAGGTCAAACTTCGCAAACAACAATAAGCGAACAACTAAAAAGCAAAATCACAGTATGCAAATGAGAACGCACGTGATGTAAACTTGTAGCCGAAAAGAAAGAAAATGGGACGAGAAATAATGATAGCAAACGATGACACGAAACGAGATGGGCAGAGGGCAGAAATAGACAGTTCTAAACGAGGTGGACTCTCAAGCCATTCTCATGAAGGACAAATTGCTATGTTCTGTGTGTACTTAAAGGTGGTAAAGACTGTAAACTTGACGACAGCGAACCAGTTTTAGCTTTTTTACAGTTGGTAAGTGACAAAAGGCCACGATGGAAGGCTGCGTGGGTGAGTCCAAGAATGTGTGTGTGTGTGTGTGTGTGTGTGTGTGTGTGTGTGTGTGTGTGTGTGTGTGTGTGTGCGCGGGGCGCGCGCACGCGTGTATGTGTGGTGTGTGTCCATTGGTGTGTGTGTGTGTGTTATGTATGTGTGTGTGTGCGCGCGTGCGCGTACATGTATGTGTGTGTGCGTGATAGAGA
>CM060323.1:13555906-13558406 GCA_030674155.1 Stramonita haemastoma
AGATAACCGCGTTCCGACATCGGAGGTGTTGTCTATACATGGCACTAGTGTGCATCGGGGCTTTTTTTTGTTTTTGTTTTAATCGATTTTGTCATCTGTGTCTACTGGTACGCAATGGTCTCATCTTTCGAAAAGTGGAACGTGTTTTAACCTGCGCGCAAGTGTTCTGCGTTTTTTCACACACGGGACCTCGGCTTATATTGCCATTCGCAGGTCTTTCGGGGAGAGTGGAGTCAGTACTGACGTTTACTCCAGGAAAAAAAATCCCTTGAACTGGTGGCTCGGTGGTGACTCGATCCCGGTCCGCCAAATTACGAAGAAGACAGATTGAATCTTGCAGAGAAAAAAACAACTTATGTGGGTTTGCCGAAAACCCAAAGCAATGAACCTCTCATCTTTTAGACGCTGTATGATTGCAACTAAGCCCAACCACCAGATGGTGGTGAAAGTTTTAAGTATCAGAGTGTTTTTTTGGAAAAAAAAAACCCAACTATACAAGGCTACTACTAGAGCAAGGCAGTTAATAGTGTGTCCTATTTTAGGTAAAAGTTAGAAGTCATCAAAAAAGAAAATGCATGCAATATTATATTATATATATATATATATATATTATATATATTATATATATATATATATATACACATATGGCTGTCATCTCTTAAAACTGAAAACTCAGTCAAAACTGTGCAACTGTAATGGACAGAAAGTAGTTTGTAAAATCCAAAGCTCAGTTCTAAGTAATCAGAGTGAAAACACAGGTGTTTTTGCTGTTGTTGATGCTGCTACTGTTGTTGCTTTGTAAACACAGAATCTTTTTTTTATCATTATTATGAATTTTGTATTTGTATGAGATGTTGGTTTTGTTGAAACAAAGAAGTTTTCAAGCCTATGATTGCTATGTAACATCATACTTCTACGGAAGCAATAATCCTTTCATTGGAAATGTCATCCGAATAGCTGGTCTCAACAGACTTATCTTTTTATTTTCCTTATCATCTTCTCTCTGTGATGTCTTCTTTTTAATTATCATCTTTTTCTTTTTTGCATATTTTCCCATTATCCCTTCTGTCTGTCTGTCTGTGTCTGTGTGTCTGTGTCTGTCTGTCTGCCTGCCTGCCTGTCTGTCTCTGTCTGTCTGTCTGTCTATCTGTCTATATATCTATCTATCTATCTACCTATCTATCTTTTTATCTACCTATCTATCTACCTATCTATCTCTGTGACTGTCTCCTTCTGTCCGTTTGTCTGCCTGCCTGCCTGCCTGCCTCTGTCTGTCTGTCTGTCTGTCTGTCTGTCTGTCTGTCTGTCTGTCTGTCTGTCTGTCTGTCTGTCTGTCTCTCTCTCTCTCTCTCTCTCTCTCTCTCTCCCTCCCTCCCTCCCTCCCTCCCTCCCTCCCTCCCTCCCTCCCTCCCTCCCTCCCCCTAAACAGTAGGCAACTGTATGCCTGTGAGAACGGATGAAAAAAAGTACAAAACTGCATACACACGGGGACTGGTTGTAAAAAGTACAGGAGTGCTTATTCCACTATCCTCGAAATAAAAGAATAAAATGAATAAGTAAATAAACAGTAAACAACTGTATGCCTGTGAGAACGGATGACAAAATTTACAACATGGCATACACATGAGGTCTGGAAAAAAAAGAAACGAAAAAAGAAGCACATGAGTGCTTATTCCATTATCCACGAAATAAAAAAACAACAACAAAAATAGATGACTAAAATAATATCTCTGTCTGTTTGTTTGTTTGTCTGTCTGTCTGTCTGTCTCTGTCTCTCTCTTCTGATACGTTCGCTAAGTAACCATATGAACTATTGTTACATAAAACCGTCTAACTCTCTACGCTAACGATTTTCAAAATATAAATTTACATTTACCTGAAGAAATATGAAACTTATTCAAGTACACCTTCACTGTAAAACTGATTATTGTTTTTTATCGTTTCTGTAATAAACTTTTCCTTGTTTAAGCAGGTAAAACGTCACAAACACTGACTAGCTTTCACGCATAATTCATGTGATTTTGACTTATTCTGCTTTTACTGCATGGATGGACTGGATGAAAGAAAAACGCGAGTAAGCAAACAAACAAAAAACACCCTTCCCCCAAAACAAACGAAAAAAATCCCCCACCCCCCAAAAAAAAACAACCACCCAAAAACCAAACAAGAAACCGCCATCACGAACAACAACCAAAAAGCCCAACCAAACCCAACAGCCCCAAACAGGGACCCTCCAACAACAAAAGGCATCTTACCATCAATATCAAGCAAATAGATAAACAGACAAAACAACTATAAAGATATTATCACTTCTTGACAAAATCGTCAAATGTCATGTGAAAGGAAGTCATAGTTCGACGACAAAAGAAATGATCTCTGGTTAATATCCGGTAAGATTTCTTTCCTGCTGAAATGTGTTCCTTCAAAAACATTCTTCCTAAAACTGGTTACGTAAATATTCAGGTAACAGTTCGGGAAAGTTCCTTGCCGCCTGAAATGT
>CM060323.1:13563406-13578406 GCA_030674155.1 Stramonita haemastoma
TACTGCTGCTGCTGCTAGCTGCTGCTGCTGCTGCTGCTGCTGCTGCTGTGGCTACTACTTCTACTACTAATAAGAGTCTTAAAAATCAGTTTTGTAATATCAGACTCGATTGAAAACATTAACATTCAAAGTCTGGTGAAGCATCATGTATAGTCTTCAGTGAATCAGTGGTGAAATCCTCCCAACTAGCAGGGTATTCAAAGAATCAATCGTGAAATGTTTCTATCTAATGACTGTTAGTGTGATGTCAAACGGCTATGTGCTCACTAGAGGCTACACACACACCATAAGACTCCCTCAGGTTGAAGCAAATGAAGGAGCAAAATGTAAGAGTGACGCCCGCGTGTAACCTGGAAAGGCGGCAAGCTCGTGTATGTACTACATAGTGATGAATTCAAAACTATGCTATCGGCAAGACCCTCAGGAGTTAGTTAATACAACACTGTGCTCCTCATTTGCCTGTTTTCCTCAACGTCGTTTTGTTGTTCTTGTTAATTAGTTTTTCTCGTGTCTAACAACATTAACGATTTCATCATCAGTTTCGTCCGAATGTTAATAGAATAAAAGAAAATGAAAAGGAGTGTGTGAGTGTGTGTGTGTGTGTGGGGGGGGGGGGGGGGGGGGGGGGCGCTCAGAGCGTAAATTTATTTTTGAGACCATGAAACTAAGATAGGCATGACCTTATCTTGTTACATAGCAGCCCTCAAAAAAGAGATCAGAAAATATCGCAGGACACGAAGCAAGCCTGATAGTAGCGTGAGCCAGAGGGATTCATTCAAACAACTTGAGCTATTTATAAATGAGTGGAAATAAACAGTTTAAAAAAGGGGACCACTCCTGGATCATGAAAGAGAGAAAAATGAAAAAAAAAGAGGAGGAGGAGGGCCTACTTTAGGAGTGAACCCCTGTCGATTGTGTAGGATGCTGGCGTTTCATCAATAGCGCTAGCGACAGACACAGACTGCCCCATTGTGAATCCTAACAGCTTTATCCCAAGCCGTGCAATTAGAACAGAGGTTGGTTTTTTTTTGCTTGTAAGCTGTAATTGAATGAAGCTTTATTTTTTTACTTTTACTTTTACACCCACTTTTTAAGTTACAGTGATTTCTCTGCGTGAAATTCGGGCTGCTCTCCCCGAGGAGAGTTCGTCGCCACACGAGCAGCGCGACCCATATTTTTTCTTCTACATTTGTTTCCCTATCAGAGTGGCTTTGTTTTACTAGACTTTTTACTGATCACAGCGGTTTTAAATTGGAAATCGGGGGCGCAATAGCCAAGAAGTTTGAGCGTTGCGCTTTTGATTTTTTTAAAATTTTATTCTTTTATATCGGGGATAATGGGATAAGCACTCTTGTGCTTTTTTTTACATCCAGTCCCCGTGTGTATGCAGTTTTGTAAATGTCATCTGTTCCCACCGGCACACGATGACCTACTCTTACGAAAAGCAGAACAGGATTTAACGTGTGCGCAAGGTGTTCTGCGTGCGTTCACACACGGGGCCTCGGTTTAAAGTCTCATCCGAAGGACTTTTGGGGAGAGTGGAGTCAGCACTGATGTTAACTTCAGGAGAAAAATCTCCTCGACCGGACTCGAACCCGGGTCGTCAAATTGCGAGCGCAATGTTCTGACCACTAGGCTATCCCCGTCCCTCTTATGATTTGTTGGCCTACGATCGAGCCCGGGTTCCAGCCAGCATCGTGATGCCCCTTCAAGGGGATTTCCCCCCTGGAGTTAACATCAGCACTGACTCTACTCCCCCGAAAGCCCTTTGGATGAGACTATAAACCGATGCCCCGTGTGGGAACGCACGCAGAAGGTCTTGCGCACATGTTAAAAAACAGTTATGCTTTTCGCGTCGGAAGAGTAGGCTATTCGTACCGGTAAGAAACGATGACGAAAAATATGTGTGTATTATAACCGCATGCAAACTGGTGATGTGTGTAGACATCATCACCGAAGGCGAAATGTGGGTACCTTAATGGTGTGCAAACACAGCTGTTTAGGCAAAAGTCTCACCATTGTGAACCTGGGAGCTGTAGCCGAGACTAGCACTGCTGGTGTCTACCTCTGTAATCTCTTGGATCCGGTTGACGTCGAGATATATTTATCTATTTTAGTCTTTTATTTCAAGGATAATGAAATAAGCACTCATGTACCTTTTTGCACCAGTCTCCGAATGAGAATCAAGAGTCAGAAATTATTTATTGCCCTAAAAGTCACATGGACTTATTGACACAACAAAATATACTCAACATAATTCATCAATACAACATACTATTCACTGGTCAGCGTGTGTATGCAGTTTTGTCAGTTTTGTCAAGCGTTCCCACCGGCACACAATGGCCTACTTTTCCGAAAAGCTGAACATGTTTTAACATGCGCACAAGATGTGCGTGCGTTCGCACACGGGACCTCGGTTTATAATCTCATCCAAAGGACTATTGGGGGGGGGGGGAGTGGAGTCGGCACTGATGTTAAATACAGAGGAAAAACCCTTTTGAACGAGATTCAATACAGAGTACAGCCCTGTCGGGAAGTCTTAAAGCACATGTACTTGCACAGCAACATCATGACATCATCCTCACCATCACTGACCATTATGCACAAAAAAGAAAATTTTCTCTGATTCAGTGGCTCCTGTTGCTCCGGTCTCATGGTTTCCCCCCTACACTTCTGCACGTGCAGCGCACCATACTAGCGCAGTGTCAAAGCCTTCAAGACTGGGGACCGGGGTTCACAGGAGGTCGTTGGAGGGACGAGATGGTGGCCAGTAACCCCGGTGGGCGTCTCACCCAGTCTGTGGATCCACGACTATATAGATATCAATGTCGTCAATAGGAAGGAGCCTTACTGGGTGGTGCACTGTGAATAACTAGCTCAGATCAGGCAAACACTGGAAACCCACCAACTTGGACCCAGCTGCAGTGCAGGGCTTCCAGAGCTGGTGGCCTCGTGGTGAAATGACAAGCCTGGGTATGGTTGGGGCTGTTTAACAGTGCATGCGGTGAAATTGTAATTTTAAAATGCCACTCATAATTTCTCAATTGGAGACATTAAAGTTTTCTTGAGTTTTGAGAGGCGTGGGGACAGGACAGGACAGGAGCATCACAAAAGATGAGGCAACAACAACAACACCCCCCCCCCCCCAGCCCCCCCCCTACCAAAAACAGAGTTTCAAAATGTCCTCAAGTGCAAAAGAAATGCTATAGCGTGCATACAGGACAACCTTGACTGGTACAGCAAGTTTTTGTTATATATATTTTGTACTGGAATATGTATTTGTTCAGGGGACTGGCCGACTACGGATGTGTCGAGGAGGGGTGGAAGGGTGGGGGTGGGGGTGTGAAGAGTCAATAGGCTTGAAAAAGGAAAGGGGAATGGCCGGTGGAGGCAGAAAATAGCCAGTCACGTACTTACCTGTTTGTCTGACTTCCTGCTACATAATGCACGGTAATCTGTCCGTCTGTCTAACACAGTCTGTCTGTCTGTCTGTTCGTTTCATTGTTTTTAATGTCTGTCCTTCTGCTTGCCTTTCTAGTATGTCCGTCTGCTTATCGATCTGTCTGTCCATTTAATCGTTTTCTGTCCTTGTCTCAGGTTTCTGCAGTACTGCCAAGAATACTCATTTTGTACATCGACGTTTCCGTCTGTCTGTCTATCTGTCTTCCCCCTCTCCCTCTCTGTCTGTCTGTCTGTCTGTCTGTCTGTCTGTCTGTCTGTGTCTCTGTCTGTCTGTCTGTCTGTCTGTCTCTGTCTGTCTGTCTGTCTGTCTGTCTGTCTGTCTGTCTGTCTGTCTGTCTCTCTCTCTCTTCTCTCTCTCTCTCTCTCTCTCTCTCTCTCTCTCTCTCTCTCTCTCTCTCTCTCTCTCTCTCTCTCTCTCTCTCTCTCCAGGCTATGAGCAAGTAGAGATAGCATGCAGCAGAGAGGAAAAAGGAGGAGAGAACGGTCATTCAGCTCGCTCTCTCTCTCTCTTCTTTCTTTCTTTCTTTCTTTCTTTCTTTTCTTCTTCCCTTTTTGCCCCCGCATTTTCCTCAAGTAACACTGACACGCACAGTTTCCAGAAGTCTCACAAGACATATCGATCAGGCAAGCTCCTCCTACCCCCCCCCCCCTTCCTTCCCCCACCCCCCTCTCCTTCCTCTTCCCCTCCCCCGCCGCCGGAACCTCCCCCACTTCTCCCTTAGTTCCTTTCTCTTCCCTTCCCCCTCTTTTCTCCCCCCTCTCTCTTATTTCCCTGTCTTCCTATCTTTTCCCCACCCTCGCCTTTTTCGTGGCTGATTTCCGTGTAGCTTTCTTAGATTCTTTTCCGCCTTTCTTTCTTTCTCTGTTTCTTCTTCTTCTTCTCTTTTCTCGTTGTTCTGAAAGCTAAGGTCTGGAACTACTGACTGGAAGAGGGTGAGAAAGGGAGAGAGGAGTGCCGGGGTTTGGGGGAAGGTGGGATGAGGGAGGAGGGGGGTTGTGGGTGGGGGGGGAGGGGGGAGGGAGGAGGAACTTAGCTATCTTCTGTCGTGTTTTTTTTTGTGTTCTTTTATTCATGCAATGTGGACACTCAAATGCATGAGAAAAGCTAGCTAGCTACCTTTATGCTGGAGAGTGAGTATAGGGCGAGTTGAGTGCCGACGGTCAAATGTGTGTGTAATGTGCATGCATGCGCTCTGCGCGCGCGCTCGTGTATATGTGCGTTTGTGTGTGTGTGTGTGTGTGTGTGTGTGTGTGTGTGTGTGTTTTGGTGTGTGTGTGTGTGTGTGTGTGTGTGTGTGTGTGTGTGTGTGTGTGTGTGTGTGTGTGTGTGTGTGTGATGTAATGTGTGTGTGTGTGTGTGTGAAGGTGTGCATGTGTGTGTATTTATGTTGCATGCGCACGCGTGTGCATATTGTATGTGCGCGCATCTGTGTGTGTGTGTGTGTGTGTGTGTGTGTGTGTGTGTGTGTGTGTGAAAGCGCGTGCTTGCATGCTTCTGTCTGCCTTTTGTAAGTGTATGTGTGTACATGCGTATGTGTATGAAAGTGCGTGTGTGTGTGTACGCGAGCATACGTCTGTGCGCACGCATGCGTACACACGCGCGCGGGAGCACATGCGCATAATTATGTACGATACACTCACACCTTGAGCGCTCATATGAGCACTCGCGTGAGACACGCGCTCGTGTCCATGCATCCTGGCTATACACGTCAGCATCCCTTACTCCCCTCCAGAAGGAAAGCATAATAAACAAACAAGCGAAGAAGCCGGGATGGAGGGGACCATCTGTGCCAACCCCTGCTCATCAGAAGTACTGATCAATTATTTACCGTCTCCTCCAAAAGCGACCCACAATTTCGGCAATACCTTGCCACGCTAGCCTTTCAAAGAGATAGCTGGACCCTTGTCTGTCTGTCCCCCTGGCTCTTACCGACATTTCCCTTGTGGTGGGGATTCGTGTGGTCAGGTTTTCCGGGCCAAGCTTCTACAGCGTTCAGCTAAGACTTAACGTTGGCGTCGGTGGGAGCCAGCTATAACTATGATTTCCTTTTCTTGGCGTCAATTGACTGATGTTTTTTTTTTTTGTTAGAGCCGCTACTGACTAGTATTAATATTTTAACTGATAATTATTTTGGCCTTTTGTTTTAGCCAACTGATATCATTTTCTTGTTGGAGCCAACTGACTGATATTTTCTCTGTGGAGTCAACTACATTTTCGCTGTTGGAGCTGTCTAGCCTGATGATGGAGCTACTGACTATGCTTGCACTGTAGTCAACAACTGATTATGCTTTCATTGTTAGTCAACAAATAACTATGCTTTCATTGTTGGAACCAAATGACTAATGTTCTTTGTGTTTTGTGGTCGTCAACAAATAAATATGCTTTCAATGTAGGGACCAAATGACTAATATTTTTGTGTTTGTTAGAACATCTACTAGTATTTCCTTGTTGGATCCAGATGACTAGTTGTTTGAGCCAATGAATCTCGTTGTTCGAGCTAACTGACCATTCTTGGAGTAGCTGACTAGTTTTTC
The DNA here is from genome assembly GCA_030674155.1 of Stramonita haemastoma. Taxonomy (NCBI): domain Eukaryota; kingdom Metazoa; phylum Mollusca; class Gastropoda; order Neogastropoda; family Muricidae; genus Stramonita; species Stramonita haemastoma. The sequence continues at coordinate 13,569,404 of CM060323.1, forward strand.
TTTGTTAGTGCCAATTAAATATTATTTCGTTGTTAGAGCCAATTGAATAGTATTTCGTTGTTAGAGCAATTGATAGTATTTCGTTGTTAGAGCCAATTGAATAGTATTTCGTTGTTAGAGCCAATTGAATAGTATTTCGTATTTAGAGCCAATTGACTAGTATTATGTGTTAAAGCCAATTGACTAGCACTTTGTTGTTAGGAGCCAATTGAGTAGTACTTTGTTGTTGGAGCCAATTGAGTAGTACTTTGTTGTTAGAGCCAATTGACTAGCACTTTGTTGTTAGAGCCAATTGACTAGTACTTTGTTGTTAGAGCCAATATTGACAAATACTTCCTTGTTGGAGCCAACTGACTAATTTTTTGTTGTTGGAACCAAATGATTAATATTTCGTTGCAGAAGCCAGTTAACTAATATTTCATTGTTTAAGCCAACTGACAATGACCACATTTAAAAGTCAGGAAATCACTAGTGAATTCGGTCATCTTTGTCCCATTTAAAATGCCAGGTTAACCGATGCGATGTGCCAACATTCTGTTATTTGTTTCTGTCAAGAAAAGTGTATGTAATTTTTAAAAAAATCAAAGGACATGATTTATTCCATGTTAAAAGTACCGAGTAATTTGGAAACCACACCTTACACACAATGCTCATAGGCAATATCACCCACGCAAAAGTATAACAGATCTAGCTCGTGATACATACGGTAAAATCAAATAAACCTATGAAATGTCCACTGGTTTTGAATTCTTTAAGCACTGATTTCCCAGAGGAGGAAGTGGATGACGGGAGTGTTTATCTGTTTACGTTTACTGTAGTTGTGGCTGTTATTTCATTTTTTTTTTGGTAGCTGTTTCATCTTCTGTAACATCCAAGCTCTGATTTTTCCACACGTCTCCTTTCTGTTATTTTTTTTTCTAACTTTGATTTATGCTGTCATTGCGTTGCTTCCTCCTTTTTGCTTTGATATAAGGTTTTTTCTTGTGCTTTGTGAGACATTACATGCTTCTTGTGGTTTATTTATAAGGCTAGGATGAAAAAAAAGTTGTGCAAACTTACTCTTTTACCCTTAATAAAGATCGTTTTTATTTGACTTGACTGCCATGTCTGCTTTGTTTCGTCACACTCTGAATACAAGCAGTCCACGGAGAAGTATGATTAAAACCTGACCGTAAAGAAGCCACGAACCACAACACTCCCTCCACTAGCTCTGGGTGAATGCAGCGTTGTTTAGTGATACCTTGTCTGATCGACCTAGCATAAAACAAATTCATATAGCTACACTCAGTTTTAGTCTTAGAGGAGGTCCTTCCTAAGGTGTTGATCTAATCTTGGAGACAAACGCATTGTTAAGACTTCCTGGGCACTTAAAACAGGTGGCAGCCAGAGTTGATCCTATCGTGTTCTTCGTTTGTAATGTGCCTATCCCATGAGATACACAGTCATGCTATAGCACTTTATTATTCATGTGTCGTGTTTCGGTTTCGTCATCTGCCGTATACTTTACACAAATCACAAATCCAGATACTGTGCAACTCGCAAACATGCTCACATTTTCTTGTAGCTTTCTGCCCTGCATACCGATTGCGCAATAAAAAGGCCCAGGCTTCTACATCTCTATTACACGTTTCTCCAAATAAAATCTAATTTTAACAAACGGCTCTTCATAACATAGGATAGGCTAGACAGTTTTCTGAATAAAATAACGGCTATGGCTTTTCATTGCAAATATGAAGCTAGCAAGCCGTAAAATTCAGACACTTATATTCAGCAGAGATACAAATAGAATTGTAATGATATGAAATATTTTAACCCCAGAAAATTAACAAACGAGCTGGATATTTCAGACATAACATCTTGCGAAAACCGTACACGCGAAGGATATTTCCTCAAAATGGACTATTCAACAAAAATGAAAACAAACAGCAACAAATGGAAGCGTTGCTATATGAAGGAATTTCGATTTTAAAAAAGATCCGTCTATTTCTCACAATATCTCATTTTCATGGTTTTAAAACAGCTTCATATCATCATTATTCAAAATTAATTCACGACACCGAAATCACTTTAGTTTATAATGTCCAGATATATTTCACGCCTCTGTTGTAGCAAATTAACGACAGCTTAAAGAAGAAAAATGGATGACAAAGAGAAGAAAAGATTTTGAGAGGTGTGTGTGTGTGTGTAGAGAGAGAGAGAGAGAGAGAGAGAGAGAGAGAGAGAGAGAGAGAGAGAGAGAGAGAGAGAGAGAGTGAGTGTGTGTGTGTGTGTGTGTGTGTGTGTGTGTGTGTGTGTGTGTGTGTGTGTGTGTGTGTGTGGTGTGTTTTGTGTGTGTGTGCACTTGAAGACATTATGATATACATGGTGTAGTTTATCTTGTTAAATACGTTTCCCATTCTGACACTTCAATTCAAACAAGTTGCAGTTTTAAAAAACTTTGTCTTTGTTGTAGTTTCGGAGACAGACCTTACAAAGGAAAAGATAAAATCACTGAAGACAAATAAACATATATATATATGTCCCATGAATGATGATTGAGCCTGAATACAATATATAACTCCTTTCCGGGCATTTTTTATTTCTGCGCACAACTTTTTTTTTCAAATGAAGTAATTTTAAAAAAAAAAAACAAACATTGTTTGTACAAAAGTCAGGAAACAAAACAAAACATCTGACCATAATTCTTTAGCATATAATTATCAAATTGAGTAGCAAATAGTGGGTTAAACGTGGTGAGAATAACCCGTTGGTATGTTATGGACACACATCTATTTCCATGAAATCTTTCACAAAGACTACATTCTGGTCCCATGTACAATTAACCACACAGCACCGCGTGCACACGTTAAAGACCCATCTACTTTTTATTGAAGAGTGGACAAGTTTTGGGCAGGTATTTTGGATGGTACAATATGATTTTTAAAAGACTAATCATTATATCCCATTGATACATGAACTACAGGCTTTGGCGAGCTTATATACTTGTCAAAGCCTAAAGTACATGTATGATTAGGATTTTTTTTCTACACGTGCAAAAAACAGACTTTTTGCCAACATGGTGTAGTGTATAATCATGAAATAGTTTCCTCTTTTCCGTCACATGCGGAGTTTTCATACAAAAAAAACACGTTGCTTTTTCTGAAATACTTGGGCACACCTGCAGGGATACCAGAGGCCTGCCCGTATAAAAATACCCTTCTTCTGAAAATTATGTGCTAGGAACTCCCTCTTTTCTATTCCTCTCTTTGTTTTTTTGCTTTGTTCCTTTTCTTCTGGCTGCCTTCTTCTTGTCTAATTTCTGCCTTCTTGGTCCTTTCTCCTACCTTTTTTTTCCAAAAAGATTTAATTTAAAAGAAAACAGTTCTCTCCCATACTGACGCGCGCTGGGCCCGACTTGTCAGGCGCTTACCGGTAGCGCAACGCAGTTTCGCTAATATGACAGACGACAATAGTTGCTGTCTGAGCGCTCGAAGGAAGGAAGGAGGAAGGAAGGAAGAAAGGAAGGAAGGAAGGAAGGAAGGAAGGAAGGAAGAAGGAAGGAAGAAGGAAGAAGAAAGAAGAAAGAAAGAAAGAAAGAAAGAGAGAGGAGAGGAGGAGGAGGAGGAGGAGGAGGAGGAAAGGAAGAAGAAGAAGAGGAAGAAACGCTTAGAGCCAATATTCCTTGGGGCTAGCGTGCATCCGGAATTGAGAGGCATGTTTGTCAAAGAATCTGGACTCCTGTGGCTAATAATAGCTAGTCCTCTGACCACCACACCACCACACCACGAGAAAAACACTCCCACGCATCCGCTGACAGGATGGGTCACACATCTCGCTCGTCCTGCCCTTCCCGTCTTCCTGTTCCATCCTCACAAAATTAAATCAGTCAACAACAAAAATCAAGAACATCCATGATCTTTACATCAGACCAAAAAAGAAAACTTCTTGTGCGGATTTTTAAATATCGAGGTTGTTTTTGTCGTTGTTGGATTGTTTCCCCCTTTCGTTGTTTTGCTATACAGTATCTTACGAAAATAAAGAGTAAGCATCCACAAAAGTCACCATGAGCACGATTAACACGAAAACAACAACAACACAGAAGAAAAAAAAACAAACTAACAACAATATAGGTCCATGTTGCCAATGAGCAAATCACGTGTTCCTGGCGCTAACTATGTCAGTTTTATAGAAGTTTTCTGTTGTTCAAATTTGAGAGCCCCCCTCCCCCCCACCTCCCCCCCCCGCCCCTCATCACCCCACTTAAAAAAACAACAAATTAAACCTTTTGAAAAAAACCTCAAGAAAAACAGAATTGATTGTTCATGCAGAAAATGAACAAGAACATAATGAAACCTAACGCATCCCATCCCACGCACCCCAAAAAAAAATGCAATGTCTTTCTTGGCTTTTAATTAAAATTTCATCCAATCCCTCGAGCATACAGGCGAGGACGTTTCCACTTCTTTTTATCCTTACATTATGCTATTTCTGCCATTTTTGGGGAGGAATGACTTTCTCATTCACAAAGAGACATTTCGCAATGGAAGTAATATATTTGTAAGTGCATTTTAAAATAAATCTTGAGGAAGGAATTTTGAGGGGAGTTCACCAGCAAACGGTCTGAGAAGACACGCATAAAATCAGTTGTCGACAGGTAACGCACCCGTCTTGAAAACGAGAAGGGATAGGTTCAATACCCTGTTGAACCCGAACCTGCCCCCATCCCCTCAACTTTGTAGGGTGGTCTGTGGGGTTATCTTTTGGATGACACGATAAACCGAGGTCCCGTGAGAAACCCACGCGTTTTTCACGCATTAATAAAACCCACGGCAGCAAGAGAGCCGTCCTTGGCAAAATTCTGTCGCACCCCACCCCCTCCCCGCCCCCAGTTCTTATTGGAAAAAAATATATACAGAGTTAAAAAAAAATAAAAAAAAAAAAAAACTGACGGATATGGGATGGGTACGCCCCTCCTGCAGTGATGTTCTCTACCGGGAAAAAACAAACCGGACTTCACGCAGAGAAGTGTGCGGGGACTGAAAGTAGTATGCAATACAATACCATACAGCACAATGCAAACACAGTACAATACAATACAGCACAACACAACACAGCACAATAGGATACAATACAAAATACAATACAAACACAGCACAAATCAGCACAATACAATACAATACCATAGATCTTAAAATATACCCATTCCTGACACAGGTATATTTTGTTAAACCATACAGTTAAAGAAACTGAATACATTTTCTGTGTACTGATACTGCGGCTGGCCGGTGGCTGAACAGAGCAACTCGACGGACAGAGAACAGAATGTTACAGATTGTGTTGAGCAAAATGGCGTCTCCACTTAAGGCCAAGAAGATCCGGGTCAATAGTCATTGATCCGGTTCCAGTTTGCGGCCTAAAGAAAGCACTGACTGCCACTGTATCGATCTCTACAGCTGATGATTCATCTTGATCAGTGAGACCTGTCCTCCCGTTCCATCTGTCAGGTCTGAGGCTGTCATACTTGTTATATAAACACCTTTGGGCTTTTACTGATTAGTTATGAGAATGAAATAGTTTTCATTCTTTCTTGGGGGGGTGGATACTAGATACAATGTGGATTAATTTTCTCATCTTTTCGTAGATTTCTTGTTTAATTTTAATCACTTTTTAATTGTGCTTCCTTTTTACCGTTTTAAAAATTATGTTAAGCATTATCTGTCTCTTTCCTTTTAGGTCGAATCATATTTACAGATAGTACACAAATCTAAGTTTCTCAGAATCTCCAATAAATAAACCTTTTTTCCTCGTTCCTCGGCAAGAGCTCTGAGGTTAGCTAATGGTGACATTTTTGCACATGCAACCGTTTTACCGCCGCACCCATAATTCTAGACACGAACACTAATGATCATGCATTTTTTTTAAATTTCTATTTTTTGTTTATCTGTTCTCACCTATACGAATGGGTACTCTTTTGAAAGTCTCTCCATCCATGCATCTAATCATAAAGTGACAAATCAAGAACCATCCATATACATACAGGAAAAAAACACATGCAACCATTCCATATAATGCATTCAAACAAGTATAGGTAATGACATGTCCGTCTATCCATCCACCCATCCATCCATCCACCCACCCACCCACACATGAACACAAACATGTAGGAAACAGCACATGCATTGATCCGTACATGCATAAAAGCATAAGGTGAGACGCATGCATCAATCCATACAGGCGTTCGTATAACATACAGGTAACAACATATACATCCGTCCATCCATCCACCCATGAATACAAACTACAAGTAGCAACAGATGCACCCATCCATACAAATATACAAGGAACAACACGTGCAGCCATCCATACCAGTACACAAACACACACACACACACAACAACATATCCATCCATCCATCACATGGACACAAACACACAGTAACAACACCAACATACATCCATGGATCCATATATACACACAAACATTGGCAAACAGTAGACAGCATCGAGCGGTTTGTGAATCAGCCGTAAACGCGGAGAACACAATCTTCTCCCCATAATCTATTCATTGGGCCGTGGCCGCAGCGGCAGGACAACATAATGCAACTAATCAGACCTTTATAGCTGTCTTCTCACTTCGGCCTCCTTGTACCGGGAGGAACATAATTATCGGTGATAGTACAGTTACGGGTATGTGCATAAATTCTTGTGTAAATGTTCATTTTGACCTGACATGAGCAGGACTTCTCGAAATAAACATGGCTTCAATAACATTTAGAATGAATATAGTTATGTTTGCCTGAGATCAAGAAATGGCTGGACATGAGAGCAAAATATGTACCTCTTCTTTATCCTTCTTACACAACGGATACACAAAATTGTTGTCATTATTCATTTTATAACGGTTAAAATGGGTTGTCATGTCTGTAGCTGCAAACCTAAGCATCGTTAAGTGACGCTTTACATGTCTATCAATATCCGGACAGACCGAGTGACAGACAACCAGAGACAGAGACAAGGAACAGATCAAACAATCAATTCGTGATCTCAAACACATCACGAAACTTCCTGTTAGTTGATACCCACCAAACGTCTTTCCCGCCCTCCCTCTCCCCTACAGCCAGCCCAACCCTTACGTTTTCCTGCTTTCTTCCATAAAACAGTTAATTAACTACACATAAGAACAAGAAAGAGGTAAAAACACACACAGACCTTAAAAACAATTAAAGGACTTTACAAAGCATTAATTACCTAGCTCTTCCCTTACATCTTATAGGAGTCATGAAGGAACTTTCAAGCAGCGCGTCTTGGGCAAGTGGAACCTGTCGGATGCCATCCCATTAGCTCAGGGAGACTAGGCTGCATGCTGGGTATGTACATTTCATTGGCCTCTTCTACAAAAAGGGACAGGATGACCTGGTTGGTTACAGCGTTGCGCATTGAGCTCGCGATCTGCTGATCTGGGTTCGAATCTCGTTGAAGGGGATATTTTCGCCTGGAGTTAACACCAGTGCCGACTCCACTCCCCAAATTCCCTTATTTTTTTATGAGAATATAAACAAAGGTCCCGTGTGCGAATGCATCCAGAACAGCTTGCGCACACGTTGAAGCCTGTTCCGCTTTTCGGAAAGAGTAGGCCATTGTGTGCCGGTGGGAACGGATGGCAACATTTCCAAACTGCATATACACGGGGACTGGTTGAAAAAGAGCACTTGAGTGGTTATTCCATTATCGTCAAATAAAAGACATGAATAAATAAAGAAGTAATACCGAAAGTAGTTGGGGTTTCAAAGTGTATACAAGATGTTATCAGTGTATTCGCACACGGGACCAGGTTGATACTCTTATCTGGAGGATTTGCAGTGAGATACTGTCAGGACCTTTTTTGTTATTTTTTTCTTTTTTTTTTCTTTCGTTCACCAGTTCTGAGGTTCACCAATGAAGTATTTTGTGTATGCGACCGTTGTAACCCATCCTTATGGTAGACAATAAACCACCCATAAGGTAGACGCATTCCGACTTTGGAGATGGTGTCTAAACACATCTGTTGCATGTGTTGTTTTTAATGTTGTCATTATGTTCCTACCAGCACGAAATGGCGTAATCCTCAAAAAAGCACGACAGATTTTTGACGGGTATGCAAGATGTTCTGTTGTGTTTGCACACGGAACCTTGGTTTATAATCTCATTCAAAGGACTTCTGGGGGAGTGGAGTCAGTGCTGATGTTAACTGCAAAGGAAAATCCCCTAAAACGGGCGCCCCGGCCCCGTGGTACTCGATCCCGGGCCGTCAGATCACAAGCCAACGCTCTAACCACTAGGCTGTCCCACCCCGGTCGGAATCAATGTTAGCTCAAGGGGAAAAGCTCCTCTAAAGGACAGTTCAGTAGTGTGGAAACCGTGTCTTCATTTGCCTATAGACCACTTACTTGATTCTTAAACCACAAGGTTATTCCGCTCCCTCAAAGTTTACATTACTGCTGATTCATGTACATAGTTTGTGTAGGGAAAGCACATCCACATAAGAAAGTATATGCGCACGCACGCACACACACACGCACACACACACACACACACACACACACACACACACACACACACACACACACACACACACACACACACAAGCGTTCTAGTATCACTATGAGTGAAGAGACGTTCAGTTGAAGAAGAAAGAAAGCACGCACGCACGCACGCACGCACGCACGCACACACATACACACACACCACACACACACACACACACACACACACACGCACACACACTCTATCTCCTCTCATGCGTGCGCGCGCACACAAACACCACACACACACACACAAACGCACACACACACACACGCACACACACACACACACTACACACACAAACGTGTGAATCATGAACGCAATCTTGCATTCTCTCTCTCTCTCTCTCTCTCTTCTCTCTCTCTCTCCTCCTCTCTCTTCTCTCTCTCCTCTCTCTCTCTCTCTCTCTCTCTCTCTCTCTCCTCTCTCTCCCCTCCCTCCTCCTCCTCCTCCTCTCTCCTTC
>CM060323.1:13583406-13588406 GCA_030674155.1 Stramonita haemastoma
AAAAAAGGAGACGATATCCATTAATTTCCTGTGACAACTGACCCCAGCACTGACACATGTGATCTTCACTTGTCATACTACTACACAAGTCAGGTCATGGCTAAACGCCCGCTCAAGGCCATGTTGTTTATGACCATGAGAACCACATGCCACTTATCACATGCCACAGACCAACGAAGATTAAAATAGTGACAGCTATGTCAATTCAAGTTTTCTGAATAATATAGCACAGCTCAGCGAGAAACAGTTATTAATGAAGGTCTATGGTTCCACGTCTCTCCTATTCCGACTTGATGGTAATGTGATAGTGAATGGGGGAATTGTCCTTCGAGATGAGGCATCACTTGGAACAATCATGAAGCAGATACTACGGGTAGAATAAATCTGTCAAGTGCGTGGCCTAGGGAAAAGTACAAACTATGTTATTTCAAGGATGCCCGTACTCCATGCTTTTTCAATACTTGACGTTAATAGATACACAAAAGGTCATGAATAGTCCATTGATTTTTTTTTCGATTGTCCATTTCAGCACTTTTAATGTAATAAAGTCGTTGGATATATTTTTCATTTTGTGGTTTGAAGCATTAAGTTGTAGAAAAATGTCTACGGAGGGCAAGCACCGAGTGTCTAAATAATAAAATATGACAACACTGCACTGTTTTTCTTGTTTTACGGGGTGATCTTGCCTTTAGCTGTTATGGGTGTGGCCACGAAGTGAAGGACGCTCGCAGTCTTCAATGCACTCCACTGCGGAACTTGTGCAGGGTTGTCTGTCAGTTCACCTGTAAACGATGGGGATTCTGATATGGTTAAACGTGTATTGGACCATAATCTGTTATTTTACAATCATGGTAACATAAGAAGCAGGTGCACGATTGTATTCTTGCACGCATTCAAACACAGATACTATAATAATGATGATGAAGATGATGAAAATGATGACGATGGTGACAATGACAATGACGATGACGACGACGACGATGACGATGATGATGATGATGATGATGATGATGATGATGATGATGTACTAACAACAAACAGCAACAACAAAAAATCACAGCGAACCTAGCTACATCATCATCATCACCATCAAAACAATCGTCATGATCATCGTCCTAAAGACTTTTTTGCCATCGCTTGTAATTGTTTGTTATTGTTTTCCTTTCGATTTTGATCTTCTCAAGCAATTCATCAAACATAAGAGATAGACAGAGACAGAGAGAGACAGAGACAAAGAGAAAGAGACAAAGAGAAGTGTTTGTCAAGCATCCAGGACCCCGCTAGAGACCAATCTAGACATTAAGACATTGTCAAGGTCATACACGGTAAAATGTGCTAATTCTAAAAATAGACTGTCATAAAAAATGTGCTTATCTAAAAAGTTTACAAAATGATTATATACGGAGAATCAGTCCTCAGAAAGAAAATAAGCACATGAAATGTGGTCAGCGGATAGGTTTCCCTATCCATGTAGATCTTGTGTTTGGCAGCCATTTTTGTTTTGTTAGAATGGGAAAGCTTATCAAAATTTCATTGTGAACCTACATGCTACCACATTATTTTAGTCAGCTCCTTTCTCAACAGAATCAAAAAGAAGACGTTGAAAAGGTTACTCAATATTGTAGGGAATAATGATACTTTATTTTTTTAAAAAATGTACAAAATAAGTACACAAAAAACTTCACTGATTAGCATAGGATACATATGTGCCGTGCGACACACATGAAATTACAAAAAGGTAAAGTAAAGATGTTCCCATAGGCAATGCGATCGTCGGGGGAAAAGATGTCAAAGACCTCAGCTTCTCCACGGACCAGCATACTGAGAGCGACGCCCATCTCCTCTACCTTGCTGCTTTACCTTCCCCTTCTCTAAAAAGGGCAGGTACCCGTTTACAGCTGGGTAGACTAGCCTATCCAAGACTATACGTGTATTAGAGTAGTGCTCATTACATAGTAAAAGAAAAGAATAAACAGTAGTACCATAGCTAATTCCTCAGAGAGTGTGCGTATAATCAAAGTAGCAAGCCTCTCACATTACACGAACAGTCGTAAACGTACAATATTTACAACTACCAGAAATGCACAAAATTCCCGTCTATATATTTACTCACTGATACAGTTGATAAAAAAGATAATGTTACAGTAAAAAATATCTAGACATTATCAGGCATGTAAATACTTCCACATTTCCTTGTCACGCTCATAAAAAATACTGAGGGAGGGAGGGAGGAAGGAAGAGGCAGACATACAGAGAGAAGAGGAGAAAAACGAGATTTAAAAAAAAGAAAAAAGAAAAAATGCACGCAAACAGATGCACTCGAGGCGCAAGCATACATACATTCGTGCACATCTACTACCTGTGTTGAATGTCTTTGTACAGGCACACGCCATCGAGTGCTAGGTTTTACCTGAACAGCATTCAGGTTTTCATTATCACAAGATAACAACGACAACAACAACAAACATGAAGATGAAAGCCAGCAAGAACTTGAAAGCAGTGCATCAAGTGCTGTGAAAGTGGCTTACAAGGCTTTGAGACACAACTCTCGCGGCAGATGTTTTTTTTTTTTTAAACTGAGATGTTTTCTTTTCATCTTTTTTTTGCGTCTTTTCTTTCCTTCTAGATTTCTCCCAATTCTTTTTGTTTTCTAGTTTCTGTGTTTCTGTGTCTTTTAACAGTCGATCTTTCTTGCGTATTTGCTTTTATTGTTCCTTTCTTTTTTTTTTTTTAATTCGTTTTCTTTCTTTTTTCTTTTGTTCTTTATTTCTTCTTTTTCATTCATTCTTTCTTACTTGTCTTTCTTATTTTGCTCTTTGCTTTTTCCCCCGTCGTTCCTCCCTTCCTTCTTTCTTCTCGTTTTTCTTTTTTTTCTTTCATTCATCTTTTTTTTATTCATTCATTCTTTGTTGCTTGCTCGGTTGCTTTTCCTTTCTTTTCATTCATTCCTTCATTGATTTTTTCAATCCTTCATTCTTTTTTTTTTTTAATACTTATTCAATTTCTGTCTTTATCTAATTCTGGTTTCTTTTTCTTTCTTCTTTTTAACTTTGGTAGAATGGGAAAGAATATAAAGACCAAATGTCACCTTACGTAGGTCACAAACACACCCACAGACACACCCACGTACAGAGACAATTAAAACTTATGTGTACAATTACTGGGGATGATAGCTTGCATATAAGCACGTGAACACTCACACGTGCTTAGACTCGCACGTGCAGAGAGAGAGAGAGGAGGGGGAGAGGAGAGAGAGAGAGGAGGGAGAGAGAGGAGAGAGAGAGAGAGGAGAGAGAGAGAGAGAGAGAGAGAGAGAGAGAGAGAGAGAGAGAGAGAAGATGGATCCCAATACCATTATAGTTGCAGAATGTGCAAATGATGATTGTGCAATTCAATGAATGCTCCAAAAAGGAAAAATTCTGCAAAAAGAGCACTGAACGACTACAGGAAACTATGCCAAACAGAGCTTGATAGTCCTAGCCAATATTTGTTTAGGTAAAGAAGATAAAGGGGTTCCCAAAATCTATAGGGTATTTGACGAGCAAGGTGTCAGAGAACTCAATTTCTTGGGGAAGGGGGGGGGGGCAGCATTTTGAGAGAGGCGACCATCTCCTTTCCTTCGCAGTTTTGCCTTCCCAGACCTAAAGAGGGTAGGTACCGGCTTACAGCTGGGTGAACTGGGGAACTGTACTGAAGCCAAGGTGCACGAACAGTCACCCATCCACTTAGTAACCCCGCTAAATGCTGCTTAACCTTAAGCTTGGGGAGAAGGAGTGCTCTGACCACTGAGCTATCCCATCCCCAATGGCTTTCTCGATTTTTTTTAGCAATGGCAAAGATCTCGTTTTGGCTTCATTTGAGTTAAGCGGAAATATATCTAAATCAACTGTTACATTTTTGCAGACATGTTTTAACATCTAAATTATCCTGGAACTGTCACACTGAGTATCTGTTGAACAAACCCAGAAAAACTCTGTATAAAAACAATCTTTGTAAACAAAACTGGTGTCAGGACACACACACACACACACACACACACACACACACACACACACACACGCACGCACGCACGCACGCACGCACGCACGCACGCACGCACGCACGCACGCACACACACACACACACACACTGTACGCGTAAAACCGTAATATCCCTTATCAGGTCAAAGTGTTCGTATGCACAAACAGATTTCTTTAAGGCTCCAAAATATTTACTGCAAAAACTGCACAGTATAGATAGTAAAACTTTTAAATCATTCCTGGGAGTCCGATTTCATATATCCATGCTAAGAACGTATACTGAAGTAGACATTAATTAACACAGAAAACTTGAAGTTGCTAAATACCTAAATGTTCTATTGAAGGCATAGCTGACACATCAAGTCAGACCTTGATAATCCTATGCTTAAAAGATCTCATTGTTATCTACGATCGCTTCCTATACGGCAGATTAGTCAGGAGAATCTCAAGAAAGCACTGAACTTTTGCAATACCAGCGTACGTGTGTGTGTACATTCGAATTTGCTGAAACTGTAAATTGTTATTGATTGCTTGTGTGTTGTATAGGTCGAATGCAAGCGCTTTGATTTGTTTTTGCAAGATATAGCGCTATACAAATTCCATGTATTATTATTATTATGACAGACCGGTTTCGTTTTGGGAGAGACACAGAGCAAATGTCAATATTGATCATACCCCGCAATTAAGGTTGATCATACATTTTGTGATATGAGTCAACAAAAACTGATGTCTAAAATAGTTAACCGGATCACCTGAAAATCTGTTCTGATGGTTCATTTCTCGCTAACAAATATACAAGGCATGGATATGTGACACCATTGATATGTGACACCATCACTTTAAGCGAAAAAGGCATCTTCTATAGGTCAAAACATGTCAGTATTTGTAGATCAAACGGTAGCTATTATAATGGCACTGACTTGCGTCACTGACTTCCCTCAGTCAATATTCAGATTAGTCTTCTGTGTGAATCCTTAATCC
>CM060323.1:13608406-13615906 GCA_030674155.1 Stramonita haemastoma
TAGTGTAGTAGTAGTAGTAGTAGTAGTAGTAGTAGTAGTTAGCCAGAGTTTAGTAGGAGTAGAGCAGTAACATCTAGTTTGCTATAAGCTAAACATACAAGACAGAAAAAAAAGCAGAGACCACAAATAATAAGACATATATATATAGAGAGATAAAAAAAAAAGAAAACCCTACAGGAACTCAAACCAGCCAAAATGACTAAAACCCAAAAGGCACCCATCACCCCTCAAAAACAACCAGAACACCGTCATAGCATACGTACGCTTTCACACTAAAACAGAAACAGACTCACACAACACAACACAACAAGCCTTTCCCCTCGTAACGGGGGTAAGGCACATACAACAACAACAACAAAACTGAAACTGCAATAAAAGGGATAAAATGCAGAACACATTTTGGACAGAAACCTCCCAGGCAACCACCCACCCACCCCCTGGTTACTAGCTAGCTAGCTAAGCTAAGCTCCACCCATCCTCTCCGTGAACTAACCTGACAGGCCAGAGCAGAGCAGAGCAGAGCTATAGGGCAGGGCAGAGTAGCGAGCGAAATCGTGTTGTCCTGCTCAGTGTGAGTGTGTACTGTAGACACACTGCCAAACCCGCGACACCCGCCCGGACCACAGAAAACCTTCCTTCCTTCCAGCTGATCGATGCGTCACCGAATCAGTCTATATCCCTCCCTGGCAGAAACAAGACACAGCAGCAGCACCTTCAAGGTTCATGACTACAGCAAGCAGCAGCAATAGCAGCAGCAGTAGTAGTAGCGGCAGTAACAGCCGTAGCCATCCAACAGTACAGACACGCGCGGGCAACCCAAACCAAACCAAACCAAACCACTACCATCACAAACCACCACTACGACCACCTACAATCTCAACAACACCGACAGCAGCAGCCACTACTAGCCAAAGCAGCAAGCACCACCACCACCACCACCACTACCGCCACTACCACTACCACCACCACACCACCACCCCCCTTCACCGCTACTACCATCCTCGCCATCCAGCGCCGCCAACAACAATATACATTTACCGCAACCACACACACACACACACACACACACACACACACACACACACACACACACACACACACACACAACACACCCACACACACACAGCGTCACCACACACACACACAACACACACACACACACACACACCGCGCGCGCGCTCACACACCCACGCACACACACACGCACGGACGAACACACACACGCGCACGTAAGGAAACTTAGGCTAAAGAGGTTAGCACCAGAGGTTGTGATGACGCCTCGAGGGCGCACAATGGACCTACGTACGTTCATTCGTTCGTAAGTATGTGCTGCTGACTCCTCAAAAAAAAAACAACGAAACAAAAAAAAAAACAACCCAAACAGAACGAACACAGAAAGCCAGACAGACGTCCGTTTGTCCGTACACATCTCTCTCTCTCTCTCTCTCTCTCTCTCTCTCTCTCTCTCTCTCTCGCACGTTCTTGCCTCAGTGGCGGGAGGACCAGCGCTACACCAAGCTACTGGCACAACACTACACACGCGACATCGACAGCAGCAGCAGCAGCAGCAGCAGCAACTGGGTGCCGAAAGGACAGACGGACAGAGGAGAAGAAGGAGAGTGGAAAAAGTGAGTAGGGGTGAGGGTTGGGGGGTTGGGAGGATAGGGGGAAGGGTGGGGGAGGAGGAGGAGGAGGAGGGTGGGGGGTAGGAGGGTGTGGGAGGGGTGTGTGTGAGAGGGAGGGGTTGGGGTCAGGACTGATGACGATGCCAGCTTTGATTCGATCGTTGGGCTGGCTTGATAGCTGGACTGTCCGCCTGGGGATAGCAGGGAATTATTGGGTAAAGCTTTCCGCTACCACCACCACCACCATCCACCACCACCACCACCACCACCACCAACTGCAAACATGGCCACTTTTTTCTCTCTTTTTTTTTTTTTTTCTGGACCGCTACCCTGGTATTCTTTCTCGTGGCAGAGAAACGAAAATGTAAACAAAGCCATGAAGTTGTTGGGAAATTGAGGAAGAAGAGGAGGAATGGGTGGTATGGAGGGAGGAGGAAGGGTTGGTATGGAAAGATGTGGGAAAAGGACTGGTTCGTGTGGTAGTGTGTGTGATGTGTAGTGTAGTTGTGTGTGTGTGTGGTGTGTGTGTGTGTGTGTGTGTGTGTGTGTGTGTGTGTGTGTGTGTGTGTAGTGTGTGTGTGTGTGTGTCGTGTGTGTGTGATGTGTGTGTGCGTGTGTGTGTGTGTGTGTGTGTGTGTGTTGTGTTGTGTTGTTGTATGTTGATGATGTATGTGTGTATGTATGTATGTATGTATGTATGTATGTATGTATGTATGTATGTATGTATGTATGTATGTATGTATGTAGATGTATGTATGTATGTATGTATGTATGTTGTTTGTTGTATGTTTTGTTTATTTATTATTTTATTTATTTTTTTCGAGGATATGTGTGTGTGTTGTGTGTGTTGTTTGTGTGTGTGTGTGTTGTGTGTGTGTGTGTGTTGTGTGTGTGTGTGTGTGGTGTGTGTGTGTGTGTGTGTGTGTGTGTGTGTGTTGTGTGTGTGTGTGTGTGTGTGTTTACGTATGTGTGTATGTATGTATGGGTGTGTGTGTGTGACAATATATACATCTTTGTTTCACTGTCATTCAGTGCCTCAGTGCGCCTTACCAGCTGCCTGTTTCCCTGAAGTCTCTAACCAGTTTTTGCAAGCCTTTTATTTTCCTTTAGGTTTCCTTTAACTGCCTAACACGGTTTTAAATTTTGTTTATATTGTTTTATCTTTTTAAAGACAGTCTTTTTTTGGTCCAGGGTTGCATGAAATAAGCCGCATTCTTACTTCGGGAAAATGAGAGGATGGTATTTGGTAGTTCTGTTAGCGCTTGTCAGGCGCTCAGGCTTACTACCAGTCAGGCCGTGCCACCCACAGAAAATGCATGATTAAAATACGTAAGGAACAACATCCCAACTACACATTAATTCGCTTAGTTCTGTGCGCCAGTGAAAATTTTGAATCTTTGGTTACATTTTTTTTTAACTTATATTTATTTTATTTTTTACATCGAAGATAATGGAATAAGCACTCGTGTGCTTTTTTCTCTTACTGCGTTGCTTATGTTAAGAAAAGGATAATACTCACAAATATCCCCGCCGAAGTCGGAATGTAGCTATCTTCTTCTTCTTCTTTCTCATGACCGGAACGGTCGTGGAGGAGACATGAGAGACGATTCTGCAGCCAGCCGTCGCCATCCAGCCATGTCCTCCGCCTTCCGAATGAGTGTTGGACTGTAGCTATCTTACTGGTGGGTAAAAACTGGCTGTTTATGCAGAATCTGACCGTTGGTAAAGGTCGGAACGGTAACCGAGGAACGGGAAAAAAAAACTAAACGAACTAACAATCCCTTCGCGCAAGTTAAAATGAATTATTATGTTTTATTCCTTCACTCAAACTGGCTTTTAAAAAAAACAACCATAAACAGACAACTAAAAGCAACAACCACCCCCCTCCACACACACACACACACACACACACACACACACACACACACACACACACACACACACACACACACACACACAACACACACAACAGCAAAAATCTTCAAGATGAGCTTAGTGACTGGCTAGTCAGTGGCTCCTCTCTTGTTCGAAAGTTACTGGCTAGTGAGATTAGTCCATACCACGTCCCAAATTGTTGAAAGAAAAACCACTGTAAATGACAAAATATGGTCAGTTGGACAATCTCGTTGTTTGCTTGTTTGTTTATCTTGTCTGTTTCTTTTCAAGCCACAACCTGCGTGCGGCAGGGGCAGTTTGACTGGTTTGTGAGAGATTAAAGTAAAATATGCACAGATCGATATCTAGACCTGTCCTATTGCCAATACAATCGATCAGTTCAATATGTTTGCATAACAACTATTCCTTCACATTACTGAGCTATGCTGTGTTGATTTTCACTTAAACTGATAGCTAGCGAATCAACAGACCGATACTGGCCCAGGCTAAAACCTTTGTCATTTATGGATGTAAGTAATGTGCAAAGCTCTACATCAAAATGGTGTTATATTTCACAATGTTATGTTGAAGTTGTCTTCAGTCATGACAAGCTCTCGCATAAACATCATGCACTCTCCTTTTTTGTATTAAAAAAAAAAGCAAGTGAATGCTTCACCATTACTGTCGAAATAAAAGAATGGTAGAAAAAAAAATTAAATATAAGATTTTTCAAAATCCTCTTTCGTCAAAGTACATCCGCATAATTATGGCGATGTACTTGAAAACAAACACAGGCAACATTTTTACCCAGCGTGTACTTACAGTCTCACAGTTATGCAGGATCCAGGTGTCAACGAATGTCACGTGTGATGAGAGAACAGCGCATTATCATTCCGAGTGATCCGTAGGGTGTTACGCTGGGGAACGTGCACCAACAACAAGCGACCAATCCATCCATCGAGCAACGCTGCAACCGACAAAGTAGCCAACTCATGAACCAGTCCAAAGACCACACACACACACACACACACACACACACACACACACACACACACACACACACACACACAAATACACACACACACACACACACACACACACACACACACACACACAAAATCTGACATCACTTCAAGTGGAAAGACGTTAAAATTGAACTTACACACACACACACACACACACACACACACACACACACACACACACACACACACACACACACACACACACACACACACACCAAGCAAATATGCCTTAACAATAATAAATCATTCGACCAAATCAAATAAATCAATCTGTATGACTATCTACACAGGCTCACGCAGCCGGCCACTTATCACGTCACTTGAAACCTACAAAATAACTAATGCTCCACTGACCCAGTATGTTTTCTTTTGGCTTGCAACAGCGTTGTCCCCGGCAAAATTCTGCAGAAAAAATCCACTCTCACTAAAAAAATATACACGCAGAGAGGAATATAATGATGAAAAAAAATGATGATGATGATGATGATGATACTACTACTACTACTACTACTACTACTACTACTACTACTACTACTACTACTACTACTACTACTACTACTACCAGTAATTATAGAAACTGTGTGTCGCTGCTTTTCTAACTATGTGCTCTCCCCAGGAGAGAGCAGCCCAAATTTCACGCAGAGAAATCTGCCTCGAATGCGAGTGGTGTACAATACTGTGCATACAATACCATACAAGAAATTCAGTACAATAATCAAACCTACAATCAACAAGGCAATGGAGTGATCACACGTCGATCGATCAATCAATGAAGTCTACTTATCCACCAACGTAGGCTTACACGCATTCACATTGATTACTGTTCCAACAACTGGAAACGTAATCTTAGTCGCAGCGTCTCAGATTTTGCTGAAATGCCGAAAAGTCGATTGCAACAAAGTTTTACACTTTCAGGGTTCTTTTTTTGTTGTTGCTGTTTTCTTCTTTTTTTCTCCGAGCGTGGAACAAGGTTGGATAGAGAGGAGGGATCGAGAAGGGGAGGTACCTACCTACCTCACATTGATCTGTCTTCTCTACTGCCGCTTAAGAACTCTCCAGACAGCCGGCTTGTCTTCTGCCTGTCGCCAGAGGAAATTTTCCAGCCTGTCTGATCTTCGATTTACAACGCCAAGTAAAATGAAAATTAAAAAAATAACAACATAAATAAGAATAAAATGAGAGAGGAAATAAAGCGAAATAAAATACGTAAGAACTAGAAATAAAAGAAGTTTTCTAAACTGTTTTGAAGAACCTGAGCGGAGCCGAATGTCGTCTGCTTTAGCTTATCTTCAGTAGGAGTTCTCTCCTCATTACTTCTTCAAGTTTTGTGCCTCTGTTTCAAACTAGGGAGTACACGTATCCATAGGATTGCTCGCATAATATAAACACGCACACACGCGTGCGCACACACACGGACGCGCACACACACGGACGGCACACACACACGCACACAGATAATATATAATATATATATATATATATATTATATATGTATATACAGTTCTTTTGTATCAAGGATAGTGTGTTGTGGGGGTGTGTGTAGGGTGGGGGGGAGGGGGGGTCGTGCGTGCGTGTGTGCATGCGTGCGTGCGTGTAGAAATAGATAGATAGATAGATAGATAGATAGATAGATAGATAGATAGATAGATAGATAGATAGATAGATAGATTAGATACTTGAAGAAAAAGTAGTGGAGGAAAAACAAGTGCAGTGCAAGTGCAGAATATATTTTATAGTTCTTTTGTATCGAGGGTAGTGTGTGTGTATGTGTAAGTGTGTGTGTTCGTGCATGCGTGCCTACGTGCGTGCGTGCGTGCGTGCGTGTGTGTGTGTGTGTGTGTGTGTGTGTGTGTGTGTGTGAGAGAGAGAGAGAGAGAGAGAGAGAGAGAGAGAGAGAGAGAGAGAGAGAGAGAGAGAGAGAGAGAGAGATTGAGTGATTGATT
This sequence comes from Stramonita haemastoma, assembly GCA_030674155.1. Taxonomy (NCBI): domain Eukaryota; kingdom Metazoa; phylum Mollusca; class Gastropoda; order Neogastropoda; family Muricidae; genus Stramonita; species Stramonita haemastoma. The sequence continues at coordinate 13,614,875 of CM060323.1, forward strand.
GATTGATTGATTGATTGATTGATTGATTTTTTTATATCGATGATAATGGAACAAGCACTCTTGTGCTTTTTTACTTCCAGTCCCCGTGTGCATGCTGTTTTGTAAATGTCATCTGTTCCAACCGGCACACGATGGCCTACTCTTACGAAAAGGGGAACAGGATTTAACGTGTGCGCAAGATGTTCTGCGTGCCTCGGTTTAAAGTCTCATCCGAAGGACTTTTGAGGAGAGTGGAGTCAGCACTGATGTTAACTCCAGGAGAAAAATCTCCTCCACCGGACTCGAACCCGGGTCGTCAAATTGCCTGCGCAATATTCTGACTACCAGGCTATCCGTCCCCTGGATAGCCTGAGAGAGAGAGAGAGAGAGAGAGAGAGAGAGAGAGAGAGAGAGAGAGAGAGAGAGAGAGAGAGAGAGAGAGAGAGGAGAGAGAGAGAGAGACAGACAGACAGACAGACAGACAGACAGACAGACAGACAGAGAGAGTGTGTGTGTAAGTGAGTGTTAAAAGGAAAGTATGTGCTTGTGCATCTGTGAGAGTGTGTGGGCCTGCAACGCGGGGGTGTGGGCTTTATTCAGAACGAAGTCATCATCGATTTGCCTGCGAGGGGGATTCTTTGTGCAATTTGCCCGATACGTTTTGTTACACGGCTCCAAGGTTACCATCACGAGGGCAAGAGACTGTCTAGGAAAGAGCATGCATTATTTGTTATTCCGCTGAGAACAGCATTTTTGAAGAATAGAGTACAGATGAAAAATATTATCAGTTGTAGAATTTTATTTTTTTACGAAAACCAGCCTGACCCTCGATCATACCCTTTTCTTCTAACTATGTATTTAAAAAAAATATTTAGTTATTCCTTTATATCGAGGATAATGGAATAAGCACTCATGTGCTTTTTTTTTACATCCAGTCCCCGTGTGCATGCAGTTATGTAAATCTTGTCATCTGTTCCCACCGGCACACAATGACCTGATCTTACGAAAAGCGGAACAGGATTTAACATGTGCGCAAGATGTTCTGTGTGCGTT
>CM060323.1:13618406-13635906 GCA_030674155.1 Stramonita haemastoma
AATCCTACGCTCAGACAGCAACTATTGTTATCTGTCATTTTTTATTTTTAAAAAAAACCAAACTTCTTCAGATAGACGGTGTTAGATAATTTTATTTGAAGGGTGTTTCGGTGGTGGCTCAAACCCAGACTCAATCCCGGCCGTCAAAACGTGAGTGCAACACTCTAACCTTCGGATGAGACTGTAAACCGAGGCCTCGTGTGCGAACATCTTGCGCACACGTTAAATCCTGTTCCGCTTTTCGTAAGAGTAGGCCATTGTGTGCCGGTGGGAACAGATGGCAAGATTTACAAAATACATACACACGGGGACTGGATGTAAAAAAAGTACTTGAGTGCATATTGCATTATCCTCGATATAAAATAATAAATGAATAAATAAATAGCCACTAGGTTATCACGCTAGGCAAAAATGCGTTCCGCTGCCGTTAAGCGCCTGACAAGTCAGGCCCAGCACATCCAATTTTGGCATGGGAGAGAAAATCTTTTAAGTCTTTCTGGCAAAAAAAGGCAGAAGAAGCCCTTTGATTTGTTTGCTTTACAAGATTCAGTGCTATATAAATTCCACATGTTCTTGTTATTAGAACAGACCAAAGAAGACAGAAAATAGACGAGGGAGATGACAAGAAGAAAAGGAACAAGACTAGAAGACAACACTAGGGATTTTTGTTTTTTGGTTTGTGTAACAAATTTCTTGAAATTAACTGTATTTTGAGGTCCTTACAAAAGTCACATGTTGCTTATTTTTTTTATACAAACACCCCCCCCCCCCCCACACACACACACACAAGCAGGGAGAGACAGAGACAAGCATAATTTATACAAAACTAAAAACACCGAGAGACAGACATACAGACAGACAGAGACAGTGAGAGACTGACCGACAGAGGTAGAAGCAACACAGACCGAAATTTATACACAGAGACAGAGAGACAGGATGTAATGAAGCACACTCTTGATTCTCACCCGAGGCTTCTCACTTGTCTCCCTTTCTGCACCCAAGCCAGTGACGATCGCTTTGGCCACAGTTCACTGTTACTCGATGAGCACACCATGAGCTGTTTGTTTCCTGATCAAAATTCACTGCGATCGGCTTTTATCTGTAAACACACACACACACACACACACACGCGCGCGCGCGCGCGCGCGCGCTTGCTTACCCACCTACACACGGGACGGGATAGCCTAGTGGTTAGAACATTGCGCTGGCAATTTGACGACCCGGGTTCGATTCCTGTTCGAGGAGATTTTTCTTCTCCTGGAGTTAACATCAGTGCTGACTCCACTGCACTCTCCCCCAAAGTCCTTCGGATGAGACTATAAACCAAGGCCCCGTGTGCGAACGCATGCAGAACATCTTGCGCACACGTTAAATCCTGTTCCGCTTTTCGTAAGAGTAGGCCATCGTGTGCTGGACGTAAAAAAGCACACGAGTGCTTATCCTATTATCCTTGATATAAAAGAAGAAAATGAAAAAAAAAAACAAAAAACGCACAAACACCGACAGGCATGTGCGCGCAAGCACACACACACACACACACACACACACACACACACACACACACTCACACACTACACACACACACACACACACACACACACACACACACACACACACACACACACACACACGTGCGCGCGCGCGCGCGCGCTTCCAGATTCAAGATATAATTCGCCTTTGACCTCTCCTGGGGCATGGAGGATTTCAGTAAACAAAGTCAACTGTAACGTATATATATACAATTTGCATCAACAAAATACGTTTACAACACTGAATTTGACAGAAATAGAAATGTAGCTAACCTTTCATCAATGTCATGCATTTCTCTGTGCTAAGTCTCAATAAAGTCTTTTTTTGTCAGATGCGAACGAGCTTCAAAGTGGGAACATGGATCTTGGATGCAGACATTTATTCAGTCTGACACTGCATGGGGCTCCTGCTACCGTCCACAAAAGAAAAAAAAAAGGTGGCACTGCCCCAGTGTCAACGCGCTCTCCCCGGGGAGAGCCCCCCGAATATCATGCAGAGGAATCTGCTGTGACTGAAAGTCATCGTACACAGTAGAATAAGCCGTCAAATGCATGCAAACTGAAGTCCCATGTACATCACCCATTTAGTGCACATCAGAGAAAAACCTACGGCAACGAAATAGATGTCCTTGGCAAAATTCTGTTTTAAAAAATCCACTCTGACAGAGCAACAAACAACACACATGCTGACAGAAAAAGGGAAAAAAATGGATGGCGCTGCACTTGCGGCGACGAGCTCTCCAGGGGAAATCAGCCCGAATTTCACGCAGAGAAATTTGCCATGACTTAAAGTGGTATACAATGCAATTCGATACAATGCAATACGATACAATGCAATACAATACAATGCAATACAATACAATAAATGCAATACAATACGAAACAATGCAATACAGTATTCTTGTAAGACAGTGACATAGCGGAACACAAGCAGTCATCAGTGTCCTGGATTGAAAACGACGTGAACAACGTTGCTTTCTTCAACCCGGAAGGAAAGCCCAGAACACGCATGCAAGTCATCTATTGTTGTTGTTGTTGACTAGATATTGTTCCTGCTTTTGTAACTTCTGTCGCAACTTTCGTTGCTTCTGTTGCTGTTTTGTCATTTTCTGTGCCTACACAACTTAATTAGTGTCACACATTCAATCAGCAGCAGCAGCGTGTGTAGCATCGTCATTGCCTAACACAACTATGTGTTAAGTTGTGCAACTGCATGCACATCAAAATCTATCCAGATTGTGCTTCTTTCAACACTCGATGTAAATTATTAAGTCACAGCTAATATCATTATACATTATCTCAAACGTAAGCATAACACAATCTTTGCTCATATGACACACAGCGATAGTTGCTGTCTGAGGGTTCGACGACGACAAAGTAGAAGAAAACAGAAATGTAAGCACATAGTACATTCTTACACTCGCAACACCAACAACACTAACAACAAAACCACATGAACTTGCTCCATACGAAACAGAAAGACACTACATACATTTTGACTTAACCGTGGAGTATAACCAGACTGCTGACCCCCCCCACCCCACCCCCACCCCCTCCTTTGTTCCTTACCATCTTGTTTCCCTTCCAGCCGAGTGCCTCCCGAGGTTGCAGTGGAGTGGCCGGTGGTGCATGCTGAAGGGGGCGGTTGGTGGCCCCCGGCCAGGTGTGTTTAAAGGCCGGGTCTTAGTGACGCTGGCCGGTCCCCGCTATTGAGGGGCCTTCAGGCGGCTAATGACCGCGAGTGATCACCGTCTCTTCGCTGTCTTCCTCCCATCTTGCTGACCAAGGTTACGTCAGGTCTGGGCACGCTCCATTACGGAGCACTTGAAACAGGGAAAAGAGAACTATTCATTAAAAGATGGAGACTTTCTATGTGAATTGTACGGCTTTAAAAAGAGGGTTGCGATGCACTGAAGTGCGTCTTCTGCTGCTTCCTACTATCCCTTAGAATCACCTGCTTGGTGCAACCTCCTCTTTGTCCTGGGTGGTGTCATCTGCGCATGAAAAATGTCCTGCACAAGTCATGCAATGTATTGGCCCCAGTTCGCCTGCAAAAAGACATAAGCTACACCCTTGGGTTCTCTAAAGCAATGACGGGTTTTTTTAATTAAAAAAGTGCATACACCCGCGGACGCGAGCCTGTGTGTGTATGTCCGTGTTTTGCAACCCTGTGCAACAAACAGTTTACATTCTACCAACAACAACAACAACAAAAAATCATCTTTCCGACACATCTTTAAATTTTGATTTTGTTGTTTATTTATTTTATTTGTTCCTGGGCTAGAGCTCTGAGGTTCACCAATGGGGAGATTTTGTGTATTGGTTCGGTTTCACCCACCACTAAGGAGCCACATTCCGACTTCGGGATTAAAGAATGCACAAAATCACAAGTTACACAAAGGTAAACGTAGCTGTTCCTTAGATCAGTCCAAATAGCATTAGAGCAACATGTTTTTCTCTTCCCTTAACTTAATGGGGAGTCATTTGAGCAGCATACTGGAGAATTATTTACTGCATTTTTTTTTTACATTTATGTCGGTTGAGTGCAACAACCTGGGTCTCTGAAAATGACGTCGTTTCCTGTCCCCTTTTTCCTTTTTTAGTGCCCCTCAACAACTTCATATCTCAGTGAAACCTTTATTTCTTTGGTGGCCATCACAATTATGGTTTTCTTCCCTCAATATAACCATAATTATGAGCATATTTTTTCATTCCTCGATTAAAGCTTCAAGGTTCACCAACGGTTTTGCATATTATGTCGCCATGTTTACCCACCTTATAGTAGGCACATTCCGACTTCGGGGACGATGTCTAATAACACCTGTGTGCATTCGTTTTTAATTTAATAAAATTGTCTTACGTTCCTACCGGCACGAAATGGCGTACACTTTTGAAAGGTGCAAGATGTTCTGTGTGCGTTCACACACTGGATTCCGGTTATAGTGCCATGGAAGGACTTTTGGGGAGTAGAGCTAGGCACTGTTGCTTTACCCCAGAGTAAATTCCCTTAAAAAGGGGCACCTCAGTTGTGTCTCAATCCTGAAACGTCATCAGCTCACGAAATACTCTTTCTTTCAGCCAATATTTGTTGCTACCAGAAGCAGATTGACTATGTTACACATTTGAACGGACCATAAGGTGTTGATTAAAAGCGATCTTTACTGAGGGTACAACATTAAGCTACTCCCCCACTTTTTACCCCCTACCCCACTCTTTACCCCCAACCCCCCCTCCCCTCCCCCCCCTCACCCCCACCCTCCCCTCACTCACCTCCCTCCCCTCACTCACCTCCCTCCCCTACCACCTCCCTCCCTCCCCCCCCACCTCCCTCCCCTCCCCTCCACCTCCCTCCCCTACCACCTCCCTCCCCCATCCCCTCCTCCTCTCTCTCCCCCCTCCTTCTCTTGTCCTTCTGCTCCTTTTCTTCCCTCCCCCTATGCTTCTCCCAGGCACAAACACAGGAAGATAGACAACACATCTCCTCCAAAGTGGAGGATTAGAAGTTAAGGGCAGATCCCTCTACAGATCTGCAGTTCCTAACTCAAAGCTCAACTTGTTGTCTTGAAACTTTTAAAACCTATATATTAGACTAACAATTCCACAATTTAAAGGTGTCATTTTCTATAGCCCTTCACAATTTGAAAATAAAACCTTACTTTCAAACATTTTGGTCCACCACACCCTGTTTCAGATAGGAAACAGCACAGTCTACATTTTTACGTAAAAACTGATGCTTTATTTCCATTACATACAGACTTTTCTCTGGAATTATCAGCGACTTCAAACAATAAAAAGGAATCTCACTCTTTATAATAGCCTTTGAAGGGGAGGTAATATTGCCTTAAAAATGTTTTATCAGGCATGTAGAATGTGTCAAAAAATCTAGATACAGTTGAGCAACATTCATCTGCAGTATAACTTCACTTTCTCTTTTCATTTAAAATGCCATAAAATTTCCAACCAAGCATTCAGATTTTATACCCATTTCTCAATACATCAAGGGATCAATACAAGGACCTCTTCTTTGCTCTATATCTAATAATAACAGCCTACCTATGCATATGCATTGTTTAGGTCAAATATTTGTTGATGATACATCAATTCAATGTAACAGCACTGGTCCAAACCAGCTTGTGAGTGATATGCAAGCAGATATCGATAAACTCATTGAATAGAGAGAACTCAATCATATATCTTTTATTTCAAATAAAACAAAGTGTATGTTTATAACTACTTGGCCAAAAAAGACAGAAATTGCATCCTCCAATGGTGCCACCACAAAATGAGTTTATAACAAAATGACAAACAAATAGCATTAAAACCTCAAAACATTTTTTAGACTTTATCAGTTTCCTTAAAATACACAATGTACACATGTGAATGACAACAAATGAATTTTCAAGAAATACCTGCACATCCTATGAATTTTGAGAGATGGGAGAACTTTTCGAGATTGACATTTCATCAGCCTTCCAAATTTATAACTGGACAAGGGTTGAAGAAAATGCTGAGGATTGAAATCTTGTTGTAAATGTATTAAGTGGGGACAATCCATCATAAAATAAAATTCATTCTCTAAAATAGATATATTGTATTTTAATGTGATTTCATTATTTAGATTCAGGTGTTTCAACCATTCTTTATGGATTGAAACAGGACGAGTCAACGGCATTCCACACGAAAATCATCTTTGTAAACAATGTAACATGAAAACAATAGATGAGTTTCACTTCATAATGGAATGTCCAAAGTTTTCTGAGCTTTGGAAGAATGTCCTACTTCATGAATATTTGTATTCAGCATCCATGTTCACATTCTGTAATTTGTTCTCTTCTGATAAAAATATGTTATTAAAACTTAGCAAATTCATATTTAAGAGTAAAGTTGCATGACATTAATGAAAAGGTTGACTATATTTTTATTTCTGTGAAATTCTGTGTATGGATGTATTCTATTAATGCAAATTATATATGTTACAGTTGATTTTGTTTGAAATCCTCCATGCCCCAAGAGAGGTCAAAAGCGAATTAAATCTTGAATCTTGAATCTTGAAGACATTCTTTATTCCTGTGATATGTTATGGAAATGTCCATCCTCAATTGGAAACTTGTGACAACTACAAAGAAATTTTATAAACGCGTAAACATATGTATCTGGTAGACGAGTTATATATTTTTCCTTACCAAAATTGGTCTTCAAATTTCTATAATAAAGGCATCTTCTATTATCCCAGGCTCACTTCTCCATTCATTAACAAAAATTTCTATTAAGAAGGCTTTGATGTGTGAAATTTTAAGTTTGATAAATTTTTTATGTGAACTTTAAAATACTTGAAGAAAATTAATACTTAAAACATAACTGTCTCCCACAAAGCCAAATCTCCTTTGTACAAAGATATGTTTTTAATCGTATTTAGCCATGCTGATTGAATCAGGTATTTGTCAAGAAAATCTTTTATCATCTGGTAAACACTTGTTGGCAGCTTTTCATACTGGAAGTTGAGCAGGTGCATCCATAAACGCACCATTCAACAGAGACCAAACTAGACAAGGGATATCTGCCTGTTTCTCCATAAACTAACCCTCTTAGTCTGAGGATTTGCCGGATTGAACAATTGCCCCCTTCTGAATACGGATTTGCTGGAATTTACACACAGTAGATTTCCATCACGATGTGACCATCACTAATTGCTACCACATGTCAAAGCTCTATCAGGCTAGAAGTAGAAGCCCTGCTGAGAATCTGGAAGTAATTGTAACCTGACCTGATTTCGTGATGGAATGCAAAATCTAGGGCAGTTTTGTGTTCAGAAAATCTTGATGCAAGAGGGTTAAAGGAAAACTATATTTTAAAACCTTTAACTGAAACATGAAATTATTGCTATATTTTCATATCCCCAAATTTCACATCCATACAACAAAACAGGTACAACAATTTTATGGAATAAATCAAGTGCTACATGTGTCTGTAGTTCTATTTGCTGCGCAGTCCCTGTTAAGCTTAACATGACTTCAGCAGTTTTATCATAAGCATTTTTCATGCATTACATTTTCATATGCCCATAATTTCACATCAATACAATAAAACACATACAACGATTTTATGTGTACATAGTTCTTTTTGCCATGCAGTCCTTATCAATTAAATATGACTTGAGTAGCTTTACCATAAGCATTTTTCTTGCATTTTGCAAAACTACCACTGCTACTGAAGTTGATTCCTAAATATTTAAAACTGTTAAGAACTTCAAGCGCTTTTCTGCTATTTTACATATTATTAGAGATCTTTTCTGACCCAATATCATGATTTTGGTATTCACTAGATTTACAAGTTTCTAATGAAAACAGTAAGTATCCAAAATGTCTAAAGCATCTTGTAACCCTTCTTTGTGGTGGAAAATAAAATGGTATCATGGGTATAAAGTAAAAGTTTAACATAACTGTTAACATTTTGCCATGCGATGAAGTTGAATAGGCAGTGTTAAGCAATTTCTGATAAAGATTGTTCCAAATCATTCATAAAGTGTGCCTGTTCTACTTGATATCAATATTACTTCCCATTGACAGGCTAAATATCCTTTTAAAGAGTTGCATCCCTTTTAATTGTTTGCAGTTGCTTTGTAGTCCAGATGAAAGGTTTCATCTGATGGAAATGAAGCAGTAGTTTTGATATGAAATTGTAGACTTACTGTTGACCTGTGTGAAAGAAGTACAAGGTGAAAGTAAATGATTGTTAGAACACATGTTTTTCAATTTATTAACATATAGTAAAAGACACCTTTGGAATTTGAAGTTGTTGGTTAAATGATAAGTTGTAAAAATGTGGCGCAAGAAGTTAAGCTGTGAGTTAGGAATTGCAGATCCTAAGGGGATCTGCCCCTAACTTCTTACACTCCTTTCTTTGGAGTAATGTGTTGTCTATCTTCCCATGTTTGTGCCAGGGAGAAGCATAGGGGATGGAGGAGGAGGGGGGGAGGAGGGGTGTGGGGGAGAGGGGAGGGAGGGAGGGGTGGGGGGAGGGAGGGGTGGGAGAGAGAGAGGAGGGGGAAGGGAGGGGAGAGGTGGGGGGAGGGAGGGGGGGAGGGTGGAAGAGAGGAGGAGGGTGGAAGGGAGGGGAGAGTGGCGGGAGGGAGAGGTAGAGAGGGGAAGAGGGGAGAGGTAGGGGAGGGGAGGAGGGGAGGGAAAGAGGAGGAGGGAGGGGGGAGGGGGAGGGAGGGGGAGGGAGGGGGGGAGGGAGGGGAGGTGGGGGGAGGAGGGGGGAGGGAGGGAGGAGGGAAGGGGAGGGGGAGGAGGAGGAGGGGGAGGGAGGGAGGGGGAGGGGGGGAGGGGGGGGGAGGGGGGGGGGGGGGGGAGGGGAGGGGGAGGAAGGGGGAGGGAAGGGAGGGGAGAGGAAGGGGAGAGGGGAGAGGAGGGGAGGGGGAGGGGGAGGGGGAGGGAGGGGGGGGAGGGGAGGGAGGGAGAGGGGGGGAGGGGAGGGGGGGGGGGGGGAGGGAGGGGGGAGGGGAGAGGGAGGGGGGAGGGGATGATATGGATAGATGGCAAGAGCGGGAGGAGTGAGCGGGAGGGAGTGTAGATCGAGGGGGAAAAAAGGGGGGGGAGGGTGGAAGGGGAGGAGGGGGGAGGGAGGGGGTAGGGGGGGAGGAAAGGGGGGGAGAGGGTGGAAGGGAAGGAGGGGGGGAGAGGGTGGGGGAGAGGGTGGGGGGAGGGAAGGAGAGGGGGGGAAGGTGGAAGGGGGGTGGGGGAGGTGGGGAGTCGGATGGGGAGGGGGGGGAATTGAATGGGGGAGGGGGGGGAATTGAATCATTCTGATTGTCAATGACGCGCAATGACTCGCCTGTGCGTGTGTGCATGTGAGCATGTGTATGCATCTATCTTTTTCTTTTAATCTTCTTTTCTTAAAAAAAAATTTGTGATTTCCACAACTTCGCCCTAAAAAGAGGAAGGGGGGGGGGGGCGTAACCTAGCAGCATTGTGAATAGTGCTAATGCAAAGCAGCACAAATGGGAAATACCGTTTCAGCTCAGCTGCACTGCACCTACTCTTTTCAAACACGAATTAAATCTTACCCCCCCCCCCCCCCCCCCCCACTAAATTTTTGTTATTAAAACCATTTGGGACAGTCGAGTATACCCATCAAAACATAAAACAAGTAAAAGAAATTTTGAAGCAATTACTTTTTGCTAGAACCCTTTTTTTGGCAACATTTTTCCTGGACTACAGGGCCGGCCAGGTCCAGAGAGCAAACTCCACTCAGCTCTACCTCATGACAGCATTGAAGGAAAAGATTACGTATCCTCTTCTTTTGTCCACCCTTCCCTTCTCTCTCTCCCCTCTTTGACATGGAGACTGTCCGCCTCCCCCATTTAACATGGCCGCGGGCATCGCTCCGGCACAATGAGAGTAATTCCCCTTGCTTCCCCTTCACCCCAGCGGTGCCCATCTCTGGACCAGCATGGAGGGGAAAGTAATCTCCCCTCCCTACAATTTGGAGCTGGAGTAAATCTTTTGTAAATCTGCATACAGCACACGGGCTTAAACTCTCAATGCATCTGTGCTGGTGAATTAGCCACACGTGGCCTGATGCTAATGCGGGGGTAACGAAACGGACAGGTAGGAAGGCTCTTACCTGTTCCTTGTTAGGAAAGAAAACACGGGAGGGGACTGGTTTCTTTGTCACTGCAGTTTTTCCGCATTAAGGGGAGGTAGGTACGTGCTCGCTGCCCACCACTGCTGTTGTTGAGACAGTGGGGGGGAGTCCAGTCTACCAGTTTCTCGGTTTTTAAGAAGTGGCAACGATCTTTTTTTTTTTTTTTTTTTTTTTTTTGGGGGGGGGGGGGGGGGGGTTATTGTTGTTGTTGGTAGTAGTAGTAGTGGTGGTCATGTTTTGTGTTTGGTTTGAGTGGGGTGGTTGATGTTGTTGTTTATTTTTTAAGGGAGGGGGGGTTGGTTTTTTTCCGTTTGGTGGATATTGCACGAAAGATAGGCATGTACCTGTTACACTGAGCCAGAGTTTATCATATCTACGTGGTATAATTATACACATACCTGCTTCGCACCAAAATACGCACAAAAACTAAAGAAAAAAAACACTTGCAGATCATGACCATTGAATGACACTGAAAGTCTCACCAGGACGTTTGATATTTATTCAACTCATTGAAAAATCGTCTAAGTTCCCATCCCCCTCTCCCCGCAAATCATATCTACAGATATCACCGAAGTCAGAATGCGGTTATCGTAATGGTTGGGGGGGGGGGGGGGGGGGATAAACAGTCACATTTGCAAAATTTCACCATTGCTGAACCTCGGACCTCAAACCCAGGAACGAAAAAAAAATACATACAGGCATTTTTATCACCTTTTCTTTTTAGTATTTGGATTTGTGTGTGTGTGCACTGGGGATCGGAGCAGTACATAGTGTTTGGAGAAAATACAAAACACTAAACCGAATAACTAAAGAGTAAAAAAAAAATATATACATAAAAAAGAGATCCATCCATCCATCCATCCATCCATCCATCCATCCAAGGAGAGAGAGAGAGAGAGAGAGAGAGAGAGAGAGAGGAAGAGAGGAGAGAGGAGAGAGGGGGTAATATTAAAATAAAATCTGTAATCAAGTTTGTTAATAAATAATTAGGAGGTAAAACTCATTCACTTTCAAACCATTCATATATCCATGACAATGCAGGCTTAGGTCTATGTAACGAAAGTTCTTGAGAGAGAGAGAGAGAGAGAGAGGAGAGAGAGAGAGAGAGAGAGAGAGAGAGAGAGAGAGAGGAGAGAGAGAGAGAGAGAATTCTTTTCATGATATCCCATTAACAGAAAAAAATATCCTCACGCTTGAGTTCCACCATAAGACTCAAATCCTGAATTAATTGGGAAAAACCGGGGTTTTCTTACAACTTCTCTCTCTGTGGGGGATTATTGTGTTTGAAAACTAACAGTTTTTGAGGCCACGCGCATTGTGTGTGTGTGTGTGGTGCGTGTGTGTGTGTGTGTGTGTGTGCGCGCACGTGTGTGTGTGTGTGTGTGTGTGTGTGTGCGCGCGGGCACGTGTGTGTGTGTGTGTGTGTGAAATAGTATTATACAGTGTGTGTGCGCGTGTGCGCGCGTATGTGTGTGTGTAAGGGAGTATTATTTATTTTATTGATTTATTCTTTTATATCGAGGATAATGGAATAAGCACTAATGTGCTTTTTATTTTTACTACATTTTATTATACAGTGTGTTTGTGTGCGTGTGTGTATATGTAAGATAATCCTATACAGTGTGTGTGCGCGTGCGCCCGCGCGCGCGTGCCTGTGTGTGTGTGTACGCGTTCGTGCGCGCATGCGGGTGTGTTAATGTTATAATTGAACGTTGGAAAAGGGGAGGAAGGGGGTAGGCAGTTGAAACTGATGATGGGGTTGGCAGCTTTGATTAGGTGCAAACTGAAATATAAATAGACTCCTACAGCGACAAAGACCCAGTGTGCTAATTGAAAGAGCATACGGTGTCAAGGGTCTTATGACCTGCACGTGCACGCAGGCGTCCCCACGTGCAGAATACCAATGCGAGTGCACAATTTCTTGGTCGCATTGGTGCCTATGAAGTACGCTGCCGATACACGCACAACACACACACACACACACACACACATGGTATCGAGCCCAGAATCCAGCCACCACAGAAACGCCCATTGAAGGACGTATTTTCTCCTGGAGTTAACATTAGTGCAGACTCCACTCTCACCAAAGCTCTTCAGATGAGACTATAAACCAAGGCCCTTTGAGCGAATGCACGTATACCATCTTGTGCACACGTGGAAAACCTATTCTGTCTTTTGGAAGAGTAGGCCATCCTTGCCCATAAGAACGGATGACAAAAAATGAAAACGCATGCACACTGGTGTTGTGTACAGACATCATCCCCGAAGTCAGAATACGGCTACTGAATGGTGGGAAATAAAATATGGTGGCATACGCAAACATCTCAGCATTGATGAACCTCCGAGCTCTAGCCGGGGAACGAAAAAAAGAATTGTAATGAACGTGTGGCATTTGGTAAATGATGAATTAACGTATAACGATTATATATTTGTGATACTTAGGTGGGAAGCAAATTTTCTTTTTCAGAAAACACGAGTCACATTGGCAGAAACAGACACACAGTTACCTGAGAGAGACAGACAGACAGACTGAGAGAGAGACAGACAGACAGACAGACTGAGAGAGACAGACAGACGTGTTGAGCAACATCCTAGCAAACAGCAAGGGCTTTGACCTTTTTCTTTGTTATTCACTCAGAGGGGGGAACTGCAGACGCCCTGACGAATGCCACAGTCCGTTGGAGACATGGAGTGGGAGTCCTAAGAACTGTTCAGCCTTTGGCCTGATAGGTGCTGATGGGAAAGAATGCAAGGAAAGTGGGGAGAGAAAGGTCATTACCTAACACATCTCTGATATCAGGCAGATAGCTGACATCACAATGACGGGGGGCAAAGATCGCGATATCTTCAAGTGGCCACAGGTAGATAGATAAAACGCCCTGATTCCATGGCAGTCGATTCAAATCACTGTTCGCTTTGTAAATCCAGCATTCAGGTGTTGCTAGCAAATACCATATGAAACAATTGGATAAAATGCTGTAGTCTCAAATTTGACAATATGAATGATATAACAAAAGCTTCCTTTCAGGTTTATTGTTTATTTTCTAAAAAGTCCTTGTCATCAACAAAACAAATACTTCCTTCCATTACTGTTTCTGACTAACAATAAATAGATCTAGTCCATATTTGTTTGCTTGATTCCGGTGTTATGAAATGGTCCGCAATCCGCGACAGCCCCTTTCAAATAATTGTGTTCTATGATAGTTTGAGTTCACTACTGTTCTATGATATCTCTTATTTTCTGTTATCATCTGTCTTATGTATTAGTCCTTATTCCAGGATTATTCTTCTTCCATTGCTTTCAATATTAATAAGTGGATCAGTGGTCTTTAATGGATCGGTGGTTTAGAGGTAACACACCTGCCTGGAAAGCGAAAAGTCCGGGTCGGAGTGTATGGTGGTTCGAATCCCGTTTGGGCCCAAAACTTTTCCTCCATCCATTAGACCAAGAGTGGTGACCTGGGTGCTAGTCTTTCGGATGAGACGATAAACCGAGGTCCCGTGTGTTACACAAAATTATTTAGCGCACGTAAAAGATCCCACGGCAACAAAAGGGTTGTCTCTGGCAAAATTCTGTAGAAAAAGCCACTCTGATAGGGAAACAAGTACAGTTGCAGACAGAAAAAGAAAACAAAAATGGGTGGCGATGCACTTGTGGCGACGCAGCCCGAATTTCACGCAGAGAAATCTCCTATGACATAAAGTGGTATAAAATGAATAAAAATAAAGAAATAATCATTTAATCGTTAAGTCCTAGTTCTATCATGTTCAGTGTTCTTTGAAAATAAATTATAATATATATTTTTTCATAACCATCCAGTGCTTTATTATAGTCTCCATACTGCAATAATGAGAGAGATTTTTTTAAAAACTTTCTGTTCCAAATAGAGATTGTCCTGTATTATTCATTACTTGACTTCTCCCCATTCTTCCTTGAGGAGTCATTGAGGCTCTGTCTGAACTGTCCAGGCAGACGACTATCTTGGAAAGCTAAACATGGTGGGGTCCATCCCTCTTTAAACTGCTGGGTGCATGTTGGGTATTTTTCGTGTTATCCATACCACCGACATAGCCGTCCTACTCTTTTCTGAAAACTGGACAGGGCACTGTCCAAGTAGGAAGAAAAAGAGGCAGACCAAGGAAGAGATAGGAGGACAACATCAGTGAATGGACAGGCCTAGAACTAAAAAAAAAACTTTGTATATTTGAAAGAAGAAAAAGAATATTGTATACTAGTTTGTTTTCTGGTCTAGAAATAATGGTGCCTTCCTAGGAAGTATGCGGTCCATACTTCAAATCTTAAACATGGCAAAAATTTTATTTTTTCCATGGACCTAAAAGGGTAGCTGGGTGTTAGCATTTAGCAGTAATACTTGTTGCACAGAACAGATCAGACTCTTTTCAATAATGTTTTTAAAGCTAAAGTGTTCGCGTGCCAACGTCTTTCCTGTCTCACTTGTCACTGCGCGTGCGGAGCGCGCGCGTGGCATCACACTTCGACATCATGACCGACCGCGGGACTTGGTCGTCAAGAAACTGACGAACCTCATACGTCCCCTCTTCTCCCTCCTCCCCCTGCTTGCCCTCACCCTCACCCCTCTCCCACCTGTCACAACCTCGAAAGGGGAAATGGGCGTCACCAAGAACTTGGGCTACTTACCCCTGGTTTCTGTGACATTTGAAGCGATTTGTATGTTGTCGTCTAGCCTAGCCTAGCCTACTGTGGGGGAGTGTGTCGTCTGTTTCTTTCCAGTGTAGAGTCTCGTGCGGGGGCGGTGATCACCGTCAAGCTGTGGTGGTAGATGGTAGGCATAGGCCTAGAGGTGTATGGTGTCCCTTTGAGAGAATGATGTCGTCTGCTGCTGCGGCTGCCGATTCTGCGACCGAGCCTTTGTCGCGGAAAAGAATGCATGCCATTTGCCAGAAACGGGTAAATAATGTGTGATTCATTTCTCTTAGTTATCTGTAAATCGAATGAGTTTGAACGAAATAAACAAATAATTGATTAGTTGAATCCTGGACCTGTGAATTGCTAGAATGGGTAGAACATTTTGTTATTAACGGTCTAGTTCTTTCCCTTGATGAAATATTGTTTGTCTGTTTCAACAACTGCTTGATTTTTTTTTTGATTGAGTTGGACTAAGTTCGATACATACTTTGACATCTGATGAATGAAATAAATAATTATGGGTTTACACGTTGAGGATAGAAAATTTAAAAAAAAATGAATTGATGAGTCAGTCAACCAACACAAATCAATCGTTTGTTTAACTGATCGATTACTTAGTTGACTGATTGATCAAGCAGCCCTTTCGATTATCGTTACCATAAAAGACATATTTATTTGTATTTCAATATGGGTTTTTGTTCGTTTCTTACTGGTGAATTGTTTTTGCTTCGTTTTCATCAAATGATCGCTTTGTAGATATTTATATGCCAATTTATCTTCAATTGATTCCTTTAGAACTTTATTCAAAGAGAAGTAAACAAAGGAAAAAATGTTGACTACGAGCCAATCCTAAAACACAAAGTTTAGTCTTAGCTAGGCTTGAGATCATGTGGATTTTTCCACACAAACATTGCTTGAGAATACTTGAGAATGAAAAAGTTTAATGTTTTCGTTCACAAGAAAAAAAAAACATAACGAGAGATGGGCTCCTCTCAAAAAACGTTTCCGTGCTGTAACCCGACTTCGCAACAGTCTATCAACATGAAAATGTTTCGAAAGAAGAGAACAACCACGAATAATATAATTTAAAAAAAAATTGAAACAAAACAAAAACAAAGGACACTACATTTACCGATTCGTCATTAGAACTGGCATGTCACAAACACCTTTTCCTCACAGATCACTGCACGAAGCATTCGTGTTGTGTTTAGACTGATGGTATCTTTAAACTGTATGGCGTAAACTTGTTTAACATATATAAACATATCAAACAAGCAGGACCGTACATTATTTCTTTAGCTGTTGTTTTTACAAGTTAAAAAGTGAAAAACAAATATTTGTTTTTTTTTTAACTGTCGAAGATATAGAAGTAATCTGCTTTCCTATTCTAAACTCATTAATCTTTGGTTAGACTTTTCGTTTTTTGTTGTTGTTGTTTGGTTGGTTTTGTTTGTTGTTGTTTGTTGTTGTTGTTGTTTTTTTACAAAGCCTTTATATTGCTTTGAAGCTGTGTTGACTTTTTCAGCTTAACCTTACAGTTAGTTATGTTGCTGTGCTTTTTTTTTAATTAGGAAATTTACCAATTTAAACATTATTGTGATTTTAGGACAGCCAGACTGAAAAGTCTTAGGGTCTTGTCTGCCGTCTGCTTTCACTGACAATATTTTTTCAGAGACAAATGTAACTGGGGATTGATATGCTTCCAACTGTGGGTGATTTTAGTTTGTTTATAATGCACCACATTCAGTACTCATTGATAGTAAAGAACACAAAACGAAAAACGGCAAAGAAAAATAAAGTCCTGTAAAGCATTTCTATATAAAAAAAAAGACTGCAGAAAGTTGATGCCAAATGCAAGCAAGTACCAGATAATTGAAACAAAGTATTCCTTCTGCTTGAAAATTCCAGTGGAACATTCTGTCAAACAGTATTTTTCATTTTTTTCAAAAATTGAAAAGCTCATATCATCAAAGTTTATAACATTTATACCATTTCAAGAATAAAAGTTTTCGTTTTTTTTTTTTTTTTTAAATTTCGTTTCAAAATAAAAAATCTCGGTAGTATCATCCAACATTTACAATAATTATCATTTCATTTAAAAAGTAAGCTTTCTCACATTGCCCCCCCCCCCCCCCCTCTTTATTTCCAGAATAAAACCTTCAAGCATCTTTAAAACTCGCAATATTCACACTGTTTCAGTAAGTAAATGCAGTCACTTGTTTCTTCTTTCTTTCTAGCAAAACAAGCCTTTGATAGAAAAGCGCCGTCGTGCACGTATCAACGACTGTCTGCTGCAGCTGAAGGCTATTCTGATGAAGGACCTGAAGAAAGAGGTGAGGCACACATCCACACTGTCGCCTGTCTTTGTACCATCTCTCTTCTGTGTCTGTCTGTCTGTCTGTCTGTCTCTCTCTGTCTCTGTGTCTCTCTGTCTCTTGTCTCTCTGTCTCTCTCTTCTCTCTGTCTCTCTCTCTGTCTCTTTATCTGTCTCTCTGTCTCTCTCTCTCTGTGTCTCTGTGTCTGTCTCTGTCTGTCTGTCTGTCTGTCTGTCTGTCTGTCTGTCTCTGTCTTCGTCTGTCTCGTCTGTCTCGTCTCGTCTGCGTCTGTCGTCTGTCTCTCTCTCTCTCTCTCTCTCTCTCTCTCTCTCTCTCTCTCT
>CM060323.1:13638406-13681002 GCA_030674155.1 Stramonita haemastoma
AGGGAATACCCATGGCCATCCATCAGGAGTCTGGGAGACAGGACCACTCTGTGTTGACTCTATGGAGGGAGGAGCGGAGTGTAAGCAAACATCTTGGCTAAAATCGGCCCTCGCTTTGTCATCAAAGGTGGGAGGGGGGGTTAACAGGGCTACTTGTAGTACTCTGACGCTTCGGCGTCAGTTCTGGAGGACGGTACTACTTACTGGCTGTGAAGTTGTGCTAGTGTCGAGGACGAACTGTGAACATGAACAAAGAAGGATTTTGGAGATGTGTGTTGTGTTTGTAGAGTATTGGGTTGTGTAGTACTGCTGCTTTGTATTGAGTTGTATTGTGTGTTATGTATGGTGTTGTTTTTGTAGTATATTCCTATCTCTATGAAACTGCTTTGTCTTTAAAAAGAAAAAAAACCTGCTTATTGACTACCATGCTACCAAATGTTCCCATTCTGCGCATAAATGCATGTTCACTTCTACCTAGTACCTACATTTCCAATTTTGCCAACAAAAATATTTCACCCCCTTCAATAAAAACAAACAAACAAACAAGCCTTTTTTTCTAAAGTATATACCTCTACACGCAGAAACTCGTGTAACCATCTTATTCAAAAAGGTTATGATATAACAATACTGTCTCAGTAAAAACAACAACAACAACAACAACAACAAACAACTAGCCCTATATACCTCTTCCTGGCAAGAAAAAGCGTTGTTTGGGAAGGAGACAGAGAAAGCTGCAAAAAATGTAAACTGTTTACGTTATTCGAACCTGGACCTTTTCCACTCAGGGGCAGATGGTCTTTTTACGAAGCCACCATCTTCAATGGTCGTGTGTTGTGTGTGTGTGTGTGTGTGTGTGTGTGTGTGTGTGTGGTGTGTGTGTGTGTGTGGTGTGTGTGTGTGTGTGTGTGTGCGCGGTGCGTGCGTGCGTGCGTGCGTGCGAGTACGCGTGTGTGCGTGCGTGTGTGTGTTTGTGTGTGTGTGTGTACACGCGTTTGTGGGCGTGCCCATTCACACATGATCATGTCAGGATAAATGTCGCTTAATGCCAATCAGCACAGACACACGTTAAACATACTTTCTTTGAAGATCACATCGCTAGCCCTTTCCAGGCCAGCTTTAAAACATCGCCAAAACTCTGACCTGTCATTAATAGCCATTGCCAAGTCTGGGACACCAGAAACGTTATTGACACTGCAGGGAAACGGAGAAGTAAGCAGATATCTACACAGAAACCGGCCCCTCAAAGAGACCATAGTCTGGCCTATCGGACCATTGAGATTTCTTTGCAAATTGAAAAGACTTGAGGCAGTTAATGCGGAGTTCAGGTCTGGGAACGGACGACGTATATGATGACAGTGTAACTGATAGCAGAGGACCATAATGACAATGTAAGCGATAGGGTTGTTGGCAATATCACGGAGCCAGTCTCGCTTGACCATCGTAAAATGTCTGACTTTTTGAGAGGAATGGCTGGACTATCTACGGAGAGTTTGTCTGCAGTCGTTGCTCCGAAGGTAGTTTCTTGTTTGGTTTAGATTGCTCACTGATGTACAAGACTTTTGTATGGGATGGAAAGAAACTGCTTTTTGGTTAAGGTAAGTGGGGAGGTGGGGGTGGGGTTATCAGAAAGCTAAATAAGGTCTCGTGCTCAGAGGTTTTGAGAAATTTAAACGTGGGGATGGGACAAATCTGAGCCAGGAAAAGAAGGAATAAAACAGAGGAAATGTAAGACCAAAAAGGAATTAAAAAAAAAGAAATGTAAGAAAAAGATTTCTTAAGTCATTTCCTTTCCCAAATTTCTCTTCAAGTTTACTTTAAATGTTTATTTATCCTGTATTTCTGCAGCTGCCTTCTACATTTTTCGTCAGTCTGATAGCAATTTTTCAGTTTCAAAAATAAATACAACAGTTTCTCGATTGTACTAATTCTAAGATCAACATCTCTAACAATGTATGTTAAGATTTCTATAGGTAGATGTGAACTCTATCCCGGCGCTACTTTAGTCAGGTTGAATCTGAGATCAGTTGTAAAAATTAGTGTAGTTTTCACTATGAAAAAAAGAAGTCAAAAGCTACACAAATGTGCAAAACTGAAGGAGAGAACAACACTGCACTGTAGTCAGCTTTGGTCATTATCACCAGCTATCATTTCCACCCTAGCTGCGATAAGAACTGAGAAGATTCTGAGGTACCTTGGAGTTAAAGGCTTTGAGAAGGACCACCAAAAGTATAGGTTATATAGGACACTGTTATTCATCTGGTATTGCTTTTCAGTCGTTACTGTTGCCGTCGTCATCATAACCGTCTTCGTCGACATCCTCATTATTTTTGTTGTCATTGTCATCATCTTCAATGATGATGATGATCATCATGATGATGATCATCATCATTATCATCATAATCACCATCATCATCACCATCATCATCATCATCATCATCATCATCATCATCATCATCATCATCATCATCATCATCATCATCATCATCTTCTTCTTCTTCTTCTTCTTCTTCTTCTTCTTCTTCTTCTTCTTCTTCTTCTTCTTCTTCTTCTTCTTCTTCTAACTCTACTACTTCAGTCTCCTTTCTTTACTTCTTCTCAACATTATAACGTCAGGAGGACTTACTTAATGTACACAGTAAGATATTTCAGAAAGGATTGTGCGTGGTATGCTTTTTATAATTAGTCACTTGTTTACTTCATCAGTATTCCCTAAAAGGTGCTGTTTGTCTCATCATTTCTCATTTGTGTGGACAGTTCAGATGGAGAGTGTGCTTTATGCATCCCCTAAAGATGTCAGACTATGTTAAAGGTTACACTCCTTTGCAAAGGTTAGACACGAGTATTTTCGTTTGTGTCAGAATGAATCATGATTTCCAACGTTTGGGTAGAACATTATTTTTTTACTTTATATAATGATGACACAAGAATTCACATGTTTGTTTTCTGAAAAAAAACTTGGATGGTCAAAACACGCACGCACAAAAACACAAAAACACACAAACACACACACACACACACATACACATACACATACACACACACACACACACACACACACACACACACACACACACACACACACACACACACACACACACACAAACACAGAGTGTGTGTGTGAGAGAGAGAGAGAGAGAGAGAGAGAGAGAGGAGAGAGAGAGAGAGAGAGAGAGAGAGAGAGAGAGAGAGAGAGAGAGAGAGATCAATACACTGAGTCAAAAATCTTTTTTCATTGTTTCATTGTCTTAAATCATGCAGTTTGCTAATTTGCTGTAGTTTATACACATAAACGCAACTCTCTAGATCTAGTTGATTAAAAACTAATACAGTAAATTTCAGTAAATTTCTACTTAACTTCTGAACAACTTATACACACAGCAAAAGCAATCAGAAAAAAATGAACACAGGAATATAGCCACAGTACCACGAACACTGGGAGGTAAATGTCCATGAAATTCGAGAACAGAGAGCTAACAGAAGAGAAGACGAGAGAGAGAGAGAGAGAGAGAGAGAGAGAGAGAGAGAGAGAGAGAGAGAAGAGACAGAGACAGAGAGACAGAGAGACAGAGAGACAGAGAGACAGAGAGAGACAGAGAGAGACAGAGAGAGAGACAGAGAGAGAGACAGAGAGAGACAAAGAGAGAGACAGAGAGACAGAGACAGAGAGACACAGAGAGAGACAGAAAGAGACAGAGAGAGACAGAGAGACAGAGACAGAGAGACAGAGAGAGAGAGACAGAGAGAGAGAGAGACAGAGAGAGAGACAGAAAGAGACACAGAGACAGCAAGACAGAGAGAGACAGAGAGAGAGACACAGAGAGAGACACAGAGAGAGAGACAGAGAGACAAGGGCGAAAAAAAAAGTCAGAACTAAAGAGGTTAATTTGGAGAAGCTTAGCGCCGTTGTATAGGTCAAGCTTATAAAACCATTAAAGTCTTAGCAGCCGGCATTGGCTGGCCACAAAATGTCCCATCAACCGCGGATCCCAGAGCTAATCCCTGTCATCTTGTTTCCATTCTTCTACTGTTTTCCCACTTCCCTGCAAGCTTAAAACCCACAACTGGGCTTAATGCCACGTTTTATTTACTTCCTCTCCCTGTTTTTTCCTGAAGTAGATGGTTATCTTTTTTAACCTCTAAAGCCACAAAATCGGTGGTAGATGTGTATAGCGACTAAGAACCTGCCTGGTTCGTGGAGGGTTGTTTTTTTTCTTGGGTTTTGTTTCGGAGGGCAACCTGAGAATATTAAAAGTTGCTCTGATTTATTTTGCTCATTCTTTGTCTCACCTGTAAGGTGAATGTACAGGTGTGGTGGGCAATTACAGAGGTGAGTAAGGGTTGTGGATTCTAGCCAGTATGGAGTCTGTGGGGGTGGTATGGCCAACTTCTGAATGTTTTTGCAAAGGTTCTAGAAAGAATATTGCCAGGCACGGTCAGTATCATGTCTTGGTTGGGTTTTGTTGTTGCTGTTGTTGTTGTTGTTGTTGTGAATTCTGTATCCTTTCTAAAATGTGTTTTCAATGTAACCACTTTGATTGTAGGTACATTTTGTTTGACTGGAAAAGGAACTTGTATGAATGCCACACTCTGAAGCATTCAATTCTTTCATTTCCAGGATAATGAATCATCATTCTTGTGCTTTTTTTTGTTTACAATCTGTCCTCGTTTGCATGCTGTTCTGTAAAAATGTTGTCATCCTTTCCTACCGGCTCCCAAAGGCGGAACAAGTTTAAACGTGAGCACAAGATGTTCTGCATGCGTTCGCATACTGGACCCCAGTTAACATTCTCATCCAATGGACTTTCGGGGAAGTGGAGTCAGCACTAAGTTTAACTCCAGGGGGAAAATCCCCTTTGAACAGGGGTCTCGGCGGTGGCTCGAACTCCGGCCGTCAGATCATAAGGCCAACGCTCTAACCACCACCAGGCTGTCCCCCCCCCTACCCCCTTCCTCCCAAGTATCAAGCACAACAAAAGCGAGCAAGCATACAAGCAAACAAAGAACAGACCAGAAAGTAAACAAATGCAACTATACCCCCCCCCTCCCTCCCACTCTCCCTCCGAAATAAATCCTAACAAAAACACAGAACACTACAGCTTTATGGAGACACAAACAAAAAAAATGTTCAAGGAAGGTTTCATCAATGCTGTTTAACTTAACGTTCAGTCAACCTCCACGGCCACATTAAGGCTGACATGACATCGAGCCAGTCAAAGATGAACTTTACGTATGACAAACCCCTCAAACCCAAACTGCCCACAACGCCACACTTCACAATTATTATTCAAACAGAGAGACATCATCATTAAGAAGTCAGAAAAGGAGAAGAAAAAAAATACCTACATCAATAAAAAAAAAATTCATAAAAAATGAATGATCAAGATTGTATACATTGAGTGAGTTTATATTCTCCATACAGAGGACGAGATAGCCTAATGGTTAGAGCCTTACCTCACAACTTGACGGCCCTAGACCGTGCCTGGGTTCGAACCATCTATGAGATTCCCGTTCAAGGGGATTTTCCCCTAAGAGTTTAACGTCAGTGCTGACTCCACTCCGGCTTCCCCGAAAGTCCTTGGGATGAGACTATAAACCGCCGTCCCGTGTGACGAACGCATGTAGAGCATCTTGCCACGCTCATTAAAACCCGATCTGCCTTTAGGAAGAGTAGTTCATTTGTACCTGTAAGAAAAGGTAGCAAAAAATTATTGATAAATGAATGAACACTTGTGTCGTGTTTAGACATCATTCCTGAAGTTGCGATGCGGCAACCGTAAAGGCAGACCAAAAAATCGCATATGCAAAATTTTCACCATTGGTGAACCTCGGAGCCAATAATTATTTATCCCTACTGACAAACTCACCCTCCCCTTACCGAAATGAATAAATAGATACACATATGATATTTTAAAAATCTGAATATACACACAAGACAAACCTGTGTCTTTCATGGCTGAATAAGAAACTACATGTTGTTGTTGTTGTGTTTTATACTGTTCTCGTTTTAGTGGTATTTAGTAGCGAGGTTGCTGATGACTGATAATGTTGTTATCATCAACATTATTTTCCTTAAAAATACTGTTTGTTGTCATTGATCATACTGTCCTTACAGCAGTGCTGTCATCTTTCATTATCATCAACATCCTCATCCTCACAATAAAGTTGTTATCATCAATAATTTTCCTTTAGAATACCGTTTGTTGTCATTAGTCGTTTTTCCTTACAGCCGTGTTGTTATCTTTCATCATCATCATCATCATCATCATCATCATTATCCTCCTCCTCCTCCTCCTCCTCATCTTCTCTCCTCCTCACAAAAGAGTTGTTATCATCAATAATATTATTTTCCTCGTCAGTTACCGTGTATAGAGGATCTTTTGTGGGTCACGGGGCATGCAGGATTTTCCTTTTCTTTCCATGACGAAAGAGGAAAATTAATTATTGTAGTGTATGTGGAGCGGAGTGTCGATGCGCGTGTACGAATGCGACTGTGTCTCTGTAATTGAGTGCGTGCTCTTTTTCCCGGAGGGGGGGGGGAGGGGAGGAGAGAGAGAGAGAGAGAGAGAGAGAGAGAGAGAGAGAGAGAGAGAGAGAGAGAGAGAGAGAGAGAGAGAGAGAATTATGAGTATGTGTGAAGTGAGAGAGAGTACGCGCAAACGCGCATGGTGTGTGTATGATTTATTATCTTTTCATTCTTTTATTTCAAGGAAAATGTGTGTGTGCGTGCGTGCGTGGTGTGTGTGTGTGTGTGTGTGTGTGTGTGTGTGTGTGTGTGTGTGTTGTGTGTGTGTGTGTGTGTGTGAGTGAGGATGCTCAAGGGACTTCGGTTGCGAGTGTATACATACACACACGCGCGCGCGCGCACACACACACACACACGCACGCACGCACACACGTACACACGCGCGCGCACACACAAATACACAGAACATCGTGCGCACATATTAAAACCTGTCCCCCTTTTCAAAAGAGTAGGCCATTGTGTGCCGGTGGGAACAGATGACAAAATTTACAAATCTGTATACACACGGCGTCTGGATGAAAAAAAACAACATATGAGTGCTTATTCCAATATTCTCAAAATAAAAGAATTGAATTAAACACACACATGCACACCCCCCCCCCCCTTACGCACACACACACACGCGCGCGCGTGCGCGCGCGGGCACACACATACACACACACACACACACCTTGCGCACACGCACACACACGCACACACACACACACGCGCGTGCGCGCGCGCACACACACACATACATGCAACACACACAACACACACACACACTCACAAACACAACACACACACACACACACACACACACACACACACACACAAACCTTACGCACACACACGCACACACACGCACACACACACACACACACGCGCGCGCGCGCGCGCGCCAACACACACATACATGCAACATACACAACACACACACACACACACACAAACACACAACACACACACACACACACACACACACACACACACACACACACACACACACACACACACACACACACACACACACACACACACGAGACGAGAGAGAGAGAGAGAGAGAGAGAGAGAAGAGAGAGAGAGAGAGAGAGAGAGAGAGAGAGAGAGAGAGAGAGAAGGCTAGTGGTGTGTGTTCTGTATGTGCGGTTCTTTTTCTTATTAGTCTTTCGAGGAAGAGGCGATGTGAACTTTGTGAAGTAACAGGTGATAGCAGTCAGTTTTCCCTGTCCCGTTACCAAACTGCCGGACTTTCTTTTACATTTTTTTTTTAGATAACAGTTAACATTGTTAGAAGAAAGGTAAATAATGCTGACTGACATATTTTGGGTGAAGACACCCTGCCGAATTTCAGCAGAAAATTTTTGTGACAAAAAGGTATATTAAAGAAGATATATGGTGATGACATATGGGATGATGAGTGCGATATTATAGCAGAGAAATCTGTTGACAAATAAGGTATATAATAATGATGAGATGATGATGATGAGATGATGATGATGATAAAATAGGTAGTAGTAGTTAGTAGTAGTAGTAGTAGTAGTAGTAGTAGTAGTAGTAGTAGTAGTAGTAGTAGTAGTGTAGTAGTGTAGTAGTAGTATGTAGTAGTAGAGTAGCAGTAGTAGTATATAGTAGTAGTAGTAGTAGTAGTAGTAGTAGTAGTAGTAGTAGTAGTAGTAGTAGTAGTAGAAAATTGTTCTTTGCAACAAAAAAAGAGAAAAAAGAATGGTTCTATAGTTAAAACATAGAAAATGATATTGAAATATTGAACTACTTTGCAGCACAGATTTCTTTATACTTACTACATACAGTGTTGGTATAAAAAATTATAAACGTGTCAATTTTGGCAAGATGACAGAACAGATGATGCTCAAAATAAAAACGAAAGCAACATACAATGCCTTAGATGTATATAAAACATATCAGGTACCAGTTGACGTGTTACATAAAGTGTTATTTTCAATGCTTTAAGGCCATCCACTAACCTCTTACGGTTATCCTACTTTTTAAAATACCTTAATAGGCGATTAAAATAATCAAAAACCAAAATAAAAACTAGCTTTTTCAACCAACATATTTTACTTTCTTGATGAAGGTCATTTTAAAGGGTTGATTTGACTCTTTTTCCAAGGATGCAATCTATTCAATGGTAATTTTATGTGTGACAATGTTATGGGCAATTGGCGTTATTTGGGAAGACAATCGGCCTTATATGTATATCAAGAAGATAACGGTAGAAATCGACTTGAATGAACTGTGTTGCACATGACATTTCCATCTTGTTACAAAGTGTGACCATTATCACGCAAAAGAAATAGCGGTAATTGTAAGCGTAGTATAAAAACAACAACAACAACCACCCCTGTTTTATGTTAAAGCTCATCATAGTTTGCCGAAACTTCTTGAGAAATGTCTTTATTTTCAAGATTTTAAGATTTGTCTTTGTTTCATTTATCGTACTAAGCCCAGGCAAGATTTTTTAAAACGTGCACACAGATCAAAATTTGATATGTAGATCTTAAAGGAAAAAACCCAATGCTTTCGTGCGAATTCATAGCGTGCACGCGGGTCGCGCGCGCACACACACACACGCACACGCACATACATCTATCATTCCCCAACCCCACCCCACCCAGTCTCTACCCATCTTAGCTTTCGCTTATCTCCATTTTCATATCCCGTCAATGCACACACACACACACACACACACACACACACACACACACACACACACACACACACACACACACACACACACACACACACACACACTCTCTCTCTCTCTCTCTCTCTCTCTCTCACACACACACACACACACACACACACACACACACACACACACACACACACACACACACACACACACACAACATACACACACACACACACACACACACACTCTCTCTCTCTCTCTCTCCTCTCTCTCACACACACACACACACACACACACACACACACACACACACACACACACACACACACAACATACATACACACACAAACACACACACACACACACACACACACACATACACACACAACACACACACACATACAACTCACACACCCCCACCCCCACCCGCCACACCCACACACAAAACAACCTGACACGATGAAAGAAAGATAAGGATCTGAGCTGGACCATTAAAAAGATACTGTAGCTGCCAGGTTGCGGCACGTTACGAAGCTTTCACAGGGGGGCCATCTCAAACGGGGGTACAAACGAATGAGGCGTCCCCCCAAAAGGCTTCCACCCCCCCCCCCCTCCTGGCGCTTCTTATGTGCTTTTAAAAGGCTCTGACAGTCTGACTGACGGACAGGTGAGATTTTTAGCATCAGGGTGAAAGAGTGGATTTCCGGGGTGTGGGGTTTTTGGGGGGGGGGGGGGGGGGAGGTGTGACGCGATGGAGAAAGGTCGTATCGTACCTACCTCTGTGGTGACGTGATTTGGACTGTCGGGTTATTGACGGCTGGCTGTTTGCCTGGTAATTTATGATAATGTGGATTTGAAAGGTTTTTGCCGGGACGTACAGAGAGAGAGAGAGACAGAGAGAAGAGAGAGAGAGAGAGAGAGAGAGAGAAGAGAGAGAGGAAGAGAGAGAGAGAAAAGATAAGAAGAGAGAAAAGATGATGTAGGAGACGAGACAGAGACAGAGACAGAGACATACAGACAGACAAGACAGACAGAAGAGACAGAGAGAGAGAGAGATCTCTGCGCTTGAATGAAGCATCACTGAAAAAAACACAGTTTTATAAATACTATAGGATCACTTACTAGATATTGCTTTTAGTGGTCATTTGTTTGACGTTTCACTTCCTTCATCAGTGCTTCCGTCAGATTTTTGTTATATACAGAACAACAATCTTCTTCCATATTGGGGCCGTCGCAGACTTCTTTTGTTGATATAGTTATTATTGCCTAACCGTCCAGGCGTGTACTGATATATGGCATGAGACTTGAAATAGATGGTTCAACAGACCAGTGTCTCATACTCCTGTTGAATTGTAAATCATTGATTACAATCCAGTTGTTTAACACTAGTGTCTAATCATGTTAACGAAGTCAGGATTAGACAAGTGAGTTCAATCTATTTCAATCTATCTATGCTGATGTTTTCAACTACTTTGTAAACATTAAACATAACAACATCGAGTTTTTTTGTAAATCATGTTAGAAACATAACAACACTGAGTTTTATTTGTAAATCATGTAAGAACATAAAAAATAGTTTTCTTTGTAAATCATGTAAGAAATATAACAAAAATGAGTTTATTTGTAAATCATGTCAAAAACATAACAAAAAAGTTATTTGTAAATCATGTAAAAACACAATAAAAAATAAGTCTTATTTGTAAATCATGTTAAAACATAAGCAAAAAAGAGTTTAATTTGTAAATCATGCTAGAAACATAACAACATGCGTTTTATTCATAAATCATATTAGAAACATAACAGCGAATGAGTTTATTTATAATCATTTGGAAACATAACAAAAACTGAGGATTTTTTTGCAAATCATATCGTAACATAACAAAACAGTTTTATTGCATACATAAACATAACGATGAATTACTTATTTGTAAATCATGTTAGAAACATAACGAAACTGAGTTTTATTGTGCTGTGAGCATTTATCATGACCAGTTTTGTGAGGTGGCTGATAAACACTGACTGTAGAAAAAAATAAGAGGTTTTTTTTCGAGTGCGTTTCATTTGTAATTAATAGAGCTTAATGTCCTTGGTTTTGCTTTGCTGTGGTTACTCTTATAAAAGGATGACCGAATAGTTACACAACTTCAGGAAACCAAAGAAAACAAAAAATGCCATTTCAATCAGGAGAAAATTCATCATCTTGCCTACTAATCTTTTACAGATCAGGGAGCATTCCTGTCTACACTATATTATTGAACAAACTTCGTTTCAAAGTGGTATGAGATAAAACCTAATAAAATCAGTCCCCATAATTAATTTTTTGTTGAAATCTTTTCTTTTTTTTTTTTCTTTCTTAGAAAAGGACGAAACAGGAAAATAAACAAGATGAATGTAATGAAGGAAAAAACCCTAACAAAAAGGAAGAGGAACAGAAAAATGAAACGTGCGGGGGTTAAGGTTGATTAATTGCTTTAGCTCTGTATCTGAGAAGAGCCACTTCCAACAAATATCCTATTTCTCAGCCAGGCCTGTTACTCTATATCTCTCCCTCGGTATATCACACCTCCTTGTATTCTCACGGGACTAAAAGCCACTGCTTTTCTCAGGGTGTCACACAGGTTCACTGCTGTTGATCAGAAGCTGTTCAAGCTTAACCCGAAACACCCCCGAGGACCTTAAAACTCGACCCCGACATGCTTCTAACACTGAACAAAGTGATCATAAAAACCCAAGTCAACCCAGCATAGGTTTTGTTGTTTGTTCTCTTCTCTCTCTCTCTCTCTCTCTCTCTCTCTCTCTCTCTCTCTCTCTCTCTCCTCTCTCTCTCTCTCTCTCTCTCTCTCTCTCTCTCTCTCTCTCCACTCTCTCTCTCTCTTCATCTCTCTCATCCTCATCTCTCCAATCCCTCTCATTCTCATCTAGTCTCTCTCTGTCTCCTCTCTCTCTCTACTTATGTTAACATGTTTGCGGAAATCCATGCCATGATGACTTTTTGGTCTATAAGTATTATAGTTCTCAGTATATGTTTTTGCCCTGTCCCCTCCCCACTGTCCCCTTGTGAATGGGCATCTTTTGCTTACACAATAAACTTTTGTCATTGTCATTGTCATTGTCATTGTCATTGTCATTGTCTCTCTCTCTCTCCTCTCTCTCCTCTCTCCCCCTCTCTCTCTCTCTCTCTCTCTCTCTCTCCTCTCTCTCTCTCTCTCTCTCTCTCTCTCTCTCTCTCTCTCTCTCTCTCCTCGAAGAGCATTCTTGATGCTGTCATGTTATCCCATTCTGGACCACAAAGTCCCTCATCAAATAGGTGCTGAGAGATGTAGTTGTGGGGAATCTGAGACACCTGGTTAGACCCTGGGTGTTTTCCGTGCAGTAACCCTAACCTGTTGAAGCGGGTTTTTCTGGCCGGCAGAAACATAACCCACTGAGGGTGGATGTGCTTTGTGTTTCACGAGGTCTAGCATGGGAGTGTCCGGTGGTTTAAAGTACCTTTTGATGAAGTGTGTACTTGTGCGAAAATGAGATGTACAGGTGTACATTCTCTGTGAATAAAAACAAAGGAAAAGGAAAAAAAAGACAGCGTACCTACCTGGCCACGCTTTCATAATTATTATCCAGACTTACGTGCTTACAAGGAAAAACTGATTACTGTTACATCTTAAGGGAAACTTATTGCCGTCAAACACTTTTTTTGAGCTTCTGCCGTACTTTTTATGGCAATAAGCAAACTCCATGAATGGACCCCTAAAAGCATATCAATCTGCAATATAGGCATGCTACCTACCTAAGGTTAGTCTGCATTCTTTCAATATCTGAAAGTCTTTCTGTCAAATTTCAGTGGTACTCTGATTTAGAAAAGGGTGTTTTTTCGACAAGTGATTTTCATCTCTTCAATTTTGTTTCCAATTGTAGTTTCTTTTTATTTAAATTCTTGTGATTTTATTTGGTTGATTCGTGGGGTTTGAGAGTGGTTTTTGCATCTTCTTTTCTTGATTTTGTTATACTTTTCCCTTCATGTCATACTACACCACACCTACCATCTACAATCCAGAAGTCTTATAACAATATCATACAGTCACACACATTTTTTTCTGAAAATTTCGAGGATAATGGAATAAGCACTCATGTGCTTTTTTTTTACATCCAGTCCCCGTGTATGTGCGGTTTTGTAAATTTTGTCATCCATTCCCACCGGCACACAATGGCCTGCTCTTCCGGAAAGTGGAGGAGGTTTTATCGTGTGCGCGGAAGATATTGTTTATATCGTTTATGTAAATACTATTTTGTTTATATCGTGTACAACAAATGCCGTTTCCTTCTCCATACAGACCATACTGATGTAGAATCGTCACAAAACAAAATATCATACAATACATCTATCTATCTAGTCCTCTTTGTGCTCAGGTAGCACATAAGGCCTCAACTAGAGCCCGCCACTGATGTCGGTCGGCTGAAATACGCTCCAGACGGCCCCATGTCCAACCCTTTTCCTTCATCTCCCTCTTTACTGTTCTCCTCCAAGTTTCCTTGGGGCGGCCTCTCTTTCTTCGACCGTCTGGAGTCCATCGTAGGGCGATTCTGGATATGGCTGTAGTCTGCTGGTGGAGCACACGTCCTATCCATCGCCAACGCTTCCAATACAATACATAACTGTTCTTTATTTCTTTCACCACCACCACCACTACTACCCTACTGCCCCGACCGCATCTTACTCTTCTCCCCCTCACCTAGCTGTGTGTCTTGTCAGGCAAGGGCCTTGCTTATGGGCCAGTCTTCAGGTCAGTCGGGCGTGCACTGACCATTGTATTGTCCCTCGCAGACAGATAGAATGCTCATCCTGTTTGTCCACCGGTTCAGGAGTGTCCACGGTAGTGACCAAAGTAAACGTGTCACAAACATTTGTCTATGGTGCTGAAGAGAATAGGATGGGTTTGGGGAGGGGGAAGCGACACTGGAGGGAATTTGAGAGAGAGAGAGAGAGAGAGAGAGAGAGAGAGAGAGAGAGAGAGAGAGAGAGAGAGAGAGAGAGAGAGAGAGGAGAGAGAGAGAGAGAGAGATTGATTTATTCTTTTATATCGAGGATAATGGAATAAGCACTTTTGTGCTTTTTTGCATCCAGTCCCCGTGTGTATGCAGTTTTGTAAATGTCATCTGTTCCCACCGGCACTCGATGGCCTACTCTTACGAAAAGCGGAACAGGATTTAACGTGTGCGCAAGATGTTCTGCGTACGTTCGCACACGGGGCCTCGGTTTAAAGTCTCATCCGAAGGAAGAGAGAGAGAGAGAGAGAGAGAGAGAGAGGAGAGAGAGAGAGGAGAGAGAGAGGAGAGAGAGAGAGAGAGAGAGAGAGAGAGAGAGAGAGAGAATTTGTGTTTTAGCGTGTTATTTTTATTTAAGAGATACAGTATAAGAAAGAAACAAGGGCAGGTATTTTGTACAGTACCAATTTTTTCGTCTCTGTGAAAATATTTTGTTTAATCGTTTTTTCATGTTACTCTTCATACAGGTTTGCAACGAAAAGAAAACAAATCATACTGAAGGCAACAACGGCAAATAAAAAGAATGAGTATAGTAAATCTGACTTTTGTGTGTGTAGAAACGTTGACAAAAATAAATTGAACTCAACTGCACAATATGATATACAGTTTACCTTTGTATCACTGTACCATACCTATTATACCCCCCGAAAAATCAACTTCTATCTCCAATTTATGAAATTATATCCATTTTGAAAATCACTTGTCGTGAAAACTACTCAGGTATTGTACTTGTAGGGGGGGCGGGTAGCCTAGTGGTCAGAACATTGCGCTGGCAATTTGAAGACCCGGGTTCGAGTCCGGTCGAGGAAATTTTCTTCTGGAGTTAACATCAGTGCTGACTCCACTCTCCCCAAAAGTCCTTCGGATGAGACTTTAAACCGAGGCCCCGTGTGCGAACGCACGCAGAACATCTTGCGCACACGTTAAATCCTGTTCCGCTTTTCGTAAGAGTAGGCCATCGTGTGCCGGTGGGAACAGATGACAATATTTACAAAACTGCATACACACGGGGACCGGATGAAAAAAAGCACATGATTGCTTATTCTGTTATCCTCGATATAAAAGAATAAATAAATACTCTGTTGAGAAAAAAATGACCACTTGAAAGAAACTTTTTCAAGAAAAATTCTATAAACCTTGTTAGCAACACTCAAATCAACTGGACTTGGGAAGACAACGAGAGATGAGATGATGCATATTTTGT
This sequence comes from Stramonita haemastoma, assembly GCA_030674155.1. Lineage (NCBI taxonomy): Eukaryota > Metazoa > Mollusca > Gastropoda > Neogastropoda > Muricidae > Stramonita > Stramonita haemastoma. The sequence goes on from CM060323.1 coordinate 13,653,806, forward strand.
TGAATAATGGATAGATCTTTTGCCTCCCCTCATGTTTCAAGCTCCTTTCTATTTACCTTGGTGTCTTTTCCTTGCACAGTGTTCACATCAATAGGTGTGCACATTTTTGCAGGTTTTTACAAGTTATACATTACTTATTGTGATAGCTAGGTTACACTTAGGAATTTATCTTGGTATTTTTTAAAATCTTTTTTTCTTCCTTTCTTATTCGTGTGAAACTTAGCAAACCGATTTGTCTTTACCGTAGATGAGCCCAGAGGAAATGAGGAATGGGAGAAGAACCCATCTTGTTAACACTTATTTGAAATTTTTTTTAAAAAGACACCTTGTAATTGGTCAGTAACAGACCAATCAAACAACAGACACACAGACCCCCCCCCCTCCGCGCGCACACACACACACACACACACACTATAATTGTGTATACCACCCTTAGCAACGGAAGACCACAGCCATCCCGGCGCCGGGCAGAAATCAGGGAGAGAATGGATCCAGGTCAGTGATGGAAAACTGACGACAATGGGGGACACAACTCGCCGATAAAACCTAATCCCTAGCAAAGGACCTTGCTTACCCCCTCCTTTCAACTGGGCCTTTGAGCAGCTTTCTCTGGCCTGCCGACCTGGCTGGTGATGACATAGCATTGTTAGGGGGACGGGATAGCCTAATGGTCAGAACATTGCGCTGGCAATTTGACGACCCGAGTTCGATTCCCGGTCGAGGGGATTTTTCTCCTAGAGTTAACATCAGTGCTGACTCCTATCTCCCCAAACGTCCTTCAGATGAGACTGTAAACCGAGGTCCCGTGTGCGAACGCACGCAGAACATCTTGCGCACTCGTTAAATCCTGTTCCGCTTTTCGTAAGAGCAGGCCATTGTGTGCCGGTGGAGAACATATGACAATATTTACACAACTGCATACATAGGGGGACTGGATGAAAAAAGCACATGAGTGCTTATTCCATTATCCTCGATATAAAAGAATAAAATGAAATAAATAAATAAATAGCACGGCACTGTGGATGTGTTCTCTTGTTTAAACTATTGTTCCTGATAAACTTTTTTTTTTTTTTTAGATATTCACGGATAACTATTTGTTTTCTATGAACACACAAATCTGCACTTAGTTAGTGGTTACCTGCACTTGTTTTTATCACTACTTTTTCCCCCAATCAATGTGTACTTAGTGTGACAAATGTCAGTTGGTTACTAAGAACTGGAGTGTTTTCATGTTCTATATTCTTCTGAAAACTTGATTCACATTTTGATATCTTTTGCATGATATTTTAATAACAAAAATAAACTCTAGTCATTTTTTCCTTGAAAGTGTACCAGCCGAGTGTGTATTAATTTTAGAATGAGAAAATGACAAAAAGAACAAAAGAAAAGGAAGAAAGAGGCACAAGTGTACGTCAGAAACATCAATAAGATCGTCCCATGTTGGTGAGGCGATCAAACAGAAATCTGGGACTAAAATGGAGGTCAGTGATAAAAACCTGACAACCAAGGGGGAAATAACACACCGATCAAATCCTAAATCCCTGGCAAAAGACCTTGCTTACCCCCTCTTTTCAGCTGTCCCTCAGAGCGGCTTTCACTCAGATTCCAGCCTGGGTGGCGATGACATTTCACGGTCAGTGTGGCGTTTCACGTGTGTGCCCTTGCTCAGATATGATCTGAGAGCGGGTTTTTGAACTCTCCTACATCATAGTAGTTTTCTATAGACACACATATAAAAGAAGATTTTCAGACGAAATAATTGACAAGATAGTATCAGGATCATGATAAGGTTTTTTTTTAGAAACGCTTCTTTAAAAAAAAAGTTTTTTGACATTTTTAGGGACAGATTAGGAGTAATTTAATGGCCAGGACTGTTCAAGACAATTTGTATCTGGATTTAAAGAAGACAACAATGAAAGAAAGACCTCCTCTAGCCTGGTGTCTAAGAGTGACGGGGAAGAGGAAAAAAAAGGGGACAATACAGGTCAGTAATGACAACTTGGTGACTTAGGGGCCAGCCAACACACTGATAACATCCCAATCTTTGGCAAAACGTCTTGCTTACTTCATCTTTTTAGCTGTTCCTTTTTTGAGGATTTTTTGTTCAGATTCTGACCAGAGTGGGTATGACATTTTGTTTCACTGTTGGTGGGGTATCTTAGACATCGCTAAAAGATTGCCTGGGACCGCTTTTGCTGTTGTCATAGATGCTAGACGTTGTTGACAAAACAGAAGGTCTGTACTTAAGACATAGCAATCGACAAGGAAATATTCACATTTGGACAATGGAAGTTTATTAAAAAACTGTAACGTCAGATTTACGATGTTTGGTGTATGTTTTTGAGTGTATTTAGTTCCTTTCTTCATTGCCATCTCTTTCAAATGGTTATTATATGGCTGGATGTAATGTAATGTATGTCGATATGTAAGGTATACTGCAATTTAACCCTTAACAGCCAAAACAGATTTAAGTTTTTGTTAATGGGAAAAAAACAACACAAGAGGAGTAATGCTAAGAAAACAGATACTAACATTCATGCAAATAGCACTAAAAAAAAGCACATAATTAGAAAAAAGATAACATTTTGGGGACTACAGTTTAAAAGATACCATCAAATAACAAGTTATGGTTTTTTCCGTCGTAACACTAGTAGTATAGTTAGTCCTGACTCGGAATGTTGAATGCACCAAGAATTGAATGCATAAAAATATGTCTTAAGTAAGTTATACACGTTAAAAATATATCAATAAGTCAAAGTTTTATATCCCCACAAAACATGGAAAGAAACAAATCGTGACAATAGCCTTACATGAGGAAAGAAAGAAAGAAAGAAAGAAAGAGAAGAGAGAGAGAGAGAGAGAGAGAGAGAGAGAGAGAGAGAGAGAGAGAGAGAGAGACAGAGACAGACAGACAGACAGACAGACAGACAGACAGACAGACACACAGACAGCGAAAGAGAGACAGACAGACCAAAAACCAAAGGACTGACTACCCACATCCCTGCCAAAGCAACACAAACAAGAGGGTTCAGTTATGGGCAGTGATAGCATCTGCTTTGTCGTGGGATAGCATCAGTCCCTGAGGTGTGTGTGGGCCTAGCCTACCTCTACCTGACCACACATACTGCGTCATACACGTGACCAGACCTCTGAATCAGGGACCAGTCCCTATCAGCAGGGAACATTCAAACATGTTTGTGGTATAAGAGTTAAAAGCGTTGGTTGTGGATCGACCCCCACAACAAAGAAGATAGCCAATACTCGTTGATGGTTCTGTTTCTCTGTACGTTTGGTGTGGCAGCCTTGTATGGAGTGTGTTTATACTGTACTTTGCCGTGGGGGTTGAAAGTGTATCAGATTGTTTTGTGTTGTTGCTGTTCTGTACTAGTTTCCCTTATATGTATTTTTTGAAAATAGAAAACATAGCCTGTTTTCCATTGGATACATCCACCTGTAGCTGTTCTGTACTGATTTGCCTTGTTGTCATGTATTTAATTTAAAAAATAAAAACGAAGTTTCATTTCCATTGAAGCATCTACTTTCAGTATTGTACAATTCTTATTTTTCTTTCTTGGTGGTGTATCTCTACACGTTTCTTAGGACAGGAAAAAATGGAACATTCTGTTCTTTTTCTGTTTTGTGTGTGTGTGTGTGTGTGTGTGTGTGTGTGTGTGTGTGTGTGTGTGTGTGTGTGTGTGTGTATTTCATTCTGTGTATCAATATAGATCAGTTATCTGCTTCATGGCTATCACTTCCGCCCTTTTCAATACTTTGCCTCCCTACGCGCCCCTCCCCCTCCACAAAGAGAGAGAGAGAAGAGACAGACAGAAGAGACAGAGACAGGACAGACAGAGAGAGAGAGTAATTGTTGGTGTGTGTGTGAAACTGTGCCAGTTCCGCATTAAGTGCAAAAGAAAGATGCCCCCATATAGACAAGACAAGCGTTAATCTGTCACTGTAACGCCTAAATTATGGTCCACCTCTTGCCCGCTGCTTCTGGCCTGGGACAGTTCTAGCTAGCTGGTCATTTCATGGGGGTACTTACTATAACTTCAGCACAAACTGTAGACCACCAGTAGGCCTACACCTTCCTTACCCCTGTGGAGTGTAGCGAATTTATACTCCAAGGCCTATGATTAGATCCCTGAATGGTGGTCGTTACTTTCCAAGGGCGTGTGTGACCTGACCTGCTTTACAACCCCAAGGTGTGAGTGGGTTAATCATTGTAAGGGCTACTTTTCTTCAGCTGCTAAGGTAAGGATGAACATTTTTAGTGTGTGAAGGCTGGTGGAGGCCCTATGCCTCCTAAATCTTGTGTCTGGTTCGATTGCAATCAGGGGAGATAGGTGACACGATATTTGGTGGGTGCTGTGGTTGTGGGCACCTTCAAGGCATGTTGAGGGTTCTTTCCCCCCACACGTCAGATGCTTGTGGCAGATGTGAATTGCAGTTAAGGTTTTTCTGGGATCAGAACCTTCTTTCAGTGACACACTTTGAAATTAACAACAACGATAACAACAGCAACAGCAACAACCACAAACAATAAAAAGCAAATCATAACAAAGACGTGCAAGCAAAAAAAATTACCCCAAAAAACAAATTGAAGAAAAAGGAAAACAACAACAACAACAAAACCAGGAAGAAAGAAGGGGGAAAAAACACAAATGAAACAAGGAAACAAAACGCCAAAAAACCCCACGAAACGACCAACGTTTTGGTACACTGAATGTTGACATTTCCTACCCTGTACGTCCCTTATCCTTCATGCCGGGGATTATTTTTCATGTTAAAATTGAACCCCCAAAACTGCCTTTTCTTCAATAGACAAATCTCATGGAATTATTAATTTACAAGCTTACTACAAACTCCCTTGTCAAATACCAATCCCTTTCTGCATACTGACGTTTTCGTCAGCATTCAGTACGGAAAATTACTAAAAAGGTCTCTTAAATAGCTTCTTCGTACACCATTTTTAAGGGATTCACACAAAGCATTGATGTAAATTTCTTTAAAAGTATGTTCCTTTACTGTATACCAGAGTCGGTGGAGGGTATGTAGTTATGTCTTGCCAGATTCTGCAGTTGTTGTTCATTGTTGTGTACATTGCCGTAAATATCACCTTAAACATTACCACCAGCAGCAGCATTTTCTTGCAAATAGATAGGCCTACATCACTTACAACGTGGGAGAGTTTGGGGATTATTGTGGTGTGGTAATAAGCTTTTTGGGGGCTCTTCCTCCTCCCCCATCCCACCCCCCTCCCTTTTCCAACAAAAAAAACCCCCAGCACTGTCCCCATTCTGTTTTCCAGTAAGAGGGTAGAATTTACAAGAACGTGCTTCTACCGGTTCGACCACTTACAATTTCTGAGAGTAAGAATGGAGAAAAGGAGAACTGCCAGGGGCAGGCTTGTTGTCGAAGTCCACTTTTGTCCCTGTGAGTCCCTGTCTGTTTACCTTAGGAGCAGTGAAAAGGAAAGATGCGTATTGTCAAGCGCTTGACAGGAGGGAGCCCCAGCGACCACAGGCTACTCCCTAGGTGCCTGACAGCACTTGAATAATTGGACCATAAATCTTGGGTCTGTGGACGGACGGATCGACCGTGAACTGTGAAGCAATAGAACAAAGGGACAGGGACACACACAGCGTTACACACACACACACCATACACAGGGGCACGTGCTCTCTCTCTCTCTCTCTCTCTCTCTCTCTCTCTCTCTCTCTCTCTCTCTCTCTCTCTCTCTCTCTCTCTCTCTCTCTCTCTCTTCTGTTCCTTTCTTCGTCCCCTCCATGATTGCAGGGACATACTTTCAGCTGTCATGAAATTTTTGACAGCAATGAAAAAAGGAAATAGGCCTAGGCTACAGGCCTGGGTTAAAACGAAGCCCTGAGCCTATTTTTCCTGGTGTCAGTGACCTGAAGAGAACAGGCATGACCAAGCTTCCCTGTCTATTTTGTGGAGATTTTTGTCGTTGCATATGCCCAAGTATGAATGTATATGAGACAGAATCAGAGTAAAGAAATGTACAGCTTGAGTCCATTTGTGACACAGATAACGAAGATAAATGTTTCTGTAAGAAATGCGCGTTTGTTAATGGGCATATTTGACAACATGATAATTGTGTGGATTGTATCACAGCTGAAGTGAACTTTGGTTTGATAGTAACCTAAGCGTTGTCATGGAACCTTGTCTGACACCCATTGCAACCCCTTTTTAGATGGACAGGTTTGCATGAATCACAAACTTTCTCTATGAAACAGTCAGAGAAATCCTTTCCTTGGTTTGACGGCTGATACAGATTACAAAGGAAACTTCCATTGTGGTCCATTCTCAGTTTGATAACCAGTAAACCCTTTAGAGCTGAGAGGAAATCTGTGTAGCAAGTATCATGGTGTTACCACTAAACAGAAAAGTGTAACTATGTACATTTGAATGATTGTCCAATGCAGCTTTTAAAAAAGACTATTAAACGTTTTTCAAACACATGTTCTTAATTTCCGCAGAATGAATGAGATACCACTATGAAACTGCTGCTCCTAGAGGAAAAACAACGCACCCAAAACATCAAAAGTGATGAGTACAAGGATCTATGTTTAAGTGATGTCTAATGAAAAAGCTAGATGTTTTCTGCGCTGCAGTATTTACTTACACAGGCTTGAGTTTACTGGGTACTGCTATGAACTGCACGTGCTTCTCCGGTTCCAGTCGCTACATTTTAGTCGGCAGGACTTTTAACAGAACAAAAAACGACCCCAACATAATAAAAAATGGTTATGATTCTAATTTCTAACCAGGCTGCTTCTCCTTCTTCTGTGACAAGCCAGCCTACTACTCCCCCCTACGTCGCTTATTCTGATCTCAACACACCCATCCAGCCACTCTCAAGTTCAATTTCTGTGACAATCTCGAAGCCAGCAGTCTTAAAAAAAAAAGAGCCTTTAATTCTTGGCTGCCATGAGCGCCCAATGACCAAGAGACCCTGTACCGCCCTAAGGTCACGCTACTAGTGTCCACTTGTGCCTTTTCTAATCCAGGGTAGCAGGACGTATCTATACTACCTCCTAAGCCTCCTGCTGACGATAATGATAGGTCTGTCAGGGAGTCCTGAAGGCAGAGAGAGATGTGCAGTCGGGGTGACTGGTGAGGGTGTGGTTAACACGGTGTCTTTTTAAACCTCACTGAGAGAAGACAATCCTCACTTCTGCACGTGTTTACAAACTGTACATGTGTGTTTGAAGGACCGTCCTGTCCTGTCCTGCGGGCACAGAGAGAGAGAGAGAGAGGAGAGAGAGAGAGAGAGAGAGAGAGAGAGAGAGAGAGAGAGAGAGAGGAGGAGAGGGGGGAGAGAGAGAGAGGAGAGAGAGGTTTTTTGTTTGCAAGGGTAAATGATAAGTATTGACAAAATCTTTTTCATCCGGCCTTTACCCCGAAAAGGGATTATTAGTCATGATAGAGAGAGAGGGGGGTGAGAGAGATAGAGAGAGACAGACAGACAGACAGACAGATAGACAAAGAGACAGACAGACAGAGACAGACAGACAAAGAGAGAGTGAGATACAGACAGACAGACAGACAGACAGACAGAAAGAGAGAGAGAGAGAGAGAGAGAGAGAGAGAGAGAGAGAAGAGAGAGAGAGAGAGAGAGAGAGAGAGAGAGAGAGAGAGATGCACATAGAACAAGAAATAAATCCTCTCGGGGGAATTAAAAGGCTATTGATTACTTTAAAGAAAAAGTACAACGAATGTGGTCAGGGATATTTTACACCACCACCATCTCCACCACCACCACCACCACCACCACCACCACCACCACCACCACCACCACCAACAACAACAACAACAATAAATCACCAGACTTGAAACATCATCATAGGCTGTTTAAAACTGATAATAAAAATAGGCTTATTGGCTAGTAAATTTGCTTTACATAGCCAACAGATTGTTTCAGTTCAAAATAGCGTAGCATTAATAATCACAGTTGACTTCAAGTCCAGGATTTTGATGCTTAATTAAGAAAGGAAAACAGTACAAGATTTATAAACTAACGCATGTAAAAGAGACAGTAACGCTTTGAACTACAAAGGCAGTCTCCATGTCATCTTGCTTTGAAAACGAAGAATAGAAGGGCAAAACTGTATGGCGATGAAAATAATCAGACCAACGTTACATCCTTTGCACTTATTCATCTACACTTTTACTTTTCTCCAATACGCCCGTTACAACAGGAATATGCCGCCGTCTTAGCTGTTCCTAAGTAAACCTAGCTTCTTTCTTTAAAAAAAAAAAAAAAAAAAGCTAGGCTTTCTATGTCGTTTGTCTTTTCTGTTTGTAGGCAGAGATGGTTACCTCCCTTTGTGCAAATAGAACAGGTTGGCTGGTTGGCAGCTGGGAGGGGGGGGTTTGATAATTGATAAACGGCGAACCTTGTCATCTCGTCACATTCTCTGGTGCACCTGTTTCTTTGTAGTTCTTTGGTCTTTTCAGTTACTGATGTGTTTTGTTTTTAAACTGTCTGCACAAATTGTGTTTGAAAAAGCAAGTTTTGATAAATTGTGGAATCTGATTTTTCTGAAGAGGGGAGAGAGAGGAAGATGAGGTGAGAGAGGGAGGAGAGAGAGGAGGAAAATGGGGGGGGGATATAATTATGTGTATGCATGTTTTATGGAGCGTAATAGTTGTAGTTTTATTATTTCAACTAGTACGGCAGTTGCGAAACAGTTAAATTCTTAATTTGTATTCTGTAGTAACATTTGCTTTAATCAGAGGTCTGTAATTAACAAACTGGGAGAGAAAGGGAGGAGGGGCTTCACACGCGTTGAGACACACACACACACACACACACACACACACACCCCACCACACACAGAGAGAGAGAGAGAGAGAGAGAGAGAGAGAGAGAGAGAGAGAGAAGAGAGAGAGAGAGAGAGAGAGAGAGAGAGAGAGATAGCTAGTTCACTGCGGCAAGGAATGCGCGTAACAAATTGCAAACTTGTCGGAGTCTGTCGGAATCTTTGAAAAAGCCGACCAAAGCCGACCAAATCCTTCGGTAAACTGGCCTCTCTGTCCTGCCCCCGCCGGGAGATTGTGAAAGGAAGGACAGGACGCATGCGCAAAGGTCACAAGTGCACGTGGCTCCACGTGCAGGGGCTCGCCATGGGCCACGTATCATGGCCGCTTCCTTTCAGCTGACAAAGATGCAGAAGCACGCAGGCAAATACAGTGACGGTGTGTACACATGGAACGGTTTCCTTCGAGACCACTCCGAGTTTTGAATGTTCATCTTGAACGTGTTAATTTACTCTTTTTGGAGTGCTGAATTTGACAGTGTACATTTCCAGCCCTTGGAGGGTGTATTTTATCTATGGCACTTGAAGCAGCTTTCAAAACAAGATTTTCAAGCTGGTCCTTTTATCGTTTCTTTCATAAGTTTGTTTCTGTTCTTGTCAGCCAAACTTGATCCCATAAACATGTTCGCTGATCAAATATTGAAGGGAAGATGAAATGTTTGAACGAATGTATGCATGGAAGATTGGATGAATGGATTTCATCATTTATTCAGCAGTATTATTAACAAACTCACAAAACCGTGCTTTCATGTTTGAGTGTTAAAACTACATTTTTTTGGAAAAAATTTGATTTTTTTATCAGGAAATAACGTTGTCTGGAGGAAACAAAATAATATGTCAAATCCTTAACTGTGCAGGCAGAGTCCACCATTTAACACTTTTTCTGATTTTAAGTTAGTCTTTTGAAATCAACTAATTATTAATCAGGAGCAAGAGCAACAGTCAACCTACATGATTATCTGTACCCAACACTACACCAAACAATTTCCCTATCAAATGCGGTAATTTCTTACAGAAAATGTATTTAGAAATAACGAAGTGATCATTGTAGTTTTGTTACTAACATTAAAATTTCAGTGCGTAAAATTCTACATTTCTTGTGACCCAGAAGCATACGAATATCCTTGAATGGTGTACATTCCCTGATGAAGGCTAAGCAACTTGTTATTCATGATATATGAAAGGCATTCAGATTTCGAACATCTCCGATTCTAGACATGAAAAAGAAGTATTCCAGTTCTTATTTTTGTCTTAAACACTGTAGAATGGCAGTACCAGTTGTTTATAGATTTTTTTTTCAACTAGTAGGCATATGTCAGTCTCCAAAACTATGAGTTACCCTCTAAGGTCTAGAGCGGAAAGCCTGGATAAGTAAGTATAGAGGACAAGCTGTTACCCATGCAGCAGATCCCCCTATCCCCCTTCTTCACGTCGCTGGAATGGTCCATTGGAAAGGCAATCGCCTATACGCATGAGACGGCAGATTTTCTTTAAAAGGGAGAAAACTCCTCTTTCCCTGTACACGTGCACTGCATATTTTGTACGCGCTGTAGATGTTACAGCACGAAGGATTACAGCGGGTTGGTTGCCCAATAGCAGTTACCTGTAGGGAAAAAGTTGTTACAGGATATGACAATTATACTAGACTATGTAGCCACTGAAGCCGCCGCTGGGGCCTAGTGGTTAGGCGTTGTACTCGTAATCTAAAGGTTGCGGGTTCGATCCAGCTATCCGCAATGGCGTTGTGCCTTGGAAAAGGCACTTTACGGCTATTTCTCACCCACCCAGGTGAAAAGGGTACAACCTTGTGTTGGGTTACCCGCGAAGACTGGCGTCCTATCCAGGGGAGTCTAGACTCTCAGTCGCTTAACGCACAGAAACCGGGATAAGCACCGCCTGATGAGCTTATGCTCGGGACAGACTTAACTTTTTTTTATGTAGCCACTGCGGTGTCTAAATTTTGTCGGGTACTTGTCAAAAGTGCTTTTTCGGATGTGATCATTTTGTTATTATTCCATATGCTTACCTGTTTACTCTCTATTTTTTTGTCTAGCTACAAAACCGAGGTACTTTTAGGTAAAAAGCGTTTAACTTTTTGTGATTCAACTTAATTTTATCAAAACATAAAGTCTATCTATCTATCTATCTATCTATCTATCTATCTAATCTATCTATCTATCTATCTATCTATCTATCTATCTATCTATTAGATATAAAACTCGTTACTAGCATTTTTTTTTAATGAAGAAAGTAGTGTGCACTCTGCCTTACAATCAAACCCCAACAGTTGTTTAAAAGGCTAAACGTTGTCTAACCCTCCATAACCCCCTGTATAATATCCATCCACACCAGGTCAAAGAGAATGGAGCCCATACAACAGTGCCCGCTTTGAATTATGGGCTTGTCTGTCTACCCATGGCTGCCGTTGCACAGAGCAATAATGTCAAAAGTCAAAGGTGTTGGGATTACAGCGGAGACACGCTAAGCTCTGTTCGTATGCACAGGCTTGAAGTCCCCAGCTCTTTGTTGGTCAGGAAACCGCCATTTGTTGCCACAGGTGGGCCCTGAGTGGTGAACTAAAGAGGGGATGGCTTGCCTACCTATCCACACCTGTAGAGCTGTGTGTGTGTACACGTGTGTGTGTGTGTGTGTGTGTGTGTGTGTGTGTGTGTGTGTGTGTGTGTGTGTGTGTGTGTGTGTTTGTAATGTGTGTGTGTGTGTGTGTGTGTGTGTGTGTGTTGACAAAGAGAGAGAGAGAGAGAGTCTACCAGTTTCAAACATCCGGCACTTGATGTATTTCAAGCAGGTACTTTACTATTTGCCCTGTGCAGGTGCATGCATAGCAGCTGTTGATTTAGAAGTGGGCTGTAATTAGAAAGCTGTGAATTTGAATCCCGGGCACTTTAAGATGCTGTTTCTTCTGCCCAAAGTAATCCTTTGTCGTTCAAGTGGCGAAGTACCAGCCTTACATGAAAACTCGCCCTCCTCCGTCTACCTCCGAAAGAAATGGCGTGTGTTCAATCCTGCTGAAGCCGTACGGTAAAGTGAGGGTGACCTTACCGACAAAATCCACAGTTTTCAAACGGGTAAAATTATTGTTCTCTTCACTGAAAAAGCTAACCTACATAAAAGTCTGCATTTTTACTGTGGATCGTCAGCTTTTTTTCCTAGATGGGGAAAATGTAGGTATTGCAGCAGGTGAAGTTACTAGCCCAACTTTAAATGATAGAACAAGACACATACACTCGCCTGTGAATCTCTCTTTATATAACTGTCAACTAAACACATAAACAGTTGACTTAAACGTCAAAAATGAACGAAGCCAACAATTCTTATCATATAACATGTTTGTCTGCCGATTTTGTGTCTGCGTTTCTGTTCTAAGTGACTGATTGGCATTTTTTTCCATTTCAAACAGTACCTAGTTTTTCATTCAGACTAAACTGATTGATATAAACCAGTGTGTAACTCGGCACAAGCCAGAATGGGTGGGTTTAAACAACAGGATCTATTGCTTCAACTTTAAAAAAAATGTATCTTGTTCTCCTAGAAAGCTGACCACGAAGGCCATCCCAAAACAATCCCATATCATGAGCTGAAATTTAATATTATAACAGTCCTTCTACATAAAAAAATAATAAAAGATTCTAACTTTCTAAGTTAGTTTCTGTGCTCACAGCTTTTCTCAAACTTGAAGCGGCATTGTTATGGATGAAAACAAAGTCATCTTGATATTCGACGTAATCAGTAGCCTTTTTCTGTAACATCTGAATCTGATACCAAACCTCCATTTACAGTCCTGTCCTTTTCTCCTCTCTGCGTCGAAGAGGAAGATTGGTCAAGACGAGATTTACCGGGCAATAAGTCAGGATTTATTGAAGTGAAATCTCATACAGGGAAGCGGTCAAATAAAATGTCGGCCTTTGACATGTACGTGCCATATCTGGGAGACTGTTTGAAGTAGGCCTAGTGTGACAGGGGCTTAAGACGTAATGGCGAGTCGCGCAGTGTGTAATCCTCTTTATTGCGTTATTATCACCGAAAAGGAAATCCTCGTCTTGGGGTATACCACATTATTTTGAGATGTCACATTTTGAAATTAGTTGCGGACTTAGTTGTCCATCATCAATGTGTTTGTCTCTTTGTTGGCATCATGTTCTGTCGCGTACGTACTAGTAACTACACACACACACACACACACACACACACACACACACACACACACACACACACACACACACACACACACACACACACACACACACACACAAACACACACACACACACACACACACACACTTACACACACACACACTCTCACTCACTCTCTCTCTCTCTCTCTCTCTTCTCTCTCTCTCTCTCTCTCTCTCCTCTCTCTCTCTCTCTCTCTCTCTCTCAGTGCGTGACCTACCTATCTTGCTAGGTAATGTGCTGGGAATGGATAACAAAAAAAATTACAAAACTGCATGTACGCGGTGACTGGATGTAGTAAAGCACATGATTGCTTTTTGTATCCTCGAATAAAAGAATACAATTCGAAATGTTAGAAATGAATAGAAAAACGTCTCTGATCTTCGTTGTGAAACTGAAACTGTTTTGTTGATGTTCTTATTTAGTACTGCACACTGATGTTCCCATTCTGACCAAATACTGTTTTGTAAAATTCAACTATATTCATGTAGTGGCTCTATGCCTTGCACGTGTATTGTCGTTCCTTTCCTTGTCTTTGTCCTATGTGCACTGTGTGTGTGTGTGTGTGTGTGTGTGTGTGTGTGTCTGTCTGTGGTGTGTGTCTGTCTGTCTGTCTGTCTGTCTGTCTGTCTGTCTGTCTGTCTGTGCAAGCATGAGTTTAAATTTGTTGTCTGTGTCTGTCTGCATATGTGTGAATGTGTATGTGTGCCCTTGTTTAAAAGCATATACACCTTTTTATATGTACATCAACACACAAGCACCCGCGCTGACACGATATTCAGGTGCACATTATATGTGTCAAGTATGTGTACGTGTATAACTATGTGTGCTGCTTTTGGGGGAGAAGAACAAATTAAACACACGTTAAATGAATATGAAAATACGCCTACATGAGGATAAAGCAGGCAAAAACAATCAAACAAAATGTAGAAAAAGGGTCCTTTAAAAATCTGAGTATTGTGTGCATCTTATTCCAACCTCTGTGTTGTGTGTTTCAGTCTCCCAGACCCAGCAAGTTGGAGAAGCAGACATTCTGGAAATGACTGTGGACTACATCAAGAAAATGGGGGAGACAGAAAACCAGGTTGGTGTCTCTATGAAACAACGTTTGTTAGTGCCTCTCTCTCTAAACAGGATTAGGGGGTTAAACTTTGGTGATGTAGATTATTTTTCTGAGGAACAGCAGTTGATTCAGATTTGAGACAGAACAACGAAAAGAAGGGTCGATGACGACGATGAAGAACAAGAAGAACACGCGGCATACTTGATTATCAGATTTTGAAGATTCACAATACTATAGAAATAATAGTAAAACTTCAAAATTTAAACAAAGTTGAAGTGCTCTTAATTTTGACAATAAATAAAGGTTGCTGTAAATGGCACAGTCGCGGGCAAGGAAAAAGGGAGAGTAGCCTTATCCCTAGACTGTAGAAGCAAAATAGGACATTTTTTTTTCTTCAATTTTTTTTTTACATGTCTAAAACAAAAAGAAATGAATATCCTACGCTCGTACAAAATAAAGTGCAAGATTGTTTCCAAACATTATAAATTATTCTTCAATAGTGTGTGACCATTGACGCACGCTAGCGTTTTTGACATGAAGGTATTAGACTAATATCAAAATTTCAGAACGTTTTTAATTGTATGGTTACATTGAAATTTCAAGGATTTTTTCATGTTGAATGTTTATGTACTGTAACTGACGTCTTAGAGCAATACTGTTAGATTTGTCAGTATCTTACATTCAACTACGATTTTAGATACTGCAATACCCATGTAAATTTACCTTCATTGCAGTCAGCCAGAATGGTTTACTTTCATCCTTCTAACAACATCCCTCACCTCTCTCTCTCATCTCTCTCTCTCATCTCTCTCCTCTCTCTCTCTCCTCCTCTCTCTCTCTCTCTCTCTCTCTCTCCTTCTCTCTCTCTCTGTGTAAAAAAAGCACAAGAGCGTTTATTCCATTATCCTCGATATAAAAGAATAAATCAAATCAATCAAATCTTTCTCTCTCTGTGCCTAGAATCCACAGACAAGGAATGCCTGACAGACAAGACGACAGGAGCCGGAGGAGGAGGAGCAGCAGGAGCAGGCGGGATGCCTTTCCTGAACGGCTTCAGCCGGTGCCTGGAAGAAGTGGACGCCTTCCTCCACACCCAGCTTCCCTCACAACCCGAGGTCCGCCACAAGCTTCTCTCCCACTGCAAGCAGCAGCTCTCCACCAAGACCCTCTCCCCGAAGCCAGCGTCTCCAGCACAGGACTCGTCCCCGTCCTCTCTCCGCTGCTCACCTTCTTCTCCCTGTGAGGACCCGCCAGCGAGGCAGCTGACTGACTCTGCTTCTGACCTCACCAGTGAGGATGAAGAGAAGCTGAAGCTGCCTGGTGAGGGTAGCGGGTGTGTGGATGTTACCCAGGCTGTGTCTGAACCCCCTCCAGCCACGGCTTTCGTGGCTCCTTTCGTGCATACGTCTTCGTTAGTGTCGTGCGCCCCACAGTCTCTTGGTGTTGAGAATAGTAGCTCTCCTTCTTCTGTTTCCTCTTTGGGTCACACTAATAACAATGGGATTAAGCTGGCAGGACCGTTGAAGCTGATTTGTGGCGGGAACGTGTTTATTATGGTGGACCAACAACAACAGCAGCAACAGCAACAACAACAGCAGCTGCAACAGCAGCAACAACAGCAGCAGCAGCAAGCTGTGTCCACCTGCATGACTGTAGCTGCTGCAGCAGCGGCCGTTCAGCCCCAACCCTCCCCCACACCTAGTCTTTCCGGGCAAGTGATCTGTCACCCTCAGGCCTACTCTTCTCCTCCGGGACTGGCCGCTTACATCCCGGCTGCAGCCGTGGGACTACCTCAAGTCGGTGCTTTGGCCCCAGCAGGCCTAGCTTTACCCGTGACCTCACTTCCTGTGACGTCATTTCCGGTCGCGGGATCTGTGACGTCATTTCCTGTCGCGGGGCACGTGACCGGATGTTCTCCCAACGCTGCTTCCTGTGCGAACTTGGCAACAGCAGGAACCTTCACTCTGCAGAATTCCGTGCAGTCTGGGTTGTCACCTCCTTCCGCGCCTTTGAGAGAAGAATCACCCAATGTGGGGAATGACATCAACAACAATGTGATGAATGTGAATGCTGTGTGGAGACCTTGGCTTACAGAGGGTCTGTTGTAGCTCTTAGTCATTTCTATTCAGACCTCAGAGGAGAGTGGGGGGGGGGGGGGTAAGGGAGAGGTGAAGGGGAGGGGGAAGGGGGAGGGTTGTGGGGCAAGAGTGGAGAAGAGATATCCTCCAACCAGCCCTGAGAGACAGAGGGGGGGGGGAGGGAGAGAGAGAGAGAGAGAAGAGAAGAGAGAGAGAGAGAGAGAGAGAGAGAGAGAGAGGAGAGAGGACGGACGGACGGACGGACGGACGGACGGACGGACGGACGGACGGACGGACGGACAGACAGACAGACAGACAGACAGACAGACAGACAGACAGACAGACAGACAGACAGACAGACAGAGATATTTTGAACTGTTTATCTAGGAAAAGGAGTAAGCATATGCTACAAATATTTATAATAGAGCCCTCAGGAACAAGTGAATTACTTCAAACAGTGTATCAATCATGTCAATTAAGAACCATGAATAAGGTGAAGGCAAACAAAAATTAATGGGCAAGATGAGAGAGAGAGAGAGAGAGAGAGAGAGAGAGAGAGAGAGAGAGAGAGAGCAAAGCAAAGCAAAGCAAAGCAAAGCAAAGCAAAGCAAAGCAAAGCAAAATATTTTATTCGAGGATAATAGATAAGCACTTGTGTGCTTTTTTTACATCCAGTCCCCGCCCTTTTCAGGGATACATCAAGTTGTAAAAATACTAAACAATAAAGCTTTATGCAAACCAGACAACATACAAGAATAAGGACACTATATATGATAAGGTAATAAAAATGCACTCGATCCGAAGACAAAAATCAGAAGTCACAATAAAAGATTTTGATAATGAAAGAATAGAAAAGTGTTAATAGGTAAAGAGCAAACAAGAGAAGAGAATAAACAACTGAAAACATCAATCCACCACCATCTGTCAAAAATTATACATGTGACATAAATCATACATTTGGATAAAAGGGGAAAATTTTTTTTAAAACTAATATCCTTATTGGAGGGGGGGGGGAGATACTGCCAATAAAAATATAAATAAAATCAACAATTATAATGATCCAAATACCAAAAATAAGGAACCATACCAAGTATCAAACAACAGGCAAGAATTAACACAGAGATACAATATTAAGGTAATGTTATAAAGTCACTGATTCAGAAACGAAAATGAGAAGTAAGAATCAATGATGATTTTGAGTTGAATAAAGAAAGAAAGAAAAACAAAGAAAAAACAAAAACAAAACATAACAAAGAAAAGGCGCAATAATTAAGAGTAAACATGAAAATATGATGAGGTTAAATGACTGAAAGCATCAATCTACCACCATCTAACATCAAATAAGTCCCATAAAACAAGAGAGAGAGAGAGAGAGAGAGAGAGAGAGAGAGAGAGAATGACAATGACAAAGGTTTATTGTTGTAAGCGAGATGCCCATTCACAAGGGGACAGTGGGAGGGGGACAGGGCACAAAACACATATCATATACTGAGAACTTAATACATTATAGCCCAAAGAGAGAGAGAGAGAGAGAGAGAGAGAGAGAGAGAGGAGAGAGAAGAGAGAGAGGAGAGAGAGAGAGAGAGAGAGAGAGAGATCGTGCACTTGCATCACACCATTTAAAAAAAAAATACTCCTCTTACTCCAAAATAGAATGTCAGAGAAAAAATTCAATAGTTTCATACGGAGTTCTCTATACATACATTGTACATCAAGTACCCGCGCACTAGATTTTATAGCTCATGAGAGAGAGAGAGAGAGAGAGAGAGAGAGAGAGAGAGAGAGAGAGAGAGAGAGAGAGAGAGAGAGAGAGAGAGAGAGAGAGAGAGAGAGAGAGAGAGAGTTAAAATATAAAATGTTCAGCATACAAAATAAGAAAGAAATTGTTCCCTTTGTTTCATCTCTGACAAATAGCAATAATTTTACACAATATGTGAACCATAACATGTTGTTGAACAATGTGTTTTAATCCATATTTTAACGCTAAATGCTTGATTTGTGTCGTGACTAATTTCTCTTATGCGCTATGATGTTAGCTTTGCATATTGTCTTTTTTTTAATAGATTTTTTCTTTCAGGTTTGGTAAGTTTCTGGTTTCATTTTTGTTTTGTGGTTGTTTTTGTTGGTGATTCAAGTTGAATGCATGTGGTGCATTAGATACTGTTTGAAATATCTTTTTCAGTTGCTTTTAAAACTGATATGAAGGTTTTCTAATGCACATAACGCTGAAGATCAGAATACCTTTTGCTGTCTCTTTTTCTTGTCTTTTCTTTTCTTGTAAAATATATTGTATTTCCTTCTTGTTAACACATGTCTTAATCCTGTGTGTCTAGGTTATCTATTTGGTTTTATTTGTTGTTTTGTTTCCTTTCTTTTGGTATTTTTGTGTTTGGTTGCTTGGTTGGTTTCAGTTGAGTTGGGGGTTTATTTTCTTTATTTTTTGCTTCAGAGGGCATGCAACGATAGCTGAACGAAAAAAGTTGACTGACTTCAAATCCATACAGCTCTAGAGTTGAGAGTTTAAAGCTTACTAGCACTTTGTGGATTACAGGATATTTGTACGATTTCAAGAGCTAACATGCATGTGGAGGTGCCAGTTGCCTAGTTTTCATCGTTTGTGTAGACAGGGATGCAGAATATCAAGTATTTATGTTACAGATTCTCTAGTTCATATCAGGAATTCAAATCATGTCAGGTTTCAAATCTACAGATATACCCAAAACAAAACAGAATCGTGAAATCTGGCTAGGGTAGCCTGTATTTGTTTGGTGGCTGAGCATTTGATAAAATTAGCGTTTCTGGTAGATTATGTTGTGGTGTATACGAGAAAATGAAAACTGAATCTGTTTCTCTACCGTGTGCCTTCATTGATTACCATTTCCAAAACATCTAACTAAGTTTTGGTTTTTGTTGCTTTTTTCTTGACAGTTATTTTATTTTGGTTTTACTTTTCGTTGTGCATGTTCAGCACCCCCCTTTTTAATGAAGAGAAAATCAAACGAGTGTTCGTACATGCTTGAGGATAATGTTGTACTTTTAAATAAAAAAAAGATTGAAAGTATGATATGTTTGAGGCTGTAATGTTGTTTTTGATCATTGTTGACCTGGTTAATGTCTTGAATCACTGAAAGCAAAACGAACAAAAAAATTCGATGAATACAAGACAAATTTGGTTGAAAAAAGATGTGTTTTGTGCTTGCGTGTGTGTGGTGTGTGCGCGCGCGTGCCGTGTGTGTGTGTGTGTGTGTGTGTGTGTGTGTGTGTGTGTGTGTGTGTGTGTGTGTGTGTGTGTGTGTGTGAATGAGAGAGAGAGACAGAGAGAAAGACAGAGAGAAAGACAGAGAGTGAGATTCTTGAATATTGATGCATTTGCTTTTTCAGCAGCTTGTTTGACCGAAACCTTTTGGGCACAATTTGAATATACATAAAAACAATTTACGACACGAGAAGAAATAAGAAACGTTACAGATTGGTACGTGATGCATTAAGGAAGCATAAAAGTTCTGTGTGTGTGTGTGTGTGTGTGTGTGTGTGTGTGTGTGTGTGTGTGTGTGTGTGTGTGTGTGTACGTGGTGTGTGTGTGTGTACGTGTGTGTGTATGCGTGCGTGCGTGCGGGCGGGCATGCGTGCGTGTGTGTGCTCGCGAGCATGTGTTTGTGTGTGTAAGGTAGGTGTAATTAAAGATGAGTTTTATCTTGCTTTGCTGTCCCTCGATTCGGTGTGTTTCCTTTGGTGTTCTGTTTGACCGTGTTGTCGTTGTTGCCAGTGTTGGTATTTGTTTGCTCGGGAAGTTGATTTGCCTGATTGCTTCGCTGTTGATGTTTCCTTGTTTTTTTTCTCATTTTTGTTCTCTTTTTTATGACTAGATTGTTTTATTGTGGGCTGTAAGTTGGGGATGGGTAGTCTGTTAATTGTCATAGTTAGAAGAAAGAAGATTATTCAGTGGTGTCAGTAGCTTCTTGTTTGTTCGGATAGTTTTTTTAGCTTAAAGTTCTTCTTCTTATCGTTCTTTTTTATTTTTTTAGCTATTTGGTTAAATAAGAAATTGTAAAAAAAAGGCAACTGTTCAATTAGAAAAAAACCACATGTAGTATTCTATCTTTTATGTTCTAAATGGTCTATCTATCTATCTATCTATCTATCTATCTATCTATCTATCTATCTATCTATCTATCTATCTATCTATCTATCTATCTATCTATCTATCTATCTATCTATCTATCTCTATCTCTCTATCTATCTATCTCTCTATCTCTCTCTATATATCTCTCTCTCTATCTATCGATCTATCTATCTATCTATCTCTCTATCTATCTATCTCTCTATCTCTCTATCTATCTATCTTTTTTCTCTCTCTCTATCTTTCTATCTCTCTATCTCTCTATCTCTCTATCTATCTATCTATCTATCTATCTATCTATCTATCTATCCATTAGTCTGGCGACCGTGGGGGCACCCCTGAATACTTGACAATCAGTTCCCTCCATTCCTCCCTCTGTTCTGCCTGTCTTGTTCTGTTCTTACGATAATACAGAGAGACAAAGACAGACAGGGGCAATTGTACACACACACACACACACACACACACACACACACACACACACACACACACACACACACACACACACACACAAATATATATATATATATATATATATACACACAGAGAGAAAGAGACAGAGAGACAGACAGACAGACAGAGACAGAGAGACATGCAAGGTGATAAAATGACCACACATCAGACTCCCAACCCTCCAAAATGGGAATCCCCGATCTTAAAAACTAACCACTGACCCAAACGGCACCTAGGCTTTAACCGTTCATGGGAAGGAAAAGTACCCCCAATACAAAGCGGACAGTCCCCCAAGAGTAGGCCCGCTTTACGAGGTGTCAATCCTTCTCTCCAATACACCAAGCGACCACCCAGTCTTTCAAGTCCTTGAGCTTGGACCATCCATAAACAAGAGAGAGAGAGAGAGAGAGAGAGAGAGAGAGAGAGAGAGAGAGAGAGAGAGAGAGAGAGAGAGAGAGACACGCACCTGTGTGTACGGGTTGGTTGGTTGGTCACTATGGTGTTCTTGCGTTTTACTTGTTCAGTTTTCGTGTCTTCTGTCACGACCGAGACAGTTTTTCTGGGTGGTATGCCGAGATGTGAGACTTGTAAATTAGATCGTCTGTCCTGTCTTTTATTTCTCGTTCATTTTCTGATCCTTCCCCACTCCCTCCCTCCTGTTTGGCACGTTTCGTTTTGTTTGTTTATGTCTATCAATTACCTTTGATAGATATGGAATCGATGATCCAGGGGTAACGCACCTGTCTGGAAAGTAAAAAGTCGTGGGTTCGATTCTTGTTTTGAATCAGGACTCCGCAAACCCCCCCCCCCCCCCCCCCGCGCCCCACCACTCCCCAATCCACTAGAGTCAGAGTGATATTTTGTGTGCTAGTGTTAAGATGACACGATAAACAGAGGTCCTGTGTGCGACAATCGTAATCGACAATCGTGTTGAGCACACATAAAAAAAACTGAACGGCAACAGAGTTGTTTCCGATCAAATTGTGTAGACGAAAGCCACTCTGATTGGTAAAGAACGGCTGAAGCAGAGAGGACAGTTTTTGGAAAATTAATAATTATGGGCGATACTGCTTTTGCGGTAACGAGCTCATCCATTAATTAATAACAGCCCCAAAATCTGCTGAGGCTAAAAGTAGCACACAATACAATATAGTGTAATAACAATACAAGACAATACAATACAGTGCAATACAATACAATACAGTGCAATACAATACAATACAATACAATACAATAATTATATTTCGTCATCTTTAGTTTTCTTCTCTGTTTAGTTTTGTTCACAGAAACGCCCTTGAATAAAGTCTTCATGACTGTAACTTTCTATACATTCTTAGGAAGCCAGCTAGCCACATAACAGCTTCAAAAGTTGTCAAATCCACACACACACACACACACACACACACACACACACACACACACACACACACACACACACACACACCACACACTAATGTAATTGCACTTCCAGTTTGCACATTTCAGAAAAGTTTACAGATAACATTACTGTAGGCATCAAAATTTGACCATTGTGCAACCATTATGAGTGTAATAATCTTAAAACACTCAAAAATGCATTCATATGATGCAAAGAACATGATGTTTGATACATGCTGGTGTCGTTATAACTTATTTGCTTACCCACCCTCCTAAAATTAGGCCTAGTGACCCAAGCATTCAAACCAAGTACAATTTTCAGTCAATACAAAACTACTTGCAACACCAAATTACCTTCACCCATCCCAACCACCACTATCCCGCCCCACCCCCCTTTCCCTCTCCCCTCCCCCCCCCTCCCCCAAACTCTCACCTACCCCTTCCCCACCCTCCCCCGTCTTCACCCACCCATCCCTCACCCCCTCCCCTACCTCCGCCACCCCCCCTCCCCCCCTCCCCACCCCCCCCCTCACCCACCCCCTCCCCTCACCCCCTCCCCTCCCTCTCCCCCTCCCCTCCCTCTCCCCCTCCTCCCCCTCCTCCCCCCACCCCCGCCCCTCCCTCTCCCCCTCCTCCCCCCACACCCCTCCCCCCACCCTCCCCCCACCCCCTCCCTCCCCCCACCCCCTCCTCCACCCTCCCCCCCTCCCCCCTCCTCCCCCTCCCCCCCCTCCACTCACCCTCCCCCTCCCCCTCCCCCCCTCCCCTCCCCCCCCCTCCCCTCACCCCCCTCCCCCTCCCTCCCCATCCCCCTCACCCACCTCCCCCACGACCCCCATCCCCCCTCCCTCTCCCCCTCGACCCCCATCCCCCCCTCCCTCCCGCCCCTCTCCCCCTCCCACCCCCACTCCCTCCCTCCCGCCCTCTCCCCCCTCCCACCCCCACCTCCCTCCCTCTCCCACTCCCCTCCCTCCCCCCTCATCCCCCCTCCCCTCACCCACCCCCCTCCCCCCCCCCTCCCCTCACCCACCCCCTCCCCTCACCCCCCTCCCCCCTCCACCCCCCTCCCCCTCCACCCCCCCCTCCACCCCCCTCCCTCCACACCCCTCCCTCTTCCCCCACACCCCTCCCCCCCCACCCCCCCCTCCCCCCCACCCCCGCCCTCCCCCCCTCCCCCCCACCCCTCCCCCCCCCTCCCACCCCCCTCCCCCCACTCCTCACCCCTCCACTCCACCCCCATCCATCCCCTCCCCCCATCCCCCCTCCTCCCCCTTCCCCCTCCCCCCACCCTTCCCCTCCTCCCCCTCCATCCCCTCCCTCCCCCCGCCATCCCCTCCCCTCCCCCTCCCCTCCACCCCTCCCCCCTCCCCCACCCCCCCTCCCCTCCCCCCCCCACCCCCTCCTCCCCCTCCCCCTCCTCCCCCCAACCCCCTCACCCCTCCCCCCCCAACCCCCTCACCCCTCCCTCCCTCCCCCTCCCCCCAACCCCCCCCTCCCCCTCCACTCTTTCCCCCCCACCCTCCTTCTCCACTCCCTCGCCCCACCCTCCTTCCCCTCTCCTCCTCCTCCCCCCCCCCCCCTCCCCCCCTCCTCCTCCCCCCCCCCCTCCTCCCCCCTCCCTCCTCCCCCCCCTCCCCCTCCATCTCTCCCCACACCCCACCTCCTCCCTAGTACAAACATAGGAAGATAGACAACACATCGCTCCAAAGCTCGGAGCATTAGAAGTTAGGGGGCAGATCCCCTACAGATCTGCAGTTCCTAACTCAAAGCTTAACTTCTTGTCATCAAAGTTTTAAAACCTATATATTACACTAACAATTCCACAATTCAAAGGTTTGCTTTTCTATATCTCTTCACAATTTGAAAATAAAACCTTACTTTCAAACATTTGGTCCACTACAACCCTCGTTTCAGATAGCTAAACAGCACAGTCTACAATTTTACGTAAAAACTTGTGCTTCATTTCCATTACATATACACTTTTATCTGGAATTCTCAGCGACTTCAAACAATAAAAAGGAAACTCACTCTTTATAGGGGAATCTCACTCTTTATAGCCTTTGAAGGGGAGGTAATATTGCCTTAAAAATGTTCTATCAGGCAGTAGAATGTGTCAAAAAATCTAAATACAGTTGAATAACGTTCATCTGCAGTATAACTTCACTTTCCCTTTTCATTCAAATATTAAAATGCCATAAAATTTCCGACCAAGCATTAAGATTTTACACACATTTCTCAGTAATCATCAACAGCTTGTTGAAATTGGGTCTAGGATATCCACCTTATTACCCGTGAAATATGAATTACCACAAGGATCAATACTAGGATCGCTTCTTTTCTCTATCTCTAATAATAACAACCTACCAACAACATTTGTTGATGATACAACAATTCAATGTAACAGCAGTGGTCCACAAACTAGCTTGTGAGTGATATGCAGGCAGATATTGATAAACTTATTGAATAGACAGAACTTAATCACATGTCTCTTATTTTAAACAAAACAAAGTTGTGTGTTATAAACCACTAGGCAAAAAAGACAAATTGCATCCTCCAATGGCGCGACCACAAAACGAGTTCATCACAAAATGACAAACAAATAGCATTAAAACCCCAAAATATTTTAAAACTATATCAATTTTTTTTTAATACACAATGTACACATGTGAATGACAACAAATGAATTTTCAAGAAATACCTGCACATCTTATGACTTTTTAGAGACAGGAGAACTTTTCGAGATTTACATTTCATCAGCCTTCCAAATTTATAACTGGACAAGGGTTGAAGAAAATTCTGAGGATGAAAATCTTGTTGTAAGTTTATAAAGTGGGGACAATTCATCATAAAACAAAATTCATCCCCTAAAACAGACATATTGTATTTTGAACACATTATTTATTCCTGTGGTATGTTATGGAAATGTCCATCCTCAATTGGAAGCTTGTGACAACTACAACATTTTTTTTCTTATAAAAGCGTAAACACATATATCTGGTAGACAAGTTATATATATTTTTAATGAAGGCGTCTTCTATTATCTCACGGCTCACTTCTCCATTCATTAACAAAATTCTCTATTATGAAGGCTTTGATATGTGAAATTTTAACTTTGATATGTGAACTTTTAAATACTTGAAGAAAATTCATACTTGAACATGACTGTCTCTCCCACAAAGTTAAATCCGCTTTGTATTAAGATATTTTTAATGATATTTAGCCATGTTGATTGAAGCAAGTATTTGTCAAGTAAATCTATCATCATCTGGTAAACACTTGATGGCAGCTTTTCATACTGAAAGTGGAGCAGCTGCATCCAGAAACCACCATTCGAACAGAGACCAAACTAGACAAGGGATATCTGCAAGTTTCTCCATATGCTAGCCCTCTTAGTCTGAACCTAGATTTGTGGGGATTGAATAATTGTCCCCTCTGAATCCAATGTGACCATTACTAAATGCTACCACATGTCAAAGTTCTATCAGGCTAGAACTAGAAGCCCTGCTGAGAATCTGGAAGTAATTGTAGCTGCTGGTATGTACTGAGAAGGAGGAAAAGGCTAGCAAGCATGTGTACCTGACCTGATTTCGTGATGGAATGCAAAATCTAGGGTCAGTTTGTGTTCAGAGATTCTGAATGCAAGAGGGTTAAAGGAAAACTATTTTTTAAAACCTTTAACTGAAACTTATGAAATTATTGCTATATTTTCATATCCCCAAATGTCACATTCATACAACAAAGCAGGTACAACAAGTTTATGGAATAAATCAAGTGCCACGTGCGTCTGTAGTTCTATTTGCTGTGCAGTCCCTATTAAGCTGAACATGGCTTTAGCAGCTTTATCATAAGCATTTTTCATACATTACATTTTCATATGTCCATAATTTTACATCAATACAATAAAACACATACAACGATTTTATGTGTACAGAATTCTTTTCTCCATGCAGTTCTTATCAATTACACATGACTTAATTCTCCATATACAAGCCTAACTCTCTTAGTCCAGAACCGAGGATTTGCTGGTTGAACAATTGCCCCCTCTGAATCCGAATTTGCTAGGCCCTACCACTGCTACTGAAGTTGATTCCTGAATATTTAAAACTGTTAACAACTTCAAGCATTTTTCTGCTATTTTACATAATTATAAGAGATCTATTGTAACCAATATCATGATTTTAGTTTTTACTGGATTCACAAGAAGTTTCTAATGAAAACGGTAAGTATCCAAAATGTCTTAAGCATCTTGTAACCCTTCTTTGTAGTGGAGAATAAAATGGTGTCATCGCATAAAGTAAATGTTTAACATAACTGTCAGGCAATTTGGCATGAGAAGAAAGTTGAATATGCAGTGTTAAGCAATTTCTGATAAATATTGTTCCAAATCATTCAGAAAGTGTGTGTTGTGTGTGTGTGTGTGTGTGTGTGTGTGTGTGTGTGTGGTGTGTGTGTGTGTGTGTGTGTGTGTGCTACTTGATATCAATATTACTTCCCCTTGAAAGGCTACATATCCTTTTAAAGAGTTGCATCCCTTTTAATTGTTTGCAGTTGCATTGTAGTTCAGATCAAACGTTTCATCTGATGGAAATGAAGCAGTAGTTTTGATATGAAATTGTAGACTTACTGATGATCTGTGTGAAAGAAGTACAAGGTGAAAGTAAATGAATGTAGACATACATGTTTTTCAATTTGTTAACATATAGTAAAAGACACCTTTGGAATTTGAAGTTGTTGGTTGAATGATACGTTGTAAAAAATGTGAAGGCAGGAAGTTAAGCTGTGAGTTAGGAATTGCAGATCCTAAGGGGGATCTGCCCCTAACTTCTTATGCTCCTTTCTTTGGAGTAATGTGTTGTCTGTCTTCCCATGTTTGTGCCAAGGGGGAGGGGATTGTGGAAGGGGATGGGAGGAGGGATGGGGGATGGGAGGGGGGATGGAGGAGGGAGCAGGGGGGGGGGGGGAGGGAGGGGGAGGAGGAGGATGGTGTAGGGGGGGAGGAGGAGGTGGGAGGAGGGGGGGAGAGGGGTGGGAGGAGGGGGGAGAGGAGGGGGTGGGAGGAGGAGGGGGTG
>CM060323.1:13681102-13711486 GCA_030674155.1 Stramonita haemastoma
CGTGGGGAAATTTCGGAGAAAATAAAGCCACCCAAAATGGCGATAATTGCTGTACTTATAAATATTTTTTCCAAACATAAAATGATCTCTCTGCTTTCAATGATGGAATGAAAAAACGTTGCTCCGCTCATTGTCACTCAGAAGTGACCGTCAGTGTAGATTTTAGATGATCTGGATATGTGGTTTGTATATATTCTTTTACTGAAGTGCTGAGTATATTTTCATTACCTGTTATTTGTTAAAGAAGAATACTTTATGTCAAAAAGTTGTGTGTGTGTGTGTGTATGTGTGTGTGTGTGTGTGTGTGTGTGTGTGTGTGTGTGTGTGTGCATACATCCTCTCTCTCTCTCTCTCTCTCTCTCTCTCTCTTCTCTCTCTCTCTCTCTTCTCTCTCTTCTCCCCTCTGTGCGCGCGCGAGCAATGCGTGTGCGTTCGTGCGAGCCGCGCGCGTGTAAAATCTTTTTTTTTTGTGAACGGTTGCATGCATGTGAATGTTTTGAATGCAAGCGCTTTCATTCCCTTCCTTTACAGATTCAGCGCTATACAAATTCCATACACTACTACTAGCCTACTATCATTATTATTATCTGTTCTTCGACTGTTTCAAGCTCACATTCAAATAATTTTTTAAAATCTCAATTTCAGACAAATTCATTTAGGTTACGAGCAAAGGATTAAACATCTAAGGATGAAAGATGAATAGCATACCTGTCATCACAGGGATTACAGCTGCAAACAAAACCAACCCATCATGCCCTCTATGCAAACCACACATATGACATACTCCCTCTCTCCCTCCCATGTTTCTGCAACATAGTTACGAATGCGCTCCTTATAACCCCTGATATGCAAAGATCAATACTCACGGTTAAGTGCACGTGCGTGCGCGCGCACACACACACGCGCGCGCGCGCACGCACATGCACGCACGCACTCGCACACGCACACACCGCGCGCGCCCACACACACACACACACACACACGCACACACGCACTCCGATTATCCTCGATATAAAATAAAAATAATAATAATAATAATAATAATAATAATAATAATAATAATAATAATAATAATAATAATAACGCACTCACGCATGCACGCACGCACGCACGCACACACACACACACACACACACACACACACGCACGCACGCACGCACGCACACACAAACATCTTGTGCACACATTATAACCCATTCCGCTTTTAGGAAGATTAGGCCATTGTGTGCCGGTGGGAACGGATGACAAAATTTACAAAATTGCATACACACAGGGACTAGATATTTTAAAAAAATCTCATGAGTACTTATTCCATTATCCTCCAAACAAAAGAACGACACACACACACACACACACACACACACACACACACACACACACACATTACAATTGAACATAATTATGTTCACATGTTAGTAGAAAAGCAGCTGTGTAAACAAAAGCATTGACTTTGTATATCTATGATAATTTCAAGTTTAAAAATATTTCCATATAAGTATGAATAACGAGATCAACAACCTTAGCTGATAGGAAGTTGTGCAGCTATAGATATGACTATTTGATTTCTTTTTCATCTGAATTTTTTTTTCTTATTTGACTATCAGGCGTAAGCTTCACTCCCAGTTTTCATTCCTACCCCCCCCCCCCCCCCCACTGCACACACACCCCCTGCACCCCCCCCCTTCCCCACTCCCCACTAGCTTCTTAAATCTATTGCATGTTGTCAGTAGACTTTTTAAGGAGAAAATCTTACCAGTTAGATTAGGGGTAAATCTATATTTGAATCTGGATCAGTCTTTAGTATAAATTGTTCATTGAAAGCAAGCAAACCGGGAAGTAGGGGGGGTGGGGGGGGGGAGCTTCTTTTTTCCAGTTTGGAGTGAATATGGACTAGATACTACAGACAGACAGACTTACAGTCGTCGGAATGCGATATAGATGAGCCTCGTCGGAAATCTCTCCTGACTATGATTTTTACTGGGGGGAAAAAATCAAACATTTTATAAACTGGGTTAGGAAAGTGAGGTGGGTGGGGAAAGTGATGCGTTTATATCTACAAACAGCTATTACTGATCTCTCGATCCTGCGCCCTGGCATCAGTGTAGCCAGCAGTGCCAGTGTTAAGCAGGCCCCGTTAGTTTAACAGGTAAGTAATGGAAATACAAACAACACACAGAAAAAAAACGATGTGAAATGAAAGGGAAAAAAGAGCGCAATAAGGGACGTACGACCCATACAATTAATATGAAATAGCAGCACGCGTTTATTGATTTGCAAGTATTTGGTGGAAAAATCCTTCATATCACCTGATTAGCCAAACAGATCTATAGGACAACCTGTATTGCAAATTGAGCACAGAGACAGATTTATCCTTCCTTGGCTCGACACATGCGCAGGTGATGTGCGCGCAGATTCAGGAAGATTTGTTTTGAACTGAGGCGGACATTGATTTGAAAAGCTGGTTGCTCTTCTCTATGTTCTTCCAGCAAGTTCCGAATGAAACGGAGCTGATAATATGCATGCAGTTTGTTACAACGGTTGGTAAAAACTATTTCCTCCATTAAGTCCATAATACTTTTTTATGCTGTGGCTTCCGAGTTGTAAGACTTCGTCGTTTTGAAGGGACATTCATTTCATCAGGTAAAAACATTTTCTTTAAAAGTTTCAACTTGAGACGCCCTGTGTTTGAAAAAAGTTTTGTTAGTTTGTTTCTTGTTTTTTTTAAACCCAACAAAAGTTGGTTCCGTAAACGCAAACGGCTAGGTATGTCAGAGGAAAGCAGACCCAGTTCTTTACATGAAGACTGAAATTTGTCGTCTGCTGCCATCACGATGGGGGTCGAAACTGATACGATTTTGTTTACAAACTCATGTTAGAAGTTGTACAATGATAAAGAAAGAGCATCACTTGTAAAGCATACAAATCTATACTATACTCAGTTTTATGCACTGTTGCCATGGTAGCGTTCCAGTATGACCACAGAAACTGAATACACCTTTTTACATGTAATAAGTACACGAATTCTGTTTTTACAGACATGCTGTACTTCTAAATTTCTTTGGATTTACAAAAGGAGAGCTCCATGCGTGCATCAAGTGTTGTTGTTGTTTTATACTACCCCCCCCCCTCCCCAATGATTTTGGCCACTTTTAGATCCTGTCCCACCTCAGTGTGCTGTGAAAGATGGTTTCCGTAATATTGCTCAAGATAAAAACATAATCTAATTCAAATGTTGTCAACTGTAAAAAGTACATCGGAGAAAAGTAAAATTGATCAAATGTGTTGGATCATAGTGTGCCTGAGAGAGGGTGCACGCACGTACACACGCACGCACGCGCGCGCACACACACATACACTGCACACGCACGCACACACATATGGACACACATAGAAGCGCGCGTGGGCGCGCCCCTCACACACACACACGCACGCACGCACGCACACACACATATAAACACATACACACACACACACACACACACACACACACACAACACACACACACACACACACACACACACACACAC
Organism: Stramonita haemastoma; assembly: GCA_030674155.1. Taxonomy (NCBI): domain Eukaryota; kingdom Metazoa; phylum Mollusca; class Gastropoda; order Neogastropoda; family Muricidae; genus Stramonita; species Stramonita haemastoma. The sequence goes on from CM060323.1 coordinate 13,684,630, forward strand.
ACACACACACACACATTCTTAAAGCTGCAGAAAAAGATGCACATAAAACATGTATATAGTCCATGTCAGGGTTTAGTGGGCCACCGAAGAGAAAATACTCTGCCTGCACCCAAGGTAGTAGTAGTAGTAGTAGTAGTAGTAGTAGTAGTAGTAGTAGTAGTAGTAGTAGTAGTAGTAAGGTCGTATTTTGCAATTGATAAAGCATCTGCAGAGTAGATATCTTAGCCACATTTTGCCATAAAAAATATGCTCGTTAAAACTAGTAAACCTTTTCTGTGCAGATTTTGTGTTGTTTAGTAGAAGTGGTGGTAGTAGTAGTAGTAGTAGTAGTAGTAGTAGTAGTAGTAGTAGTAGTAGTAGTAGTAGTAGTATCATCATCGTCATTGTCATCATCATCATCATCATCAATATTTTGATGAATATGGAATAAGCATCCATACCCTTTTTTACATCTAGTCTCCATGTGCATGCAGTTTTGTACATTGTACCATCCGTTCCCACTGGCACAAATGGCCTGCCATTTTGAAAGGCGGAACAGGTTTTATCTTGTATGTAAGATGTTCTGTATGCGTTCGCACACGGGGCCTTGGTTTATAGTCATGTACGAAGTGTGTGTGTGTGTGTGTGTGTGTGTGTGTGCGTGCGTGCGTGCGCGCGCGCGCGCGCGCGCGCGCGCATATGCGTGTGTATGTTTAAGCGCGCGTGTGCGTGCGTGCGTGTTCAGATGGTAAGTTACAAGAACTAGATTACACACTGAGAACATCTTCAGAAAAAAAGACAACTTGTGAGTAAAACTGTAATGAACGACAGTCTGTTTTCAGGTCGAAACATCACTCGCAGAGATGAAGTTTCCACAGTTGTGGTATGGACTGGTGTCAGCAGACCTCACCTTGCTGCATAGGAAACACAATGTCGTCTGCCAGAGTCGTGTCGAAGAAACAGTCCCCTTTGTTTGACAAGCGAGTATTATCTTGGTTTATTTGTCTGGTTATTATGTGTGTGTGTGTCTTTTTGTGGAGGTGTTTTTTTTTTTTTTTTTTTTTTTTTTTTTTGGGGGGGGGGAGATAGTGCAAAATAGTGTGTTACAGGGTGTTTGTGAGAAAGTGCTGTCAGTAGTGGGTCGGGCTTACAATAGCAAAATATTACTTGTAAATTTTAGATAAAAGGTGACAGGCCTGTTTTGGCATTTGTGGTCGGCGGAGATAATTATTAACCTGAAACGAATTGACTTTTGTGCTTCTTTTTGTCATCAGATGATTTAGAGCGAAGAACGTGGCAATACGCTGTGGCAAAGTGATTGGTGACCAAGTCCGAAAGAAGTTTTAGTGTGATTTTTTTTTTTGTTCGTGTGAGATATACATTGTGTGATGGAAGAAACATATTTTGACTGAATTTTTTTTTCTGTCAATGAATTGGATAACTGACAAGAAGTATTAAAATTGTGGGTGTAAAATCAATAGTTGATATTATAGCAGTTTTTATCACACAGATGCCATACGCTTTGGGCATTATTCATTTTAACGAAAGGCACGAAACAAAGGGATGTTAATCATATTTTATATGAGTAGGGGATGAGTTTGAGACTGACTTGGGGGAAAATAGGAAAAGTTCACACTGTTAGAAAAGAGAATTGCAAGAGCTTCAAGCGTTGGTCATTACACATCAGCTTTTGGTTTGTATGTGGGATCTCAATGGACTTGTATACATAAGCAATATGGACACATTATTCCCAAGATTTATCTTGAATTTTAACTAAAGATTGGTAGTAATAGTAATAAAATGGAATGAATTTAAGTTGCAGTACTGTAAAAGCAAGTTTTTGTGTTTTTTGGTGCAGCATGTTCAAAGTCACCACTACAATTACAAAGAACTTTGTTTTCCCATCAGAGGAGCCCTGAATGAAAAGATCACAGTAATTAGAGCACATGTGGGCCTGAAAATACTTTACACAAGCTTAAATTATTGCACTGCTCGCAAATACCCCCTACACACACACACACACACACACACACACACACACACACACACACACACACACACACACACACACACACACACACACACACACACACACTCACTCTCTCACTCACTCACTCTCTCACTCACTCACTCACTCACTCACTCACTCACATCACTCACTCACACACACACCACACACACACACACACACACACACACACACACACAACACACACACACACACACACACACACACACACACACACACACGTTTCATCGTTGCAAATCGTATTTTAAAAAATATTGTGCTGCCTAGAATAATTTCATGTCCATGGATATGCGTATGAATTGATTATGCCATGAAATTTTCCTTCAAGCCTGACAAAATTAAATTGTGAAATGCTCTGTAAAAAAAAAAAAAGAATTGTAAAGTGAATCTTTTAAGAGTAATGAAATTAAAAATATATTTGAGCTGGTAAAACAAATGGAGTTTCCAGTTTTACTGATGATGACTTACTGCTTTCAGGAGGTGTGGGGCTGGAATGAGTGCCAGTGACCTGACATGGGATGGCTGTCATCATGGCCTGCGCTTTCTAAAAGGAAGGTAAATACTTTACGCATTTATTCCCATTGTTTATCTTTCATTTCTGACGGGATAAGTTTTTCACCTTGTCTATCTTTTGTTAGTCATCTGTCTATTGCTTCTATCCCATACTTGCTAACTAAAAAAAAAATTCTTAAGCCGAATGCGCTGCGTAATGTGGGCAAAAACTGTCGCAAAACAAAAATGTCACCATTGGTGAACCTCAGTGGTTAGCTGTAGAATGCAAAAAAATGTGGGGGGTTTCCACTGTAACTTGAAGAGACATTCGGAAATGAATGCTTGGCCATTCTCTTTGTTTTGGTTGTTTTTACTGATGACATGGAACAGTTTACTCTTCCTTATCTTCTTATTCTTTATATCAGATAAGGGATAAGATCATGGCTTTTTTATCAGTCCCTTATATAGTTGTAATATGTCATTTTAGGCTGTATATTGTGTGTTTCTGTCCATCATTGTTTCTTTGTGGTGTTTGGATTACTTATTTTGTTCTCTGTCATGTAACTATGTGGGCATGTCTGTTTACACATCTAGTGGAAACCATTACTGAAGTCCAACCTCTGTCAGGTACTTTGACATCACGTTCAACAAAAATAAAATTCAAGGTACCTTTGGTTTTGTTCAGCAACATGACTTAGTTAACTGTGGGGCGTAGAGGATAGCCTGGTGTTAGAGCGTGCGCTCATGATCTGATGGTCCATCGTATGTTGCTGGTGAGGTACAGATAACATTGCAAAACTGCATATATACGGGGGACTGGATATGAAAAGTACACGAATGCTTGTCGTTTATCTTCAAAATGAAAAAAAAAAAGAAATAAAAAAAAAGCCTTTGTCTTTGTGTGATGTGTTTGCTTGTTGTTAACTGTGCATGCTTTGTTTGGTTTGCTTGCACTTGCTTGTATGAATGTTGATATTATCCTTCATCTTTTGTGCTTTTTCCCTGTCATTTTTGAGAGCCTGTTATTCATTTTAAAAATATGGAAAGGAGGTTGGTGTTCAACTTTTGTTGTAGTTTTCCTGTCCAACCCATCAGGTTTTACCCTGTGTAGGGGCTGGCTGAACTTACCTCCCCCTCCCCCCCCTCAAATAAATACATGCCACTATGAAACCACAACTAACAAAAAGGAATCCAATATGTTACCCACCGTGCCATGAAAACTGGCTGATGATGATGATGATGTGTGATGATAATGATTATTATTCATTTCATTATTATATGGTTGTTCTTTGTCATAGGACAGTTTATCATATACTTATGTAATGTTTATTGATTTTTTCTTCTATTTCAAAGTTTTGGACTTGCTCTGTTTAACCAGGTACATTAGGAGCCAGAATATTCGAGTCCAGCACTGTCAGTCACTGAATGGGAAGCATCACCTGTGCCAAAGTTCAATACATCCAGAACAGCTCCTGTCAGGGCCAGTGCCATCAGCCACTGAATGAGGGGAAGCATCACAGCTGCAAGTTCCATGAACTGCCTGTGTGAAGCAGATCAGGACCCAGGTTAGAAAACGACTGATCCATTTTTGTACCAAACCATTTTTGTTCTTTTAAAGTACCATAGTTAGGTGACTGTCATGTTTGGTAAAAAACAACAACAAAAAAAACAAAAACAAAACAAAAAAACAACTGAATGTTCAGTGTTACTGATTGGGAATCCCTCGCTTTCAGGGGTTGTGAGACTGGAACCAAGTGCCACGTGTGCAGTAGAAGTCATCCTGAACTGCTGTCTTTTTCTGGAAGACAAGTATGGATGTAGTTTGAAAAAAGGTCTAAAACCTTTGTAACATTTCAGTTATGAAAGCTAAAAGATGGAACGTGGGAGTGAATGTGAATGTTTGGCTTGAGCAAATTATGTAAAAGAGGATATATGGTAGTATTTTAAAAGTGATTGTGAATTTATGTCATTGTTAAGAAAAGATCTGAATTCTTTGATATTTCAGCTGACAAATCGAAAATTGAAATCATGTGAAGTATTGTTTCAGCAATAAGAATAAACCAGATTTAAGCCAGTATAGCTGTAAACACTTTCCCTTTCACTGATGATTTCTTAACTGCTTTCAGGAGCTACAGGACTGGAATCAAGTGTCGAAGAACAGACAGGCCACTTGGTACCACATTGTCAGTCGCCAGGATGTGACGAGGTAAGGTTACATTTCATCAAGTCATTCCTTTTCTGGCTCAGGCCTAAAGCTTATGGAGTTATTTTTGTGAACAAGTTGGCAAGGTTTAGACTGAAATGGTGTTAGACTTTATAATGTGTCAGATTGCCTTCAGCTATGGCAAACTGATAGCATGCACTTTACAATTAAAGGAGAAAAATCTTTTGAAGTTGAAAATGGCTGCCTATAACAGCGAAGTAATTGAAACGTGTCATACACGCACACTTCACATCTGTGTACATAACAATACCAGTGATATAAAAGAGTAATATGGTACTACTATGTATGTATACCATCAGTCTTTGAAAAAAAAAACACACCTTAAAAACCATGACTTTTTTTTTTACATTTGGAGCAAGGGGCTTTGGTTTAACTGAAACAGACATGATTTCTGAGACAAGAACATGACTCTTTTGAAACACATTCTCCTCTCTCTCTCTCTCTCTCTCTCTCTCTCTCTCTCTCTCTCTCTCTCTCTCTCTCTCTCCTCCTCTCTCTCTCTCTCTCTGTTCTTCTTCTCTCTCTCATATACATGTATGTCTTTCACTAAAAAAGAGAGGTGCTGTGCATGTGGACCGAGACCTTCATGGTCCAGTGCAGATGGTAAGCATTTGGTACCCATTGACGATGCCAAGGGAATGCTAATGCACACATCATGATTTCATCACTGTGAATCAGTCTTTAGAACACCCATGCTTTTAGGGGCGATCAGATTTCCAGTCATGAAACAAAAACTTTTGTAAGCGTTAAAAAGAAACAAAGAGGAGACGGAGCAAAGAAGGACTAAAACCAGGAAATCTTTGTTACAAAAAGACCAGTATTTTATTCAGAATGTAGTTTCTAGAGTTATTCAGGTTTAAACAAAATTTCTTTCAAAAATAAAATCACATATAATATACACGCTTACAATGGAGCAACAGCAAAAAAAGCTTATGATATAATGGGCTCAACAGCAATAAAATGTTCAGTCTTTACTTCTGGCAGCTGGTAGACATCATTTGTTCAAACTGTAAAATGGGGTTTTTTAAAACACCTTTGACAATAGATATAAGTTGAGATTTTCCTTAAAAATCATTGCATTTTGACATTTTGTAATGAAAAGGTAGGAAAAATGATATAAAAATACAGGTATGGAAAAGTGGGGGTGGGAAAGAACAAGATTGCACAGGGGAATAAATGGCCAAAAAAAACAGAAAAATTAATGATAATAAAGAGACCAAGGGAGAAAACTCCATATAGTTTCGATATCAGTTTCAAAGCAACAAGTACATTGCAAATAGACACAGGGCAGCAGATCCAAATAAGTGAATCATTCTCACTTGCGACGCTTATCAATCTCCAATACGTATACAATCCTCATTCAAGTCAAATGAAACATCAAGTTGGCCCAATGAAATCAGCAGATAAACATCAACAGCCGTTAAAACCGGTTTTATTTTGATATAAGCTCCGGATTTTATGCAATATCAGTACATCAGTGTCTGTCTTGGAACTGCTTGCTTCTTTCAAAAGAAACTGGACTTGTTGCAGTATTGGGGCACCTACAAAATAGTTTTAGCACGGGCTACATTGAAAAGAGGTCAGTGTTATTTTCAGATGTCAAAAACAAAGTTCTTCAGCTTTAGGGGGCTTGCCTTTGACCCCACCAGACCAGGCCCTGATCCCCACCATATTTTTCTCCTTTTTTACTTTCTTTTTCCATGGCTCACCTCTGCAAATTTGTGAATGCTAACATTTTTAGACTGCTTGCAGAAATGGAATTAAGCGTTTTGGAGACAAATTCCTGTTTAAAAATAGTTGAGTTCATAGGAATGATATTTCTTATGTATGATAGAATGTGTATAGTGTGCAGCAGTAAAAAAAACAAATGCAGTCTTCTCAGCTTATATTGCAATTAAAAAAATGTTTTCTTACCGTGTGCCTCCACCACCATTACCTAGCTTTTTTAACATATTAATTTGTGAAATCAGTAGACAAAACAGATTTTTGACCACATTGTTGCGCACACTTGGTCACAGAAATTTTGTCAAATTTGGGGCTCATAGTTGTCACATCGCTAATTCCGATTCAGGCACACGTTTCTGTTTTTCACCCCAAAACCACGGCCCTTTTATTCCAGAGCAACTGACAGTTGAACGTTCTCGTCATCTGCCTCAGATGTTGTGGGTAGTGAATGAATTAGCTAAGCTGGTATCAGCAGTGGTGTTTCACTTTCATTCTCTTATGTACATTCCGCTCTGAAACTTGTGTGGCAGGGTGATATCTATACTTGACATTACGACCGGAATGACCAAAACGCTCAAAAATTAAACTATGTCCAAAGAAAGAAACTGGGCTGTATGCAGTATTGGGACATCTACATAGCATCAGCACAGGCTACATTGAATAGAGGCCAGTGTTATTTTCAGATATCAAAATACATTAGTTCTTCAGCTTTAGGGGCTTTGTCTTCTGACCCTTATTAACTAGTAATAATGATGATGAGGATGATGATATGGAATTTTCAGAGCACTGAATCTAGTAAAGCAAACAAATCAAGCGCTTGCATTCAACACAACCATCCACACAATGCAACCATTCATAAAATATGGATAGATTTTGAATTTACACACCACACCACGCACCACGCACCACGCACACACACACACACACACACACACACACACACACACACACACACACACACACACAACTCTCAATATGACTCAGTCACAAAGCACCTTTTGAGATTTGAGGGATGGGGTAAACATAGTTATGCACTCTGAGCCAGTTAACAAAACACCTTTGTCATTTTGGATCAGTAAGGGCTTGTGCTTTCTTGGAATCAGCAGATTTGGGTCACTGACAGTAGCACTGTAGTAGTACAGTGTGGTGTGTGTGTGGTGTGTGTGTGTGTGTGTTGTGTGTGTGTGTGTGTGTGTGTGTGTGTGTGTGTTATTTGTTATTGATTGCTTGTCTTGTATAGGTCAAAAGCAAGCGCTTTGGGTTTGTTTTTGCAAAATATAGCGCTATAGAAATTCGATGTATTATTTTTTTTATTTTTTTAAAATTATTATTACTACGACTTATGCATTTCCATAATGGGCCAGATATAACCGTTCTGAGGATCTAGGTAAAGGTTGTTTCCTAACCTACATGTGGAGTGTTTGAACGTGACAAAGTGAAAGTAGGCAAAAGTACTATAAAATGTAACGAACTCCTCCCTTTTTCTCTCTCTCTTTTTTTTGATATACTTTATGGGATTTTTTTCTTGGTTTTCACTAGATTGATTTGTCAGTAACTTGAAAATAAAACCTAAACCTGACGATTTTAACGCATGTCTTTTGCAGTAATTACCCACAGAAACGAAAGGAGGAGGAGAAACCCCCGTCATTGAGGAGGAGGAAGAGGAGGAGGAGGAGGAAGACGACAGTTCTACTTCTTCGGGGAGGTGATCACGGAGGACGGAACCATGGAGGACGACACCATAGAGGAGGCTGCTGAGTTGGGGAGGGTCCTTGTCGAGTCATTGGAGGCGGTCATCATGGAGGAGACTTCAACGCCCCAGGCGTCCACGGGAGCCCCATGGTAGTGCCACAGATCCTGCTTGGGAGCTTGGGGTGAAGCTGGGACACACATCAAACACTGGTCACTTTTTGTGAAAAGGTATAAAATTGAAAACTACCACACAGTGCATGCAAACGGCAACATTTTCGTCATTCGTAGCACCTCATAGTACATCTTACTGTGATGAATTTGTACATGTTACTGTGATGAATTTATGATGTGAAACTAAAGAGTATTGATGTAATACTGAAGTGTAGAAGCACCCATTCCCCACGAAAAAGTGCACTATTTTAGAAAAAAATTTTTTATGATCAGAGCTTGGAACTTGTGACAGCTATTTGATGAAAGTATTTTTTGTTTTCTTTCTGTTTTTTCTTAATCAGATTTATTTGATTTGTTGAAAAAAAATCTCATCCAGGCATGTTTCATTAGTGCTTGCAGTGATTTTAGATGCATATTTCAACCAAGTTTTTCCGAGCTTTTTCTTTAAAACAAATACGGATTTCAATGATCGACCGAAACAACAGCAAGAAAGCATATCAACTGGTGAAAGACCTAACTGGCACAAAACAGGGAAGAAGCTCAACAATCCAAGACAAAAATGGGAAGTGCCTCACTGATGACCAGGACATTCTGAACAGATAGACAGAATACTGCTCCGGCCTGTATAACTACAAAACCACAGGAAATCCAGAAGTCCTCAATGTTCCCAGAAGCACAGATACAGATAGTCACCCTGTCCTCCGAGAAGAAGTGGAAACAGCAGTCAGATCACTGAAAAAGGGGAAGTCAGCAGGGGCAGACAACATTCCTGCTGAGTTGGTTCGAGCTGGAAGGGAAGCCATGATCGACGCTCTACTTAAAATCTGCAACAAGAACTGGTAGACAGGAAAATGCCCAACACCATGGACCACTTATCATTACCATTGTCATTGAACACTTATCATTACCCTCTCCAAGAATTGAAATCTTCAGCAGTGCCAGAATTACCTCACAATCAGCCTCATATGCCACCCAAGCAAAGTCATGTGAAGATTATATTGAACAGACTGAAGCCACAAGCAGAGACCATCATTGTTGAGGAACAAGCAGGTTTCAGATTAGGGTGTAGCACAACTGAACAGATATTCAACCTTGGAATACTCTGTGAGCGGTACCTTCAACACCAACAAGACCTCTCCCACGTATTTATTGATTTTAAGAAGACATTCGACAAGGTTTGGTATGCAGCTTTGTGGGCAACCATGAATTTGCACAGCATCAATGCCAACTTAATCAGAGTCATCAAAGAGCTGTTTAACAAGGCCACCAGTGCAGTGTACTACAACAGCAACATTGGAGAGTGGTTTCGAACAACGGTTGGAGTAAAGGCATGGCTGTCTACTCTCACCCACTCTTTTCAACATTTCCTTGAGAAAATCATGGCTGATACACTGGAACACCATAAAGGATCAGTCAGCCTGGCAGGACAGTCACAAACCTCCGCTTCGCAGATGACATTGACGGACTAGCAGGATCAGAACAAGAGCTTGCCAGCCTAACAGAACACCTGAACAAGGCCTCTAAAACACACGGCATGGAAATCTGCAGAGAAAACCAAACTGATGACCAATAACGCCAAGGGCATCGGCACTGATATCAGGGTTAATGACCAGAAGCTGGAAACGGTTCAAAGCTTCAAGTACTTGGGAGCCGTTGTATCAGACAAGGGGTCCAAGCCAGAGGTAGTATGCAGGATTGCACAGACAATAACAGCACTGTCAAAACTGAACACCATCTGGAAAGATAAAACTAATTCACTCAACTCCAAGATCAGACTAATGCACTCCCTTGCCATATCTATATTCTGTGTGCCTGTGAATCGTGGACCCTGACTGCTGATTTGAAGAGAAGAGTACAGGGGTAGAGATGAGAGCTTCTGAAGAAATATAAACTCAATTAATTGACAAGCAAAAATGTCACATCTAATATAAATGTGGGAAAAATGTGAAGGGAGAAGGGGGCTTTTTTTCGTTTAAAGCCACAACCATAGTGAAAACAGATAGACTAGAAGCATGGTCCAGTGGTTGCCATTGATGTTGCTTGACATGACTTTAGTTGATGTTGGTGGCAGGTCTGTGTACTGATCTTCCACTGGAAGGTTGATGCAAATTTTGCACCAGTGCATCATACAAAAAATGATGTGAAAGACTACTAGTGTATCATTTTAAGTGTATAGTGGTAAAGTGTGACTTTCTTCTCTTTTTGTGTATGTGTGGGTTTCTTTTAAATTATGAAATAAGATGTAAATTGGCAAGTAAAATTAATGTGTGTACTGATCTTCTGATGGAAGATTGACGGAGATTTTACACTGACACATCGTCCAAAAAAATCGTATTAAAAAATGGTGGTTAGTTTTAAGTATAGTAGTGGGTAGAGTGTGCCTGTCTTTTTCGTTTTGTTGCTTTGAAAAAATCGGATAAAATGATTCTAGATTAAGACGGAAGGTCTTAAGAGTTTCTACAATGATGAGGAAAGGGTGTGGGGAGAAGGGGTCTGTTTCCTCAGATCATATGCAGTGCAAAAGCCAAAATAATAAACCTGGTATGGCAGTAATTTATAGATTATAGGCAGCCTTCAGTGTCGGAAGACTATGGAGCTGCGCTCTAGATACTAATTCTGGTACATCATCGGGTGTGGCTGGCCAGTCTGACACGGGAATGACAGTCCCTATGGCAGAGGGCACAGATGAAATCTGACGCTGGTCTGTCTGCCTGGGCTGCAGCCTTTCTTCTCGTTCTCTTTGCCTCCTGCTGTTGAGCAAGTGTCTCTTCGAACTTGGAGATACCTTTCTGCACAGTCTGTCTCCAGCTGACCGTTCGAGGGCTGTTGCTTCCCGGTTGTTCTGGTCGGTGTTCAAGGCTTTTAAGTCCCTCTTGCACACGTCTTTGAATCGCATCTGTGGTCTGCCAGTGGGAAGTTTTCCTTGCACAAGGTCTCTGTAGAGGAGGTCTTTAGGGATCCGTCCGTCGTTGACATTACGTAAAATGAGTTTAGTTGATGTTGGTGGCAGATATGTGTACTGGTCTTCCGCTGGAAGATTGATGCCAATTTTACACCAACATCATCATGGCTTGGCTTCGCGAACGAAGATTAAGGCACTGTCCACGTCTGGTGCAGGCTCGCTGGCGGCTGTTCAGTCCAATGCGTGACAAACAAACCCGGCCGCAGCGGCTGCAGGGAAAGTCGATTCTGGGGTTGATGTAGGGGGACGCGGTTCTTCCTCCTCATTCGCTTCTCCTCAAGGGCGGCTCTGCGATTGTCCTCAAAGGAGGAGACCTATTGATGCACAGTGTGTCGCCAGGCCTGCCGGTCAGCAGCAAGGACTGACCACTGGTTATGGTCTATGAGACAGGCTGACAGAGATTTCTTCGGAGAGTCTTTAAATCTCTTCTTTGCTGCGCCTCTGTAGCAACATATCTTACAAAAAAATTACACTAAAGTTTAATGCCATAAAATTTTAAGTATAGCAGTTGGTTAAAGCATGGTTATTATTATTATTATTATTATTATTATTATTATTATTATTATTATTACTATTACTATTACTATACATATATATATATATATGTGTGGCTCTGTAGGTCAAATGCAAGCGCTTTGATTTGTCTTTACAAGAGAAAGCGCTATACAAATTCCATGTATTATTATTATTATCATATATATATACACACACGGTTGCACAGTTTAAATCGGAGATTGTTGCGGTTGGCGCGACTATAAAGAAGACTGGATCGAATTGGTGTTCTATGCGGTACGGTTAATTTTACGAAACAAAACCAATCAGCGTAATACAAATCAAGAAGACTAAAACATAGGATATTGGTGACAAATAACAGCGAAAAATCTATTCAAAAGATAACAGCTGGAGAAAAAAAATGGCAGGCACTGTCGTCAGTCGATAGTGTTCAGCAACATTTTGTTTGGGGGGGGGGGGGGGTGGGGGGGGGGGTGGGGGGGGGGGGGGGGGGGGGGGGGGGGGGGGGGGGGGGGGGGAGAAAGCAGCAGCAATTTACTCTGCATCAGTAGAAACACACACACAATCTCACACATCCTCTTACACACACACACACACACACACACAACACACACACACACACACACACACACACACACACACACACACAGGTATGTGTTTGTCGTGAGAGCGCGCGCGCGCGCGCGCGCGTGTGTGTGTGTGTGTATGTGTGTGTCCCAACAAAGGGATTGTGACCATAAAAATTGCAGCAGAAAACAAACACCCTGTGCGTTCATATGCGGTGGAAGGGAAGTAATCGGCCTACAACATATTAAGGATACAGTTATTCCCCTTAGACCGCTTGTCGCGGGTTGGGTCTTTTTTTTTCTTTTTTTTTTTCCTTTGGGGTGGGGGGGGGGGGGGGGGGGGGGGGGGGGGGGGGGGGGGGGGGTGCTTGTGGATATGTTTGTTTATAACTGTGGTTTCTTTCGTTTGTTGACTTCTTTGTGTATTAAAAATGCACGCACTTATGTTTACTGGTGTTTTGATAACGTGCATGTGTATTAAAAACATGCATGTACATTGGCTTACTACTTGTTTTGTTGACTTGTATGTGTATTAAAAATGGGCATACACGTTTGTTTGCTACTTGTTTTGTTGACTTGTATGTGTGTTGAAATGTGCATATACGTTGGCTTACTATTTGTGTGTGTGTGTGTGTGTGTGTGTTGTGTTTTTACTTGTATGTGTATTAAAAATGGGCATACCCGTTGGCTTACTACTTGTGTTTTGTTGACTTGTATTTGTATTAAAAATGTATACACATTTGTTTGCTACTTGTTTTGTTGACTTGTATGTGTATTAAAATGTGCATCACATTGGTTACTATTTGTGGGTTTTGTTTGTGTCTTACTTGTATGTATTAAAATGGGTATGCACGTTAACTTACTACTTGTGTTTTGTTGACTTTACTAAAATGGGCATCACGTTAGCTTACTACTTTTGTTTTATTGACGTCTATGTGTATTCAAAATGGGCATGCACGTTGACTTACTACTTGTGTTTTTTGACTTAATATATTAAAATGGGCATGTACGTTGACTTACTACTTTGGTTTTTGTGTGATGTTTTACTTGATGTGTATTAAAAATGGGCATGCACGTTGGCTTACGACTTGTGTTTTGTTGACCTCTTGGTATTAAAAATGGGCATGCACGTTGGCTTACGACTTGTGTTTTGTTGCCCTCTGTATATTAAAAATGGGCATGCACGTTGGCTTACTACTTGTGTTTTGTTGACTCTGTGTATTAAAAATGGGCATGCAACGTTGCTTACACTTGTGTTTTTTTTGACCTTGTGTATTAAAAAATGGGCATGCACTTGGTTACGACTTGTGTTTTGTTGACCTCTAGTGTATTAAAAATGGGCATGCAGTTGGCTTACACTTGTGTTTTGTTGACCTCTTGTGTATTAAAATGGGCATGCACTTTGGCTACTACTTTTTTTTGTCGCAATGTCGGATTCAAACTCGAAATGGAGCCATAAAAGAGATCATCAATAATAATAATTATTATAGATAAAAAGAGACTAGCTCTACTTAGTAACGACAAATGGAAGTTTAATTAAGGAAGTTATCACTTTTCAATTTTGGACGCAAAATACAACGTTGAATATCAGTACATTGAACGACATGTTAACGCGGAAGCGGTGAATCTTGTACTTGTGTGATGTTATTTGCATTGTCTTTCCTTCAACTCCCCCCCCCCCCCCCCCACCCCAAATAAAACTCGTTTACTTGTTACCTTGGTCATCCCCCCCCCCCCCCCCCCCAATACACACATACACACGGCGCAACGTGCGCAACCACACATACTCCATTAAACTTAAGACTTTTTATCAAATATGAATTTATTTCATACTCCAGCCTCGCCTGAAAGAAAAAATAGTATACACCAGTGTTAGTAGATGTAAGGCATGGTTTTACACACACACACACACACACACACACACACACACACACACACACACACACACACACACATTGACCAACACACTTTGGACTCGTGTGCTTTCAGGCCATTGCGCACGTAAAGGAACCCATAGCAATGAATATATGAAAAAAAGAAGTAGAGGCAATGCCCCGGTTGGCTTGGTCAAAATTGTTAGGCACACACACACACACACTCACACACACACACACACACACACACAACACGCGGCAGACATCCAAACCTGTTCTGCCTTTCAGAAAATTAGACCATTTGTGCCGGAGGTAACAGATGATAGCAAAATTACAAAACCGCATGCATACGGAGGATGCTGGATGTAAAAAAAAAAGCACACGGGTGCTTCTTTCATTATCCTCTAAATGACACACAACACACACACACACACACACACACACACACACACACACACACACACACACACACACACACACACACGTACGTTTGGAATTGGCTGGTTCTGCATATTGTTATTAAAACAAGTCACACAGTTTATTTACACATGATTTCCCCATGCCATCTAAAGATCTTGAACATCAGATAATACAAACATAAAAAATTTGTTCCCCATAGTACACTAACAAAATAGTCCTCTATTTTTAATTCGCTTTTTTTTAAAGTGGATTTTGCCTGTGATAAAAACCCCTATGGTTTTTTGTTGTTTAGTGCTCTTTTGTTGGCTTTGCTTTTTGGTTGTTGAGGGCTTTTGCAGTGGCACTTATATATATTATTTTTTATTTTGTTCGTTACATTTCTGATTTTCTCCACATAGGGACAACATTTTACAAGTTATTTCCCTTTTTTTCCGACCCGGGCTTTTCCGCTTTTTGTTTTTCAAATACTGGTCACGCAAATGTGATGACAACGCGAAAGGGGCTTCTGTAAATGTGTTGAGATGTACAGTTTAATGTATAACTGATGTAAAATACTGTATAGCTATTGTATAAAATATTCTAGAATGGGATTTTTAAAAAAGTACACTTTTTTCCGTAACAAAATAGAAAAAAAGAATGTTTAGCAGAGTGAAATATTTGATTTCTTTTCATGTTGTTTATATAGTGCGTGCGTGTGTGTGTGTACATTCGAATTTGCTAAAACTATAAATTGTTATTGATTGCTTGCGTGTTGTATAGGTCGAATGCAAGCGCTTTGATTTGCTTTTACAAGATATAGTGCTATATAAATTCCATTGTATTATTATATATATACAATATACCCCCTACAGACCACAAAGCCAAGATCAGGGCTGTGACCTTATTCCATTTCAGCAACTCCAATAACATTCACCCCATGTTCACCATCAACACTATCCTATCCCTCCAAATATTTAACACCCCCAATCTGAAAAAAAAGGGCATGACAAAATATTGTAATCATTTCTTTTTTAAGGCCACTTAAAACCAAGCCATGCCGAGGACGCCAGCCATTTTGCTAATTTGTCATCCCCAGGTTACAAAAAAAAACACCCATAATAAGACTCCTATGTATAAAAAAAACCCCCTCAAAAAATGCCATAATCATGGGCAATACCACTACAGCATGGTCACCGTGTCCCCATCCCAGTGCATTCAATATCACTACCTGGTCGCCAGAATAAAGAAAAAACAACGAAAAAAAACAGGACAAACGTCATAAAATGAAAAAAAGATTTTTTTAAATGATTGGCTTCAGAAAAGGAAGATGAAGGGTTTGGGAAGGCAAAACCACTAAGCAAGAGAGGTGATATACAGGTAAGAAAAAAAAATGACAAGATACAGATTTGAAAAGGGAAATTTATGTACATATTTTACAGTAATTATCATATTATTAATTTGCTGAAGGTGGGAGATTGAGAAGGCATGGTGAGGGGGGAGGGAAGTCATGAGGTTAGATCCCTTTAATGTGCAATAGTCCCAAATCTTTAGAAATGATAATATATCTATATGTAAATTTTACAGCGCTGATATTGATCCATGTGTAATGATTTTGATCCACATGCAATAATTTTTTATTTACGGGCAATGATCCTGATCCACGTGCAATGATTCTGATGCAATGATCTCTAGCTGCATCAATCAGGATCCATGTGCAGTTATCCTGATCTCCGTCCAGTAATCTCGACCCACGTGCAATAATCCCAATCTGTGTGCAATAATCCCAATCTGTGTGTAATACTCTCAATCTCTGTGCAATAATCTTGATCTGCAGTGGACCCAGTCTACCTGTGATGATCCTCGTTCATTTGCAACGATATCAATCTCTGTATAATGATCCTTGTCCACGTTCAGTGATCCATGTGCAATGATCCTGATTTTCATGCAGTGATCCTTATATACACACAACGATCGTAATCCATACGCTTTAATTCCGATCCATGTCCAATGATCTTGACTCGCGTGTACAACAATCCGGATTTGCATTCAACTCCAATCCAACTCGATCTTGTTGTTTCTAGCCCTGCCGACCACAGAGGCCGGCCAGATAGGGGCTGTGGCCTGGTAACATTGCCAGATAGGGGCTGTGATCTCATCACATTGCCAGATAGGGGCTGTGATCTCATCACATTGCCAGATAGGGGCTGTAGCCTGGTAACATTGCCAGATAGGGGCTGTAGCCTGGTAACATTGCCAGATAGGGGCTGTGGCCTGGTAACATTGCCAGATAGGGGCTGTAGCCAGGTAACATTGCCAGATAGGGGCTGTGGCCTGGTAACATTGCCAGATAGGGGCTGTGGCCTGGTAACATTGCCAGATAGGGGCTGTGGCCTGGTAACATTGCCAGATAGGGGCTGTGGCCTGGTAACATTGCCAGATAGGGGCTGTAGCCAGGTAACATTGCCAGATAGGGCTGTGGCCTGGTAACATTGCCAGATAGGGGCTGTGATCTCATCACATTGCCAGATAGGGGCTGTGATCTCATCACATTGCCAGATAGGGCTGTAGCCTGGTAACATTGCCAGATAGGGGCTGTAGCCTGGTAACATTGCCAGATAGGGGCTGTGGCCTGGTAACATTGCCAGATAGGGGCTGTAGCCAGGTAACATTGCCAGATAGGGGCTGTGATCTCATCACATTGCCAGATAGGGGCTGTAGCCTGGTAACATTGCCAGATAGGGCTGTAGCCAGGTAACATTGCCAGATAGGGGCTGTGGCCTGGTAACATTGCCAGATAGGGCTGTGGCCTGGTAACATTGCCAGATAGGGGCTGTAGCCAGGTAACATTGCCAGATAGGGCTGTGATCTCATCACATTTCCAGATAGTGGCTGTAGCCTGGTAACATTGCCAGATAGGGGCTGTAGCCAGGTAACATTGCCAGATAGGGGCTGTGGCCTGGTAACATTGCCAGATAGGGGCTGTAGCCAGGTAACATTGCCAGATAGGGGCTGTGGCCTGGTAAACATTGCCAGATAGGGGCTGTGATCTCATCACATTGCCAGATAGGGGCTGTGATCTCATCACATTGCCAGATAGGGGCTGTAGCCTGGTAACATTGCCAGATAGGGCTGTAGCCTGGTAACATTGCCAGATAGGGGCTGTGGCCTGGTAACATTGCCAGATAGGGGCTGTGGCCTCGTAACATTGCCAGATAGGGGCTGTGGCCTGGTAACATTGCCAGATAGGGCTGTAGCCTGGTAACATTGCCAGATAGGGGCTGTGCCTGTAACATTGCCAGATAGGGGCTGTGGCCTGGTAACATTGCCAGATAGGGCTGTAGCCTGTAACATTGCCAGATAGGGGCTGTAGCCTGGTAACATTGCCAGATAGGGGCTGTGGCCTGGTAACATTGCCAGATAGGGCTGTGATCTCATCACATTGCCAGATAGGGCTGTAGCCTGGTAACATGCCAGATAGGGGCTGTAGCCTGGTAACATGCCAGATAGGGGCTGTGCCTGGTAACATTGCCAGATAGGGGCTGTGGCCTGGTAACATTGCCAGATAGGGCTGTGGCCTCGTAACATTGCCAGATAGGGCTGTGGCCTCGTAACATTTCTAAATCTCAGATTAAAACTGTGCAACTGTATACAGATTAAAACAGGGCTTCATTTAAAACCACTCTTACTGTTGTTCCCAGTATCAACGCAATTATCCTGCATGCAATTATCCTGCATGCAATTATCCCGATCCTCCTGCGTGATCCAGATTCATCAAGGCAAGTAAAAGAGATAATTATGACTGCTGCACTGTTGGTTGGCTGTTTGTTTAAAAACCTTTGACTGTTGATTGTGTACTGTTTAACCCCTTGAAGGCGACTTATGGTTAAGTTTTGTTTGATTTTCTCAGAATTGTTATGTACACCATCAGTTACTTTTGATACTCCGTGTGTAATATTTGACTTATTAATTTCACGATTAAAATTTTTTTTTTTTTTAGGATAAAAGCCTGATAAAAAAAAAAGCAACAACAAGACAAGGCTCGGATTATGCCAACATCTTTGAAATAAAACAATTTAAAACAAAGAAACAAAGACTCGACATATAACCGAACAACAAAGTCTCCATTCATATACAATTTCCAACAAACAACAACAACAAAAACACTAAACAAGTATCACAAAATCGTTCACTGATCTTCAAGTAGATCAAACAACTGCTGTAACCGAACAACAAGTCTCAATTCATATACAATTTCCAACAAACAACAACTACAAAAACGCAAAAACAAAAAACAAGATCACAAAATCGTTCACTGATCTTCAAGTAGATCAAAAACAACTGCTGTACATACATCACAAAAAAACGCACTCTCTCTCTCTCTCTACATATCATAATTATGTACATGATTATCTAATCTCACAGCTTTTCAACAAAGGAGTCGTTCACATGGCCAGTACCGCTGTTGGCGACAAGGTCCGCCGTCTTTCCCGCCTCTTCCTCAGGGGCGTTAACGGAACCCATCAGCGACGCCTCTTTTTTCTCCTCGGGGGATTTCCCACGACAGCATCAGTAGGGGGATTTTTGGCCTCCGTGTTGGAAGGATTCTGCTCTTCGGCCTGCCGATCCTCCTCGTCCATGCGTTTGAGGTCTGCCCTGGAGAGGTGATACACGATGCCCGCGCCGTAAGCGTCTCCCAACACGTTGATGGCGGTTCGGAACCGGTCCCTGCGGGAGAGGAAGGTAGGGTGGAAACGTATGAGATTTTTATTTTATTTTTTATTTATTTTATTTATTTATTTATGTATTTATTTATTCTTTTATATCGAGGATAATAGAATAAGCACTCATGTGAGATTGAGAAGGTGAGGGATGGAATGGGGAGGGTTTGAAAGATTGTGGAGTGGTGGTAAGGGTGGGGGTTGGTCGGGAGGGGGGAGGTGTGTGTGTGCGTGCGTGCGTGTGTTTGTGTGTACACGCAGGTGCACGCATACTCCTAACGCCCACACCCACAACACTTTCACAAACAAGCGTACGCGCGCGTGCGTGCGCGCGCGCGCACGCACACACACACACACACACACACACACACACACACACACACACACACACACACACTCCTTTCCCACACCAACTCCTCATGCTGTTTTGTTTACACACCTATAACAATGCATAATTATTTGCTTTTTTATGGTTTTCATATTATTACACATTTTGTTCACTATCCCCCTTCATGGAGACCAATCGCCTCATGAATAAACAATCCGAAACGACCCCCTCCCCCCCGACCCAACCCACTCAACCCCCTTTTATCCTGTTATTCCCCCCCCCCCCCCCCCCCCGACTCCAACCCACCCCCTTTTATCCTGTTATTCCTTCCCCCCCCCCCCCCCGACTCCAACCCCACCCCCACTTTTATTCTGTCATTTCCACTCCAAACCCCCCTACTTCCAACCCACCCCCCTTTTATCCTGTTATTCCTTCTCCCCCTCCCCCCACGACTCCAACCCACCCCCTTTATTCTGTCATTCCTTCTCCCCCTCCCCCCACGACTCCAACCCACCCCCTTTATTCTGTCATTCCTTCTCCCCCTCCCCCCACGACTCCAACCCACCCCCTTTATTCTGTCATTCCATCTCCCCCCACCCACACCCCATCTCCGACTCCAACCCACCCCCTTTTATTCTGTCATTCCATCTCCCTCCCCCCCCTCGACTCCAACCCCAACCCACCCCCTTTTATTCTGTCATTCCTTCTCCCCCTCTCCCTCCCCTCCCTGACTCCAACCCACCCCCTTTTATCCTGTTATTCCTTCTCCCCCTCCCGACTCCAACCCACCCCCTTTTATTCTGTCATTCCATCTCCACCCTACCCCCCCCCCCCCCCCCCCCCAACAAAAGGCGAGCACTCACAGCAGCCAGTCAATGGCCAGAATCAGCCCCACGCGGTCAGTGGGAAAGCCCACAGAGGTCAGCACAATCACCATGGTCACCAGACCGGCCTGAGGCACCCCGGCAGCTCCAATGGCCGCTGCTGTGGACGTGATGCTGTCAGATCAGGACACACAAGGCATTGGGTTAGCTAGCTGGCTGCCCGCCTGCTTACATAGTCTGTCTTCCCTCCCCGCCCCCTGAAGTCGGAATGTGGCTACTTTCATGGTGAGGGGTTATATAGACCGCGGGTCGTATTCACAATGTTACCATTAATTGGTGAAGTTTAGACCCAGCGCTAGTCAAAGAATGAGGTGTGTGTGTGTGTGGTGTGTGTGTGTGTGTGTGTGTGTGTGTGTGTGTGAACAAGAACATCTTTTATTGCCATTGAAGCCCAGAAGACTTGGACACAAACATGGTTTTAAAGGACTAATTCACTGAAGATGCTCGCAGTCAAATTATACTTTGCTTTTATATCTATCTATCTATCTATCTATCTATCTATCTATCTATCTATCTATCTATCTATCTATCTATCTATCTATCTATCTGTCTATCTATCTATCTATCTATCTATCTATCTATCTATCTATCTATCTATCTATATTAGTGTTGGGTATATTAGTGTGTTACTTATGTGGTATGTATCCATGTTTTGCGTGTGTTTTTTCTTGGTTATTTTGAAAGTTATAATATATTGATGTACGTCATGTTCAATCACACTTCAATAATTATTTTGAATGTAGTTCAAGTCTCTAGAATCAAAAAATAAATCAAATGATTTGTTTACAAAGACAATAAAGAAAAGGGATCAATACTGCTTTCCGATTTCATAAGTCCATCTCCAAAGATGCACTAAAAGCAAAGTGATGGAGAGACAGAAGTAGAATGAAGAAGAAAACAAGAACGAGAGACGAACAGACTACAAATGGAACCAGAGAGAGAGAGGGGGGAGGGGGCAGCAAGAGACTGAAAGGGGCAAGAGAGAGAAAGAGAGAGAGGGGGGAGGGAGAGAGAGCGAGGAAGAGACAGACAGACAAGCTGGACAGATAGACAGACAGACTTGAAAACAGAGACACAAGCATAAAAAAAGGACAATGAGAAGGAAAGAGAGAGAGAAAAAAATTCCCCCCCAAATCCAACCAATAAACCATCAATTTATTTATTTATTCATTTATTCAACTTTATGTCATCACAGCAGATTTCTCTGCGTGAAATTCGGGCTGCTCTCCCCGGGAGAGCGCGTCGCCTCAAGTGCAGCGCCTACCCATTTTTTTGTTTTGTTTTTGCTGTCTGCTACTGTATTCATTTTGTTTCCCTAGCAGAGTGGCTTTTTTCTACATAATTTTGCCAGGGACAACCCTCTTGTTGCAGTGGGTTCTTTATGTGCGCTAAATAATGATGTGTAACACACGGGACCTCGGTTTATCGTCTTGTCCGAAAGACTAGCACCCCGACCACCACTCATGATCTAATGGATGGGGGAAAATTTTGGGCCCAAACGGGATTCGAACCACCGCACACTCCGACCCGGACTTTTCGCTTTCTAGACCGGCGCGTTACCTCTAGACCACCGATCCAATATCCCCACACCAATAATTACAGGCACAAAAAATATATCCATCCCCCCCCCCCTCCCCTCCACTTCCTGAACCTCCAACCTCACCCCTTCTTCACCAGTCCCCCTCCCCTTATTAACCCCTTCCTCCTCCCCTCGTCACCCCCCTCCCCCCCTCTTCCACCCCCCACCCCCCACCCATCAATCCACCACTGACCAGATGATGATGATGTTGCCGATGTCCAGATCGAAGCCCTCCACCTGCCCGATGAAGATGACGGCCACGGCTTCGTACAGGGCCGTACCGTCCATGTTGATGGTGGCGCCCACGGGAGCCACGAAGCCGATCACCCTGGGGTCCACCCCGTTATTCTCCTCCAGGTTCCGCATGGTCACCGGCAGAGTGGCTGAACTGTCCACGGGAAAGAAAGGTGAAGGTGAGGTGATGGTGGTGGGGTGGGGATGAGCAGGAAGGGAGAGGTAGGGGGGGGGGGGGTTGGTTTGGTTTGGGTTTGGTTTGGGTTTGATTTCGTTGGTTTGGGTTTATTTGTTTGGTTTGGTTGGTTTGCTTAGTTGGTTGGTTGGTTGCTTAGTTGGTTGGTTGGTTGCTTGGTTGTTGTTGCTTAGTTGTTGGTTGGTTGCTTAGTTGGTTGGTTGGTTGCTTGCTTGCTGCTTCCTTGCTTGGTGGTTGCTTGGTGTAGTTTCTTTTTACTGGATGTTGGGGGGGGGGGGGGGGGGGGGGGGGGGGGTAATCATTTGTTTTTGTCTTGTTTATTTTTTGTTTGGTGGGGTGTGAATAGAAGGGTTAGTAGGGGTTGGTTGGTTTGGTTGGTTGGTTGGTTGGTTTGGTTGGATTGTTCGATGGTTTCTTTTTACTGGATGTTGGGGGAGGAGGGTATCATTTGTTTTTGTTTTTTGTTTATTTTTTGTTTGTTTGATGTTTTTAGTTTGGGTTTTTGTTTGATTTTTGTTTGTGTTGGTTTTTTGTTGTTTGTTGTTTTTTAGGGGGGAGGGGGTCCTAGAACTATGAGGTTCACCAAAACAGAGAGCTTTTTTGTGTATGCGATCGTTTTGGGTTGGGTTTTTTTCACCATTTAAAGTAACCTGCATTTTCTGACTGCGAGGATGATGTCTAAACACCAAACCAATGCGCCTGTGTTGTGGGGTGCTTTTCTTGTTTTTGTTTGGTTTCTTTTTTTTTACGGAGGAGAATGGACCAAGAAGGAAGAAAAAATAGACAAGGAGGAGGTGACAGGAAACAAACAAAAAAAAAAGAAGCGAGGCAGAAACAAAGAGAGGGATAGAAAAGAGAGGGCCAGAATAGAGGAAAGTCCTAGCACAGAATATCCAGAAGGTGCGACAATGCTAGTTATACTTTATACTGACAGCCCCCCCCCCCCCCCCCCCCCCATCCCCAGGAGGAGAGGGGATGGGGGAACTTGCTTGTTCTCCTCCTCCTCCTTCTCTCCCTAACCCCTCCTCTTCCTCATACTCATCAATGAATAACCCCACACTCCTAATCTACCACCTACCTTACCCCCTCATATGTACCCACGAACCCACACTGTCAGTCCTCCGTACCCCTGCCCCCTACCTCCCTCTCCTCCTCCCCCCCCCCCCACTCTCTCTCTCTCTCTCCTCTCCTCCTCTCTCTCTCTCTCTCCTCCCCGCCCCCCCTCTTTCTCTCACTCTCTCTCTCCCTATATCTGTGTGTGTGTGTGTCCTCTCCTCCCTCTCTCTCTACTCTCTCTCCCTCCTTCCCCCCCTCTCTCCCCCTCTCTCTTCCCCCTATCTCTCTCTCCCTCCCTTTCCTTCCCCCTCTCTGTCCCTCTCTCTCTCCCCCCTCTCCCTCCCACCTCTCTCTCTCCCCACCCCACCCCTCCCACCCCCCTCTCTCCACCCCTCCCACTCCACCCCACAACCCACCCCACCACCCACCCACACCCCACCCACACCCCAAAAAACTCTCCGCACACCCCCCTCTCACATGGAGGCTGTGCCGAGAGCGGTGATGAGTGCCTGCAGCACCCCGCATATGAAGCGGAAAGGGGCTCCACCTCTCTCTCCCTCCCCCTCCCCCACCCACCCCCACCCCCACCCAAAAAAATCTCTCCGCAACACCCCCTCTCACCTGGAGGCTGTGCCGAGAGCGGTGTTGAGTGCTTGAAGCACCCCGCACATGAAGCGGAAAGGGTTCCACCTCTCTCTCCCTCCTCCCTCTCCCTCCCTCCCCACCCCCCCACCCACACCACCCACACCCACACCACCACCCCCCACCACCACACCCCATCACCCCACACCACCCCCACCTCACCCCCACCCCACCACCCACCCACCCACCACACCCCACCACCAAAACACTCCACACACACACACACACACACACACACACACCCTCTCACCTGGAGGCAGTCCCCAGAGCAGTGATGAGCGCTTGCAGCACCCCGCACATGAAGCGGAAAGGGTTTCGGCGGCAGGTGAG
Source organism: Stramonita haemastoma (assembly GCA_030674155.1). NCBI lineage: Eukaryota > Metazoa > Mollusca > Gastropoda > Neogastropoda > Muricidae > Stramonita > Stramonita haemastoma. The sequence continues at coordinate 13,709,223 of CM060323.1, forward strand.
GAAGTAGAGGGAGGGGAGGGTGATGAAGCCGTGCACGGCCAGCCCCGCCATGACGGTGATGAAGTAGAAGGACAGCTGCTCGAAGGTCTCCTCGGGTCCTTCATGGACACCACCTCCTCCGTCACCAGGAACAGCACGCCGATCGGGGAGTACCTTGTAGAGTAGAGTAAGTAACGTTAGGTGTGCAAAGTTTCAGGTGTGGGTGTGTGGGGGGTGGTTGTGGGTGGGTTGTGGTGGTGGTGGGTTGGTGGTGTGGTGGTGGGGTGGTGTGGTGTGGTGTGGTTGTGGTGAGAGGGTTGTTGGGTGGGGAGTGGTTGTGGAGTGAGAGGGTTGTTGGGTGTGTGGTGGTGGTGGTGGTGGGTGGTTGGAGAGAGGGGGGAGAGAGAGGTAGGGGAGGAGGGGGGGAAGGGAGAAAGTGTGTGAGTTGTGTGTGTGTGTGTGTGTGTGAGGGGGGGGTTATGGTGGTGGTGGTGCGTGTGTGGGAAGGGGGAGGGGGAGAGAAATGTGTATGGTGTGTGTGTGTGTGTGTGTGTGTGTGTGTGTGTGTGTGGTGCGGGCGAGCGACTGTGTGTATGTGTGTAAGTATATATATAATATATATATATATATATATATATATATATATATATATATACATATATATATATATATATCTATATCTGTGTGTGTGTGTGTGTGTGTGTGTGTGTGTGTGTGTGTGTGTGTGTGGTTATAGTCTCAATCGAAGGACACAAGAACTGAAATTTAAAACACCCCCACCCACCCACCCACCCACCCACCCACACACACACACACACACACACACACATATTCCCAAACCACCCCAGTGACAGCACACAACTGACCAGATGACGACGCTGACGAGGACCAAGGTGACCTCGGAGAGGAGTCGAAGACCTTCTTGAGGGGCTGGCCCCCGCTGCCCACGTGGTTGATGGCGATGCCCATGGCGATGGAGAAGACCACCAGCCCCAGCATGTTGATGCCGTTCACGTCCGCCAACACAGGCACCAGCTCCCCCTCCTCCGATTCTGTACAGGTAAATGCACGTGTATACACTACTGAGTGAGTGGTGAAGTGAGGTGAGTCAGTCAGTCAGTAGGTGAGTCAATCATGAATGAGTGAGTGAGCGAATCAGTCAGTCGGTCAGTCAGCGAATGAGTGAGTGAGCGAATCAGTCGGTCAGTCAGCCAGTGAGTGAATCAGAGAGTCGGTCAGTCAGCAAATGAGGGAATAAGTGAGTGAATCAGTCAGTCGGTCAGTCAGCAAATGAGGGAATAAGTGAGTGAATCGGTCAGCAAATGAGTGAGTCGGTGAGTGAGTGAGTGAATCAGTCGTCGGCGTCAGTCAGCAAATGAGTGAGTGAATCAGTCAGCGAATGAGTGAGTCAGTGAGTGAGTCAGTCAGTCGGTCAGTTCAGCGAAAAAGTGAGTTAGTGAGTGAATGAGTAAGTAATAATAGTAATAATAATAATAATAATAATAATGATAATAATAGTAATAATAGTAATATTATAATAATAGAGGAGTAAAGTGTGGTATTTGTATAACGCTGAATCTTGTAAAGCAAACAAACCGAAGTGCGCTCTCTCTCTCTCTCTCTCTCTCTCTCTCTCTCTCTCTCTCTCTCTCATCTCCTCTCTCTCTCTCTCTCTCTCTCTCTCTCTCTCTCTCTCTAAGAAACACAACATTCCCCCCCCAAAAAAAAAACCCAAAAAACTGACATAACTACAAACAAACAAATGATCAAACAAGCCAACACTTCCAGATATCTCGACTCAAACCGAATGATCGATGATAATGACTAACTACCCCCGTAAGAAACACAACATTCACAAAAAAACTGACACAATTACAAACAAACAAACAATCAAACAAACAAGCCAACTAGATCTTGCTGCCCCCATAAGGAACATAATTCACAAAAATCTGACAAAATTACAAACAAACAAACAAGCCAACACTCCCAGATATTTTAAACTCAAACCGAATGAGGGAAGATACTGACTAACTACCCCCGTAAGAAACACAACATTCACAAAAAAACTGATACAAGCAAACAAACACTGAAACCAGCACTCCCAGATATCTCAACTCAAACCGAATAATGGAAGATACTGACTAGCTGCTGCAGTGCTGGTTCCATTGAGGGTAGTGGCCAGAGGGGACAGGGTGGTGGTGGTCATTGACTCGTTGGTCTTCTTCACCTCCTTCCTCTCCAGCCTGGTGAGCGTCTGCACACACCACACTCTTCTTCACTCTGTG
>CM060323.1:13711586-13731586 GCA_030674155.1 Stramonita haemastoma
CAAAAAAGGCGGGGGGGGTACGAACCCGGGAAACTCACGGTTATAAATTTTGGCAGGCGAACGTCTTAAACCCTTCGCCCCCGGGCCCTTCACGAGAACAAAAAAAAAAGAAAGAAGGATAAAAAGAAAGAGTGTTAGAGAATGAAAGAAATTTCGGATGGGTTTTTCTCTCTCTTTTCTCTCTCTCTCTCTCCCCTCTCTCTCTCTCCTTTTCTCCCCTCTCTTCTATCTCTTCTCCCCTCTTTTTTTTTCTGTGTCTGTCTCTCTGTCTTTTTTCCCTGTCTCTGTCTCTCGCACGCACACACCCCACAAAACACACACCCCACACACACACACCACCAACAACCACAAACCAAAATGTCATACAGGCAAAAAATGACAGTTTTCGTTTTTTTGGTGTTTTTTTTTTTTTTTGGACAGCTTACGTTGTGAAATCCTGGCCAAAACTACTGCGGAAGACCTGCGCTGAGTATCAGACACGAAGAGCTTTTTGCCAGAAAAAACCCCAAAAATAAACTTTTTTTTTGACTGACATGAAACAGTGTTGCGGGTATGGACAAGAAAACCAGTTTCAAAGACTCCCGACTTTGGCACACATCCAACAAAACGGAGGAATCTAGTGAACAGTTCTTCAGTGTGGTTTCCTCAATGATAACATACATATATCGAGGAATTTGGTGATTTCCCCCTGAAGTTAACAGCAGCACTGATTCCACTTCGCCTGAAAGTCCTTCAGATGAAACTACAAATTGAGGCCGCGTGTGTGAACACATGTAGGACATCTATCTAGTGGATATGTTAGGACCAGTTCCGCCTTTCGGAAAAGTAGGCTACTCCATCCATGCCGGTAAGAACAGATGGGAAAAAAAACCATCTACAAAATTGTATCCACCATTAAAGTAGCCACAGACCGACTTCAGGGAAGGTACCAGTTCAATCCAGGGCAAAGATCCCCTTAAACACTGGGCAACAGACACACCTTGGGGGCATCACTGAAGACTTTGCAACCAGCTTCCTGCACTCCTCACAGTCCTCCGCCCGCCGTAGCAGATCGCTCCACCCAAGGCATGTCCACTCTCTGATGTTGTCTTCCCATCGTTTCCTCTGTCTGCCTCTTCGTCTCCCTCCTTTTACTGTTCCCTGTAGGACAGTTTTGGCCAGTCCAGATATTCGTGTGACGTGGCCGTACCAGCTTGCACGGTGGAAATTAAACGGCAGTTTAAGAGTCGATGTAGTTTGCCGACTACGATCGCGTGCGAGTTTTTCGGTGTTCACACATTGAACTCTTCATTTCAAGCTGTCTGGTGGGTAGGAACTTTCCGTCAACAAAACAGTGAGCCCACTAATGGTAACGTGACTTCCATCAACGGTAACGCGACAGCCACCAACGGTAACGCGACGTGCTTTCATCATACCGGCCCCTGGGTGAATGCAGTTGCTACTGAACAGGACTATTGTCTAGAAGAACATAATCTTATGACACTGAACAGAAGTTTTGTTTCTTAGAAAAGAATGTGTCATTACCACGTAGCCCCCTCGGTACATAATGTGTAGGTAGATCTATACTGAACCTAATTCTGTGTCTGTTATAAAAGAATGTGTCATTACCACGTAGCCCCCTCGGTACATAATGTGTAGGTAGATCTATACTGAACCTAATTCTGTGTCTGTTATAAAAGAGTGTGTCATTACCACGCAGCCCCCTCCGTTCCAGCCTTTTCAGGGCCCATGGAGGCGTGTTCCTTATTTTCTCCGATCTTAACATGTTTCACAGGGTCACGGCTGCCGCCTCTCCGCTGTATATCTAGAGACAATGCACAGCACCATTTTACATTAATTCTATGATGTAGATCTACTGGTATATTATCTGGTCGCCTCTCCCCCCCTCCCTCCTCTCTTTTCTTTTTGTAACTCAGAAGACTTCGACATCTATATAGACACTGCGCGCCAGTCTGTTAATCTACCTATCTGTCTGTCTGTCTGTCTCTCCGTCTGTCTCTTTAATTTAGGCTGGATGAAAAAATAAAAGTCATCGTACTTAATCTACTACACCCAGTAATAAAAATAGTGTAAATCTCTGTCATGTCAATCTCTGTCTCTCTTTCATTTCAGTGTTCTCTCTCTCTCTCTCTCTCTCTCTCTCTCTCTCTCTCTCTCCTCCTCTCTCTCTCTCTCTCTCTCTCTCTCTCTCTCTCTCTCTCTCTCTCTCTCTCTCCTCTCTCTCTCTCTCTCTTCTGTCTGTCTGTCTGTCTGTCTCTCTCTCTCTCTCTCTCTCTCTCTCTCTCTAACTAACTGAAGCAGACTAACTGAATTTTTTTATTGTCCAATCGGTCTAAGACAGGGATGTGTGTTGAGTCCGATATTGTTTTCATTGTATATAAATGAAGTAGCTTCAGCAGTTGATACTAACGGTCTTCATGGTATACAGTTGTTGCCCAGTTTTCTTGAATTGTATCTTCTTTTGTTTGCTGATGATATAGTTCTGTTATCATATACTGCAGATGGTTTACAAAACCAAATTAACAGTCTATACAATGCATGTACAAAAATGTTTTTGAATGTTAACATCGACAAGACAAAAGTTATGGTTTTTCGCAAAGGTGGATTTTTGGGTAAGAAGGAAAAATGGAAGTTAGGTGACAGTGTATTAGAAGTGGTTAATAAATACAGTTATCTAGGATTTGTTTTTACCACGAGAATGAGCCTGAACAGAGGTGTAGATGCTCTTGCCATGAAAGGAAGGCATGCATGTGTTGAATGCGTGAAACATATATCAAAACTAAATGACATTTCAAAGGATTGTTTTTTTCGAATTTTTGATGCGCAGGTACTGCCAATTCTCTTGTATGGGTCTGAGATGTGGGGTCTTCATAGACTGAGCAATATTGAAAAGATACATACCATGGCATGTAAACGTTTTCTAAACGTTCCACTTAGGGTACCAAATAAATTTGTTTATGGAGAAATAGGACGTTATCCATTATATGTAAACAGTGCAGTCAGGTGCATTCGATACTGGTTTAAGCTTTTAAAAATGGACATAGATAGACTTCCCAAGCAAGCTTATCTAATGCTTGTTAACTTGGACGAATATGGCAAAACATGTTGGGTAACTTTACTTAAACATACCTTGTTTACTCTTGGTTTTGGGTATGCCTGGTTGGAGCAAGGAGTTGGTTGTGAACATACTTTTATATCGTTGTTTAAGCAAAGAATGATAGATGTATATTTACAAGAGTGGAATGGGTCTATAGTGGCTAAAGACATATATCAGACATATAGACTGTTTAAAGCTGACTTTGGATGTGAACTTTATTTCGAATACATGGATATAAAATGTTTTAGGGATTGTTTAGTTAAGCTTCGTCTCGGCTTGCTACCAATTAATGGATCATCTTTCAGGAGAACTTTTAAGAAGGATACTGACTACATGTGTAAGTTGTGTAAGGTAGTGGAAGATGAAGAACATTTTATAAGAAATTGTATTCTGTATGAAAATCTAAGGTATAAGTACTTGGTCCCAATCGATCAACCATACGTAAATGTGTTGAAATATGGCTGTGTATTTACCATTCGTAGGCTAAGTTTATATCTTTTCAATGCCTTAAAAATAAGGCAGGATTTTGTTGAAAACTTGGAGACTTGACAAACAAATAACATCATTTAAAAGAGGTCAGTTTAATCTAAAAGGACACATGTTCACACTTGATATGTTTTAGCAGTTGCCATATATGTCATGAGGTTTTATTTTATTTTTGCATTCTTTGCTTTGCTATGCTTTGTTTACCCCATTCTTGGGGCTGGTGGCCTGAAGAATAAATCTTGTTCATGTTCATGTTCATGTTCTCTCTCTCTTCTCTCTCTCTCTCTCTCTCTCTCTCTCTCTCTCTCTCTCTCTCTCTCTCTCTCTCTCTCTCTCTCTCTCTCTCTCTCCTCTCTCTCCTCTCATGTAGATAATAATTATACACAGTGTTTCATGCCCAGTCCCCTTCCCACTGTCCCCTTCTGACTGGGCTTATCAAAAGCTGACCACAATGATCTTTCGCCATTGCCGTCATCTTCTTTCATTTCATTTCATGTTGTTTATAGCCCAACCGACCACAAAGGCCGTTTGAGGGCTGTCCCCTTATTCCGTTTCCTGAATAAATTTATAATTGTTACCATTCATTTAAACTTCAAAATCAACATCTCTCACACACAAAGGTTTGGGGTGGGGATCGGATGAGGAGTAGTCTCCTGTATAGATAGCTAGGTGGCTGGATAGATAGATAGATAAATATAGATATAAATAGATAGACAGGTAGACAGATAGACAGACAGATAGATAAATAGATAGATAATGTGTGTGTGTTAAGTGTTAAGTGCGTGTGTGTATGAGTGTATGCGCGCACGTGCGTGTGTTTGTGTACGTGTGTGTGAGCGTGTGTGTCGTCCCAGAACAAAAAAAGCTCTTATTCCCTATTGATGTGAGAGAAAGAGTATTCTTCAAACTGTCGTGATGTTTTATGTCCCAATTGTTGGCCCTTATGTTGCTCTGTGTGGTCTGTCTGTTCAGCTGGTCCTCTTAGGCTACTTTCTTGATACTTCACACCATTCCCTCCCCCCACAACTAGTTACCCATCTCGTTCCATCTCTGTCTTCCTGTCTGCACTCTCTCTCTCTCTCCTCCTCTCTCTCTCTCTCTCTCTCTCTCTCTCTCTCTCCTCTCTCTCTCTCTCTCTCTCTCTCTCTCTCTCATCTGTAATACGTAATTTACAGACAGGAAAACAAAACTATAGATCAAACTACCGCCCCCCCCCCCCCCCCCCATCTCCTCCCTCCCAAACATATTTGAAACTGGCCACATAATTATGTTTAAAAATGCCCAGAGGTTAAAAAAAAAACACCAAACCAAAACAATGTCGAGTTTATGTGCAAAGCAGAAGAATAATTACGTTCCACTGTTACTTTTCATCGCACAAGTAATAATGATTATATCAAAATAGTGATAATAGTAATACTAATAATGCTGGTTATGATAATGGTTATGATGTTAATGACAATGATAATGCTGCTGCTTCTGCTGCTAATATTAATAATAATAATGGTTATGATGATGATTATGATGATGATGGTAACGATGATGATGATGATAATAATAATAATAATAATAATAATAATGATGATAATAATAAAACGACAATAATACTAATGGTGGTGATGATTATGATGACGATGATAATAATAATAATACTAATGGAGATGATGATGACGATAATCATAATAATATCAATATTGATGATGATGATGATGATAATGACGACGACGACGACGACGATGATGACGATGACGACGACGACGACGACGACGACGCTAAACTATAACACACAATCGTAGTTCCATCTTTCATGAAGGGCTTAACATGCGGACAATGTGTGCACACACTGACAATCCGCTGTAGATAATAATTATTGAGGCTGGTAAGCGGTCATCAAGATGACCCTCAGGTGATGAAGACAGATGACCCCCTGAAAGACAAGCTGACGACGAAGAACAGGCCAGAGGATGCTGGTCACACAGATCAGTCCTTGACAAAGAAGACTTGGTTTAGTTAGGTAGATCACTTGATGAGAAAGACGATGAAGATGGGGATTTTTCAAGTTTGACCATTGAGTGGTGATGACGATGGTAACGAAGACTGTCTATGCGGTTGCCAAGTTGACCAGACGATAACGATGGTGGTGGAGACTGCTTGTAGCCAGACCTTGTGTGGTGGGCTAGGGGCTGGTCTCTTTCGGAGGAGACGATAAACCGAGGTCCCGTGCGCAACACATATTCAGCGCTCGTAAAAGAACTCACAGCAACAAGAGAGTTTTCCCCTGGCAAAATTTTGTAGGAAAAAAAACCAAACACTATCCAAGGGAAATAGATACACACGCAGACCAAAATTCTTTTTTAAAAATATGGGTGGCGCTGCTCTTATGGCGACGTGCTTCTCCCCCAAAGGAGAGCAGCTCCGATTTCATACAAAGAAATGGCTAAAAAAAAAAAAAAAAAAGAGTATTGGACAAAATAATATCTAAAACAGAATGTGGCATAGAGGAATAGGCAACAAGAAGATCTGAACTGCTTGTTTAGGAAGAGAGCACAGACAAAAAAAAGGGTTTCCAGATCAATGTCTTGATGACGAAGAAAGTAACACAACCAGGTCACCACCAGGTAGATCATCACTTGATGACATAAGTAGCTGATGCACACATATGGGTGGTTGCCAGGGAAACTACCAAGATGATGGAGACAGTGGTAGACATGTTCACCCTCTTATGAAGGTGATGAATATACACTTTAGCCACGTTGATCATCTGAGAACCAAGATGGTGTGGATTGGTGAGTATTAAGTAGATAGAGGATGGAAATGCTACAGATAGCTGATGATCTCAAGATTTTTTCCTTCCTTAGTTTCGTCCCTTCGGCTAGAGCTCAGAGCTGACCAATGGTGAAGTTTTGCCTATACGAGTTTCTAGCCCACCATTAAGGTAGACGGAATTTTACTTCCCAGGGGTGAAAATCTTGTGAAGAAGAAGGTAACACTATCAGATGCTCACCTGGTGTTCACTTGATGATAATAGTAAAACGCTATGTTGTGTCAGATGTACCGCTTGCCAATGATGGCACAGGTGGGTTGTATGAAGGCGTGTGTGTGTGTTTGTGGGGAAAGTGATGATGAAAGTAAATGTCAATATATATTATATATATATATATATATATATATATATGTAAATCGTTCACTTTTTCAAAGAACGTAAAACTTGCGTTCTCTCAACTTTGTCACCAAAGCAACCTCCCATACTGCTGACCTAATAATATTGCTTTTCTATAGTGAGGACACGTCTGTACAGTTATCGCCAAACCCTGTGTCTGGTGTTTAATAATTTTGAAAAAAAAAAAAAGGGTGAGACTGAGCTGGACATGTTAATTTGCAGTTGTCACCGTTGCACAAATTTTCTTTTTTCTTCCCGCAGTTCACTCCTGCACATAGACTCTGACTGGTGCACACAAGGCGACGTCATAACAGTAGCCCTTCTTCTAGAACACGTCATGTTGGAGTTCTTCGGAAAAAAAAAGTTGAAGAAAACTGAAGAGATACAAATGATTACAAACGAAAACGCACTGTTGGAGAACAACACTACGGATGAATTCCTCTGTGTTCCCATGACAAAAGTCTTGCACAGAATTAGAGCTAGGCTAACTTGAATCTAGATCTACCATTGTTTTGGGTTTGTTTGTTTTTTATTTCAAGTTGTAGCTGACACAAGGGCTGCATGTAGATGTGGTACGAAAATGACAATCTCGCCATTGTGACCACGCGCTTTTTTTTTTTTCCTTGGGCAGCTGAGATCGGGAAGTGCGCGACTGAATGTTCAAAAACATAGATCTAGAGACTTTGCTTTAAGAATGCTTTTTCTTTAAAAAAAAAAAAAAAAGCATCTTTTTCCATGTCAATCATTCCCGTCCCTAATTTGTGTTCGTATATCTACAGCGGTTTGTCTGTTTTGGGTTGGGGGGGGGGGGGTTCCTGTATTTTTCGACACCACTTCAAAATAAACTTTGATGGAGGTTAAATATTATGATATGGAATCTTAGATTAATGTCTTCTTGGTTTTTTGTTGTTGTTGTTTGGGTTTTTTGTTTGTTTTTAGTGTTTGCTTATAAATATATTCATGCAAATCTATCTCTTCTAAAATTCGTACGTATTTCCTTCTCGCACGTGATAGCCTAGGCCTAATGCGCATTGCTAGAGCCAGACGGCACTCGACTGTATTACATCATACGCAGATTACGTCAAATGAAGAAGCACTGGCGCAATAATCTACAGCATTAAACATGATGGTGAAATAAGAACTCATATCATGAAAATATCGTAGCTTTGTCCATGGATTTTGGATTCACAAACTTTGTTTCCTGCAACACGTTTTTGGTCACATTAGTATTACCTACATGCAGCCGAAGTCGCAGCTACCTACATAAACTGTTTACTACATAATTACACGATAATAATGATAACTCGTACAGTCGGATTAAATTCTTCACTAGACCGAGATATTTTACACTAGCAACTTAATTTAACACAGAAAACCCAGTGGAAACATGTTTTCCTGTTAGGCCTACATGTTGTAATCCAAGAGCAGGTCACTCTCGGGTCTCCATCTCTGTAGGCCTTATATTTGTCTTTGTCTCTGCCACCCCTAACCCCTCTCTCGATCTTACTCTGTGTGTGTGTGTGTGTGAACGTGCGCACGCGCCAGCCGCGCGGTCGTGTGTGGTGTGTGTGTCCTGTGCGTGTATGTGTCCATGTGCGCGTATTATCTATGTATGCATGTTTGCGCGGAAGTGTATGCTATGTGAGTCGCACCCGCATGCACGATTTGTTTTTCTTGTCATCGCACTTTATTGGCAAATTTACATAAGCCCTGTGACTGATCGCATAAATGTACCACACAATATCTACCCTTGAAGATTTCTCCCACCACACCCACAACCCCCAAACAGCAACAACAAAATTACGTCAGTCAACGCATAAAATATGTCTGAGGCTTTCATGAGTATAAACCTTTAAAAAGGATACCAAAAAGTAAACATATATTTATAAAACAAAAACTGTAACGTGGGAACACGTGCACAGGTCAATTATTCTGCCCTTACAATAGGTCTAGGTGACTGTCGGCTGTGTTTACATCCAGTTGCTAGAATTCGTCATGATCAAATTTCTTGGTGAGGTGGTAGTGGTGGGTGGTGTGGTGGTTAGGTGTTGTTTGTTTTGTTTGTGTGTGTGTGCGTGTGTGTGAGAGGAGAGAGAGAGAGAAGTGTGTGTGTGTGTGTGTGTGTGTGTGTGTGTGAGAGATGTAGATGAGTGAGAGAGATGGAGAGGGCATGTGTATGAGTGTGTGTGTGTGTAAGGAGAAGAATGTTTTTCGGTGTATTGCCTGGTTTACATTAAAAACTGATATTTTTGCCTTGCTTTGTATCTTTGGTTTTGCTTATATGGGTTTGTTTTTGTTTTTCATTTGCTTTCTTTGCATTGTTTCGCTTTTCTTGTTGTTGTTTGGTTTCGTTTTGCTCTCACTGCTATCACTACTTAGCCTATGTGGTTTCTCACACAACGTAGTGACCGTCCTGGGTTGACCCTTATGGGTGGCCAGGGCGTTGATACAAGGATTGACAGTAGAGTTGGGTTTTACACCCTGTTTTTGATCTCTGTATATATATATATATATATATAATATATATATATAAATAGTGAGGAGAGAGAGAGGAGAGAGAGAGAGGAGAGAGAGAGAGAGAGAGAGAGAGAGCTTAATATAGTTTTACTCTGAGATTTAGCAATGCTACGAAGCCACAGCCCCGATACGGCCTCTGCAGTCGGCGGGGCTGTAAACAGCATGCAGGGTTGGATTGGATTGCGTCACTACTGTTAGGACGACTGCGGCTCCTGCCCTGCTATTGCTGTTGGTGTTGCTACTTCTGCCATTATACTATTATTGCAACTCCTTCCCCTCCCCCCCCCCCTCCCCTCCTTATTACATCCCCTCCCATCGAGAACAGAAAGAAGAGAAAGAAAGAAGAAAAGAAAGAAAAACGAAAGAAAGAAAGAAGAAGAGAAAGAAAGAAAAAACATAAAGGAAGCAACACGCCTGTTAAGTACGTAGGCCTATTCTGCATCTCTTCACGAAATATAGTCATTCTAGAGTCGCCGTTGTTTCACAAAATATCACACACACACACACACACACACACACACACACACACACACACACACACACACACACACACACACACGGAATGAATGACAAAATTTACATAACTTCATACACAGGGGGGTGAGGGGCTGGATGTAAAAATAGCACACGAGTGCTTAAAATTCCATTATCATCGAAATAAAAGAATAAACTGAAAAATTAATGATTAAACCAAAAACACAAACACACCGTCATCCCCCCCCCCCCCACACACACACACACAAACACACCGTACCGTCACCCCACCCCTACCCACCCAGCCACACACACACCCCAAAACACACACACACACTGGCTGAAGTAACACCTGTTACATAGTTTGTATACGGTTTCGTCTCGTCGTTCTGTTTCACTTGTTTGATGTCAACATTCCTGTGTCAGTGTAGAATACAAGCCAATTTTGTGTTCGCATAATTGTTAACCATTTTTTTGATGAACCGAATACCAATGAAACGATAGATATGGAGGCGGTTGGGGGGAGGGGGGGGGGGGGTATCCTTTGTAACCATATTTCTTATATTTGAAGAGAAAGATAAAATCTTTGTTGAAACAAAGTGCTTGAGCCTATTCTTTGCATATAAGTGAGTTTTTGCATTAACTCCTTTTACCCCTAAAGTGTGTGTGTGTGTGTGTGTGGTGTGTGTGTGTGTGTGTGTGTGTGTTGTGTGTGTGTGTGTGTGTGTGTGTGCGCGCGCGTGCGTGCGTGCGTGTGTGTGCACGCGACTTAGCATATGAATTGAAACGAAACATGCTTAAAATAGTAATAAATCCACACAATAATGTACAAAGAACAAATTATAAACAAGATGAATCCAAAACATGATATAAAGGGGGGGAGAAAAACCCACAGCAATAGAAAAATGTAATAAACTGTTTGAAGAAAAACATACATGGAAACAAAGAAAACAATTAGGTAAGAAAAAAGATATTTAAATGAAGATACTAATTTTTCACGTAGCTCAGTGTGTAGACTAAAGAAATGCATGAATTAGAGAGAGAGAGAGAGAGAGAGAGAGAGAGAGAGAGAGAGAGAGAGAGAGTATGCGAAAATAGGGGAAAAAAAGAAGAAAAAAAAGAACAAGAAACCAAAAAAAAAAATAAATAAAAGATGAAAGCGCTCACACACCAACAAAAAAAAGTGTCAACGCCGTAAACTGTCGAGGAAGTTCGTAGCTGAACAAAATTTATTTTTAACCCTACTCTATCTCACTTTTTCGTTTAATGTATTCTTTATGGCCAGAAACAGTTACATCAAACTCTTCTTCCCATCATTCACGACAACTTGGAGCAATCTTCGCAACTGGATTAAGATCCTCCCTTCAGACTTTCACTTCAGGTAAAGACACTTGCGACTGAACGGATATGCTTGTTACCTCAGCATGAGAAAGAATTTTGCAGGGGTCCGTCTTTGCTGTAGCCACGAGCCTAGTTAAATCAGTCAGTCCCTTCTCGGAGCAGATTTATACAAGGCCGCTGGAAAATTCAACGGTTAAGAGCGCCGCCTCCCCCCCCCCCCCCTCGCTCCCGAAAGCAGTCACTGTCAAAGGTACGAAGGTTGATTCCCACTCGCTCGCCATGAAATTGCTTCTTAGCACCTAAAAATGCTGTTTCACTGTATGTTTTACATACATTCGCCATTTCGCTTTGACACATAAGCGTTCCATTATATTGTTTTACTGATTAAATTGGCTGATTTGATGTCATACGTGGAACTGCTATTTAACTGTTCTGCATAAATTTGCCATTGTTTTTATCGTCACACATAAAATGCCATTTCACCGTTCTATATAAACTTGCCATTTTACTGTAACACATAAAATACCTTTTCGCTTTGAGAGTTTTTCTACAAAACTTTGCCATTTCACTGTCACATAAAATGCCATTTCAAACACAACACACACACACACACACACACACACACACACACACACACACACACACACACGTGCGCGCACTTAGAGAGAGGGAGGGACACACACACACACACACACACACCACACACACACACACACACACACACACACGCACGCACACACACACACACACACACACACACACACACCACACACACACCACACACACACACGAGATAAAGTCCCAGACAAGGACAGACACCGCAGGCTACAATGAGACTGTCATTCATGCATATTTTCTTTGCTATGGTAATCACAGAGCGTGGGCATGGTTATTTCAGTAGCTCTAACCCACATATTCCAAGCACGCACACACACGCACACACAGACTAGCGAAACTTTTTCCCATGGGGAGCTAGCTCTTTTCTTCACACCTCGGCCCGTCTGATCTTAAAATGCACTCCCAGCTTTTGTGGTTATAACTCTGCCGACCACTGAGGTCATAATTATCAAGACTTGTCATTTTGTCAATAGCTAAGCCTCAGATTTAAACTGTGCAGTTATATATCATAATACAGATTCAAAACAAGATTAAAGCCAACTTTACTGTCTTTCCTTGCTTTGGCGCCCTGGTCACCCCATCAGGGTCAGTCAACCCAGGACAATTACCATGTTGTGTAGGAATGACATAAACCACACTGTACATGAGATAAAAATAAAAAACAAACTGGACCTTTCACATATCTTGACTCATAAAGGACGCAAACCTCGCTCTTCGAAAGATTTTTTCATACAGTTTTTTTTTCTTGACCAATGTCATTAGTAGGCGTAGCTCACGGGGTTTGTTGCCACTTACCCCCTCAAGAACACCCCCACCCCCCCCCCCCCCCCCTCACCTGAAAAAAACCCAACCCCCCCCCCCCTCCTCAGTTTTACCACCCATAAAACAATAACCCCTCCCCACCCCACACATACACATGCACTCACATACATACATGCTTTTTATAAACCCATAAACTATTTGCATACTATCAAAACTAAAATCTTAAGAGCTGCAAATCTAAGGTGCTACAGTTGCCTAAAGAGCTTTAAAACTATAACCGTTTGTTCCAATGACCTTTTTTTTGTGGCACAAAATATTTCTGGCATGCGAGAACGCTATTTCTGAAGTGCACACGTACACGGATTTTTTTGGACATTCAAAACCTCGCTGGAAACATACAAAAAATAAGAACAAAAAGCAGCATGGGACACCAACTGATAAAAACCCAACACTGAACAGAAATCTATTCATAGTGTGATCTATTTTAGTCTGGCCTCCTTGTTGTTGTTGGAGTTGTTCTCTTTCTTTGTTTTTACCAGAGAAGGTTTATACTGGTAAATGTCCTGTCTACTCTTCATGTTCTGTTCTGCATGCACTTTCGACCTGTGTTCGTACCACAACTTCTTGCCTTAAAGTAGGTTCACACTTTTTCCAAAACTGCATCATAATATGGCTTGACTCGTCTGACCTCAGCTACATCATTCAACCGAAGGGATTATTTTTTTAGGTTGACAAGTCCATCGAGAACAAGATTGAACTGTAAAAGCTTAAGAAAACCCCGGCTGTGTTAGTAAATAATTATGTTTTGCAAACCCAAGCAGAACTTCTCAGACCCTGTTAGTAAACAAATGTTTTTCAAACCCATGCAAACCCTCTCAGAACCTGTTAGTAAACAAATGTTTTCAACCATGCAAACCCTCTCAGCGCGCATACACACACACACACATACACACACGCACGCGCGCGCGCAGCACATACGCACGTGGGCAAACACTCACACAAACACACACACACATGATGCACAATCCTCTTCGTGTTTCGTGTCCAAGAAAACTTTGATCATTTAGTTTGTTTGCAGCTTTACTTAAAATTACGGTGCTTTGGTAAAGGAAACTTTTTTTTTTCAAAAGATCAATTAGTTTCCATAATACCCATTCACCTCCAACTATCCCCACCGGTGTCTAGACAACACGGCAGGAAATGCACGAGATGCACGAAGATTCCCGCTCCACATAGCATGGCCAAAAGCAGCGCAAGGATAGGTCAATTATCTTATTTGCATAATTCGTTAAAACTTGTGGTGTCGTCTGGACTAGCCGAATGATTGTTTGAAAGATATTACTTTACGAAAAAGTTAACTGTGCTGCAAAACTGTTTCTGGATTATTTCGTTATTATGCCAGTTTGTTGGGGATACGAAAACCAAAGCTTGAATTCAGTTTACATGTGTATTGGGTGTGGTCAAATTCCATTGTGATTCAATTTGAAGAAATGTTTGGATTATCTGCCTGACTGGTAAGTTCTCTTTCGTGCAACTACTTGTCCAATTAATTGTGATTTTTTTAGGAGAACGTATTTGACAGATCTTTCCTTGAACTGTTAAAATAGACTGTGCAGTTTTATTCAGTTTTATCTTTCCAGTGTGTGTTGTGAAAGCAGTCGCAATGTTTTAGTAATACAAGAAAAGCATCGATCAGCTAACATCATGTTATGAATTCGTTTGAATCAAGCCAGATTCACCGGAAGTGTTCAGACAACCCACCACTCTGTCTCTTCACCCCCTCATCCCCCTCTCCCCTCAGAGAGAGAGAGAGAGAGAGAGAGAGAGAGAGAGAGAGAGAGGTGGTGTGTGTTGTGTGTGTGTGTGTGTGTGTGTGTGAACAAGAACAAGAATATCCTTTATTGCCATAGAAGCCCAGAAGGCTTGTAGACACAAGTAAACATGTTTAAAAAAGGAAAAAGTTACCGAACATGCATACAATTAAAACGTGCTTTGCTAATGGTCCTTGGAGCTGATCAAACTGTAATAAATTGCATGAGATCAAGTTATTGATACACACTGACTGGATTGGTCCAGAGAAACAGATTGTTGCACTGCTTTCAGTAGATTTCTTCCTAAATCATAAAACACACAATCATCCATATCCAAAAAGAAACTCATCCTCTATAACCACAGCACATCACACAATTTTTCTGCTCTTAGAGTGCCCGAATACTTACCAGTGTTCAATGTTCAGATCTTGAACACTTATTCTAAACTTTTTGGTGGGACGAATCTATGTTGTTAGTTACAGTAAATTCTAGATGGTAATAAATCTTTTTTGATTTCTATACAATTCTAGTCTGCTTGTTTTAGTTTTGTTGTTGTTTTCAGATCTGAACATTTTTCTTTCTAATTGCTGACGCAATAGCTTATTTATTTAAGTTTAATAGCTACTGAATGTCCAATGAATGTCCATACATGTCCAACACCTTAGTTATCAAGAATGTTTCTAACAATCAATATCCAAATAATCTTTTTACTCCATTCTTGTGTGTGTGTGTGTGTGTGTGTGTGTGTGTGTGTGTGTGTGTGTGGTGTGTGTGTGTGTGTGTGTGTGTTTCTTTGGTTAACACCTTGTCACCCACAGTGATAGAATCTATTGCTGATTGTGTATACATGTTTTCGATTTCAAAGCGTTTAATCCGTCGACAATCAATGATAAACGCAACTTTACGCCACACTACGCAACATGACAATACACGACAACCACACGGCACGACACGACGCTACACAACACTGCACTGCATGATACAACACGACACGACACGATACGACACAGCACTACCTACCCTATTCTATCTTTCCCTTCCCAACCCTCCTCAGCCCTGCTCTGCCCTACGCTGCCTCCCTTTCCACTAAAACACTGCACAATTTTTTTTTCGTTTCACACATTACAAGTATAAACCGATAACACACAGTATCTACAAAAACAATCAAGCAAAACGAACAATACTTTACAGTGCCTTCCAAATCGAACAAACAACTTTTACTCACCAACAAAGTTTCGGTTCTAGTTCTGCAACAACAGTTGTCAGACCCACCTGTTGTCTTCATCAATTACAAGTGTAAACCGATAACGCACAGTATCCTACGAAAAACAATCAAGCAAACAACAATACTTACAGTACCTTCCAAATCAACAAACAACTGTTACTCACCAACAAAGTTTCGGTTCTAGTTCTGCAACAACAGTTGTCAGGTTGTCTTCTTCAATTACAAGTGTAAACCGATAATGCACAGTACCTACGAAAACAAGCAAACAAACAATACTTACAGTACCTTCCAAATCGAACAAACAACTGTTACTCACCAACAAAGTTTCGGTTCTAGTTCTGCAACAACGGTTGTCAGGTTGTCTTTTTTTACAGTACCCTATCACTCTCTACGACAGCGAAATCTGACAACCCAAATCAAGAAACATGTTTTAAACAATAGTTCCTAGTTTGCAAGGTATGTCAGGTTGCTTCTTCAATTAAGTGGTGGTGAAACGTCAACGCACAGTACTACGATAAGCAAGCATACAACTCATTTTACAGTCCTTCAATCGACACAACTTTTCTTCATCCAACAAAGTTTCGGTTCTAGTTCTCCAACAACGGTTGTCAGGTTGTCTTTTTTTTTTCCCTTTACTCTTCTCTTCCGTGAGATCTGGAACCACAAACAAGGAACTGTTTTTAACTCAGTCCAAGTGAGGTATGTCAGGCTAGCTGTTAACGTGGTAAGGTGGGGTGGTGGGTGGTGTAGTGGCAACGCACCAGTCTAGATAGCGAAGGATCACAAGCTCGATTCCTCTTCTAAAGCGGGACTTTTCTTTCATCCATTAGACCATGATTGGTGGTCTATGTGCTAGTCTTTCGAATGAAACAAAAACACAGTAGGTCCTTTGTGCTACATACATTTATTGCATGTACATAACACTCTTCAACAAGAGGGCTGGCTGCCCCTGGCACAGCTCTGTCAAGACATAATGAAAAAATCCACTATTCAGAGACAGGAGGAAAAGCAGTGGCGCTTGATGTGGCGACGTGCTTTCCTTGGGGGAGTGACCCGAATTTTACACGTTCTGTGACTGGTAGTTGTACACAATACAGTCGATGGAAAGGTTGGTTATCTTTTCTGCTGTGATGTCATCTCAAAGATCTCTGTTTAGTTTAATTAAGCATAAACAATTTCGATATATATATATATATATATATACATATATATAAAATACATACATGATTTGTATGGCATATCTAAAACAATCAAATTGATATAAATATATAACAACATTTACGCATCAGAAATACCACTGACACGCACGACGCACGAGCGCACGCGATGAATAGGAATTCGACAGAAGAGACGAGAGACGAGAGGAGAGAGAGAGAGAGAGAGAGAGAGAGAGAGAGAGAGAGAAGAGAGAGAGAGAGAGAGAGAGAATTCACAGTTAAGTAAAATGGTTTCAAATCGCTAAACTATTATCAAGAAAGGCAGTCTTTCAATCTGTCAAAAAGTATAGAACTTAATCGACTATCAAGACCACAGTACTAAAGAATATTGGGGAAGAACATAATTTTTTCCTCTTAGCTCCAAAATATCGCGAAAAAACCATGAAATTACAAAACTGAAAATTAGATTCACTCAAAATATAATACACTTTTTTTTTAGCAATTCCACAAGTCAAAAACTATTTTCCCTTGATTTTTCTTTATTCTTGCTTTATGATTTAAAATCATCCTACTGAGCTGTGAGTGAGATCTGTCTGTCTCTGTCTGTCTCTGTTTTTACTGTTGTCGTGTCTGGTTTGTTGTGTTGTGTGCTTGTCTGTCTGTCTGTCTGTCTGTCTGTCGTCTTCTCTTCTCTCTCTCTCTCTCTCTCTCTCTCTCTCTCTCTCTCTCTCTCTCTCTCTCTCTCTCTCTCTCTCTCTCTCTCTCTCTCTCTGTGAGAATATCCAGGAAGGCTTTTCCTGTTAGTCCGGTAACTCGAGAAGTTAAACTCTTGTATCAAACTTCAAGTTTGAAACCTGGCACAGCCCTTCCCTCTCAGGGATACTAGACAAGACATCAGATAAAAAAAAACCTTAACTGCGTCTGAGCATGGGTTGTTTATGTGATGTCCCTGCTTCGTGCGACATTTGAAATTCAGGGAAAGTCCAAGCCGTTCCAGGATGTTGTGGCTAGTACTCTTGACTCAGTGCGCGTACGTGCATAGCCTGTGTCAGAAGCGACCGTCGGGTAAGCATGCTGTGAACTAGATACAGCTAGCTACGATGTCGGTGTCTTTCGCAAGTGTTCAGGTTTTCCACCTGTAGCTTTTAGGCTATTATTGCCTTAGCCTTTCTTTAGCCGAAACGGACCTACAGGATCCTGGTGTTGAGAAATCGTGGGGTTTTGTTTTTTGTTTTTGGGGGGTTAGGGGGTGTGGATGGAGTGTTATAAGTGTGTGTGTGTGTGTGTTGTGTGTGTGTGTGTGTGTGTGTGTGTGTGTGTGTGTGGGTGGTTGGGTGTGTGTGGGGATATGGGTGTTTTTTTGTGTGTGTGTTTGTGTGTGTGTGTGTGTGTGTGTGTGTGTGTGTGTGTGTGTGTGTGTGTGTGTGTGTGAGTGAGTGAGTGGTGTGTGTGTGTGTGTGTGTGTGTGTGGTGTGTGTGTGTGTGTGTGTGTGTGTGGAGTGGGGATATGGGGTGGTGTGTGTATGTTGTGTGTGTGTGTGTGTGTGTGTGGAGGGGGGATATGGGGTGTTAGGAGGGTGTGTGTGCGTGCGTGCGTGTGTGTGTGTGTGCGTGCGTATGTGTGTGTGCGCGCGCGCACGTGTGCTTGTGTGTTCGAATGTGTGTATGCTATATATATATATATATATATATATATTGTTTTATTGTGTGTGTGTGTGTGTGTGTGTGTGTGGTGTGTGTGTGTGTGTGTGTGTGTGTGTGTGTGTGTGTGTGACACACGCTGTTTGCTTGTGTGTGTGCGTGGCTGTGTGTTTATGTGTGCGTGCGTGCCTGTGCGTTTACGCGCACGCGCGCGTGTGTCGTGTGCATGCGCGTCATGTATGTATGTGTTTGCGGACGCGTGCGTGTGTAGGTGATGTACATATTTACCTGCGAGCGTTTTTGCCGGAACTATATGTGTTTGCATACTAACGTGCTTTATTGTGAATATGCGATCGTGTAATGTTACGTCCAGCAGCTGTCACCAAAGGCTATGGCTTTCATGTTGGAGATCGTCATGATTGCTTGGCACTTAGGGGCATGCCTACATTGTCCATATCATATCATTGTTCGTTTTCTTTATCTCTTCTGTCATCTTTTAACATACGTCATAGTCATATCTTTTCGTTCACACAAACGTACTCTTTTTCGTGTCGACTGCTCTTTGTGTGTCTGTGTGTGTGTCTGTCTCTTTGTCTGTCTGTCTGTCTGTCTGTCTGTCTGTCTGTCTGTCTGTCTCTGTCCTGTCTGTCTCTCTCTCTCTCTCTCTCGCTCTCTCTCTCTCTCTCCTCTCTCTCTCTCTCTCTCTCTTCTCTCCTCTCTCCTTCTCTCTCTCTCTCTCTCTCTCTCTCTCTCCTCTCTCTCCTCTCCTCTCTCGCTCTCTCTCTCGTCTCTCTCTCTCCTCTCTCTCTCTCGCTCTCGCTCTCTCTCCTCTCCTCTCTCTCTCTCTCTCTCTCTCTCCATCTCTCTCCTTTTGATTGTGCCCAGCTACTGTTCCTTCTTCTTTTTCTTCTTTTTCATTTTCTCCTCTCTGTCTCTGTCTCTTCTCTCTTCTCCTCTCTCTCTCTCTCTCTTCTCTCTCTCTTCTCCCATCTCCTTTGTCTCTGATTTGGCCAAGGCTATGTCCTTCTTCTTCTCTTCTTTCTCCTCTCTGTCTCTCTCTGTCTCCTCGTCTCTCTCGTCTCTCTCTCTCTCTCTCTCACACACACACACACTCATTCACTCACTCACTCACTCCTCTCTTATTCTATGACCTATCTTACACATGATGATATTACACTAAAGAATACCCACAAACTGAAATATCATTGGTTACTGAAACTAATGCCGCAAGGATAACGAGAGGGGAGAGTGAAAGCAGACTAAAGATAAAAATAGATAAATGAACAAACGAGTGAATTTATAATTAGATTTTGAAGATGAAGGCGATAATGACAATAAAGTGATAGGTAGTAATCATAATGAAAGAGAGAGGGGAGGATGGAGGAGAAGAGGAGAGCAGAGAACAGAGGCAGAGAGGCGAAGGAATAGAAAAAGAAAGAGAAGGGAGAGAGAGAGAGAGAGAGAGAGAGAGGAGAAGAGAGAGAGAGAGAAGAGAGAGAGAGAGAGAGAGAGAGATTAGAGAAAGTCGAAAGGGTTATAAAGTTTACGAATATTCTGTGCGTGCGTGCATGCGTGATTGGGCGCGCTGTGTGATGTGTGTGGTGTAGTGTGGTGTGGTGGTGTGTTGTGTTGTGTGGTGTGTGTGTGTGATGAGAGAGGAGAGAGGAGAGAGAGAGAGAGAGAGAGAGAAGGAGAGAAGAGAGAAGAGAGAGAT
>CM060323.1:13746586-13751287 GCA_030674155.1 Stramonita haemastoma
TCTCTCTCTCTCTCTCTCTCTCTCTCCTTTGTGTTTTAAATACAACAAACAGATAATCCTAACGGTTTATGTGCACCTCACTCGCCGTGACTCGGGCGCTTATGCATAGTTAATGAAGGGATGGTATTAACATTTTACACTCTCTGTGCGATGAATTATACTACACTATGCATGCAAAGGTGCGGTGAGATTGTTTACCCTGTGTAATATCATGCTGAAACGAAAACATGGCATCATGTATCACTGCGATGTATTTGCGTATCATTCGTGCAGGATCTGTGCACTGAATTCATACAGTGGCCAGCAGTAGCTACCATGACTCAGTTCTCAGTGTAGCTGAGAAAGTGGGTAGGACATTCACACACACACACACACACACACACACACACACACACACACACACACACACACACACACACACACACACACACACACACACACACACACACACAAACACACACACACACACATAAACACACACACACAGACACAGGCAGACACACATAGGCAGACACACACATACATACACAGAAACACACACAGACACACACAAACATGGACACACACACATACACACTCACACACACACACGGACACAAACACAGACACACACACGCGCGCGCGCGCGCGCGCACAACACACACACACACACACACACACACACACACACACACACACACACACACACACACACACACACACCACACACACACACACACGGACATACACACACACACACACGGACATACACACACAATATTACCGAATGAACTTAAAACCTTCAAACGGATTTCGTTGTTAATGTTGACACAGACGCAGCAAACTATACTTAAGTGCCCCCTATTTGAGCACAGCCCTTTTTTTTCCTTTCTTTTTTCCCCTTTCATGTTCTTACATAGTTTAGCAACAGCAGTTTACCTTACTTGGAAAGAGCCGTGTTACTGTTCACGCCAACTTTTTTTTTTCGTTCTTCGGCTAGAGCTCCGAGGTTCACCAATGGTGAGATTTTGCGTACGCGACTGTTTAATGCGCACCATGAAAGTAGCTGCATTCCGATTTCGGGAATGATGAGTGACTAAATACAACACAAGCGTGCATGCGTTCTGGACATTTTTTTTTTTATCAGACCTGTTTCTACTATACTGGCACGCAATGGCCTACTCGTTTGAAAGGCAGATCATGTTTTTTAACGTGTGTGCAAGATACTCTGGACGCGTGTGCACACGGGACTTTACAGTCTCATCCGAAGGACTTTGGGGGAGTGGAGTTGGCACTGATGTAAACTCCAGGGGAAAAATCCCCTCGAATAGGTGTCTCGATGATGGTTGGGAACCAGGGCCGTCAGATCACGCGCTCAACGCTCTAACCACTTACTTATCCCATCCCCTTCGCGACCCTCCCTCTTCCCCTCCCCCTCCCTCCGCCCCACGCCCCCCCCTAACCTGCGACACAGTTGAACTTGAGTGACCTAAAAATCAAAACAAAAGGAAAAGAAAAAAAAGGGAAGAAGACGACAACAAGAAACAAAACAAAACAAAAAAAATCAAAACAAAAAAGAACCAAAGAAAGAAAAAAAACAAACCAACCCAACAACAAAACAGACCTGGTCTTGTTATCCTCCTCTCGCATTATAATCCGTTTCTCACAGCTACAGGTGTGCCTCGTGTATATCCCCTCCTCCCAAAAACAAAACAAAACAAAACCCAATACACCATACAAGAAAACACTTGTCTTTTTTAAACAAAGAAAATAAAGGGATATATTTACAACTATCAGTCTATTCTTTCGTAGTTCATAGAACTACTGCTGGTATAAATTTTTATAAAAAAAATCTTCTTGCTGTTCTCCAGCCGTGGCAAAGGTATAGAAATGAAAAACAACGCTGACTCATATGTTATAATCAGTAATATCAAAGAAAAAACAACAACTTTAAACCCCCTCAAAAACAAAACAACAAAAAAAAGCTCGGTGTTGAATATCGCCTGTAAATCGTTGAAAACACGGACTAGCCAGGTTCCTAGAGCTGATGACATTAATTACCTTGTAAAAGAGACTAGATTTTCATGTTGATACAGTAGTTATGATACAATGATTATATATATATATATATATATATATATATATATAATATATATATATATATATATATATATATATATATATATATATAAAATATATATATATATATATGGGTATTGTAAAACACAAAACGTGTTGAGCGTTAACACACGCAAAAACTCAATTACAGTTCGCCACAACATATGTTTTTTTCCCTTAGAACGTAATTCAATTTGTCTTTCCCCACTTTCTGGAAATTCTATGCAAGGAATTTCCTCTTTTCTATCCATCTCTTTGTTTTTATCCTGTTCCTTTTCTTCTCGTCACTTTCCTTCTCGTCTATTTTCTGCCTTCTTGGTCCATTCTCATGCCTTTTTTTTCACAAAGACTCAAAAGATTTTCTCTGCCATGCCGAAGTCGGATGTGCTGGGCCTGACTAGTCAAGCGCTTGACGGCAGCGTAACGCATTTTCGTTCATAGGACAGTTAACAATAGTTGCTGTCTTAGCGTTTGATGAAGAAGAAGAATTCGTCTACGGAATAGGTGTTACTTGAAGACAAGTGTAGACAACGATACATTTTTTACTATCAATTTTCATGAAAATCAATAGCCTTCTGTCATTTTGCCTGGGGGGGGGGGGGGGGGGGGCGTGCGCGCGCGCGGCGTGTTAGCATGTGTGTGTGCGTGCTTGCGTGCTCTCTCTTTCACTTTGTCAGTTTTGTCATCCGTTCCCACCGACAAGTTTTGTCATCTGTTCCCACCGACACACAATGGCCTACGCTTCCAAAAAGCAGAACGGGTTTTAACGTGTGCGCAAAATGTTCTGCGTGCGTTAACGCATTGAGAGGCCAGTCCGGGTCCCTCTGAAAGTCTTGTTTATTCCGAAGTTGTTGTTTTTTTCTTTTAAAGTGAATCGGCGGCAATAAAAACACTTGATGCTGAATCATTCACTCTGTCTGCTTTTGCAGAACGTTGCTAATTAAGCTGAGAGCACAAACGGGGGAGGGTAGGGGGGAGGTTTATTTACTTATTTATTTATTTTATTCATTCTTTTTTATCGAGGATAATGGAATAAGCACTCGTGTGCTTTTTTTCATCCAGTCCTCGTGTGTATGGAATTTTGTAAATATTGTCATCTGTTCCCACCGGCACACAATGGCCTACTCTTACGAAAAGCGGAACAGGGTTTAACGTGTGCGCAAGATGTTCTGCGGTTCGGGGGGTCTAGGGGGCAGCACTGCTATGGATAAACGTGGGGTGGGTGAACTGGGGCCCGGTGGTTTCTTTGCACGCGATGTTATCGGACCACGGGAGTCAGCCCTGACAACCGCAGTCGTCCGACTGTGATAACCAACCTTTCATCAAACCGGCTCCTGATACGGTACGGTTTCCGGTGGGATGGGCGAACATTGTTGGCTTCAGACAAGACACAACAATCCAATCCAATGATGTTGCTTAGAGCCCCGCCGACCGCACAGGCCATATCGGGGCTGTCATGTCGTCACATTTTAAAACTCGTATTAAAAGTGTGCAACTTTTTACAGTTTAAAACGGGGTATAAAACCAACTGAACTGTTATGAATATGTATAGTCCTTTGTGTGAGACTGTCAACCGAGGTCTCGCTTGTAAACGCATGCAGAACATCTTGCGCACACGTTAAAACCCGTTCCACTTTTCGAGAAAAAAAAGTAGGTTATTGTGTGCCGGTGGGAACGGACGACAAAATTCACAAAAAACTGCAGGCGCATGAGGACTGAATGTAAAAAAGCACATGATGAGTGCTTATTCCATTATCCTCGAAACAAAAGAATGAAATGAAATAAGAAATAAAATAAAAACTTTCAGATACGGACAATACGCCAGAATCTGGTTGTAAAAGTACCATTACTGCCGTGGGGTTCCATGTCATTGTAATCACATCGCGCTCGATATTGTTCCTTAACCGCGCTGCGGTGCTATAAAGCTTGACTGCTTAACAGCAATAATCATGTTCATTCTCTTATTCATTCTCTCTCTTCTCTCTCTCTCTCTCTCTCTCTCTCTCTCTCTCTCTCTCTCTTCTCTCTCCTCTCTCTCTCTCTCTCTCTGTCTCTCTCTGTCTCTCTCTGTCTCTGTCTCTCTGTCTCTCTGTCTCTGTCTCTGTCTCTGTCTCTGTCTCTCTCTGTCTCTCTCTCTCTCTCTCTCTCTCTCTCTCTCTCTCTGTTGTTAATATACGTTTTTGAATAAGACGGTTGTATACTTTTTCTGTCTCGTTCGCTTTCTCTCCCTCCATTTTCTCCTCTCTCTCTCTGGTTCGCTCTGTCCTTCCGCCACCCTCCCCTCTACTCTCTCTGTTCGTTGTAAACAACATAGGTGTGCGTGTCCAGTATGTCACGTAGTTGTATAAGAATTAACCTCTACGCAAAACCATGGGTCCCCCTAAAACACACACACACACACACAGACATGCACGCACACAGGCACGCACGCACGCACACACGCACACTAAAGTCCTTTGGATAAGACTACAAACCGAGGCCCCGTGTGCGAACGCACGCATAACATATTGCGCATTCGTTAAATCCTATTCCGCTTCTCGTATGAGTAGGCCATTGTGTGCCGGTGGGAACAGATAAGATTTACAAAACTGCATACACACGGGG
>CM060323.1:13751387-13766387 GCA_030674155.1 Stramonita haemastoma
ACCACCTCTACTTCTAACTACTACTACTACTACTACTACTACTACTACTAACTACTATCTACTACTACTACTACTACTACTACTACTACTACTACTACAAACACATCAGCATAAACTGGAACCTGCACACTCGCTCTCAAAACAGGAGACCCACCCTCTTGACCACTTGGCTACTTTCCCTCGTCCGCTTGCCAGTCTGGCACCACAGGCTACATCCTGTGTGTGTGTGACTGCTGCTGACCAGATTGCCAGACCTGTGTCTGACTGTCATGTCACTTGCTCTCTGTCGTCGTCATGTCATACTGGTGTCATTGTCACGTTTAGTGTTACATTGGTATCGTTGTCACGTCACAGGGAGGGAGAGAGAGAGAGAGAGAGAGAGAGAGAGAGAGAGAGAGAGAGAGAGAGAGAGAAGAGAGAGAGAGAGAGAGAGAGAGAGAGAGAGAGAGAGAGAGAGAGAGACAGACAGACAGACAGACAGACAGACAGACAGACAGACAGACAGACAGACAGACAGACGACAGACAGACAGACAGACAGACAGACAGACAGACAGACAGACAGACAGACATGTGAATGTACTGTCTGTTGGCCTCGAAAGTACCCTGCATTGTGAACAAAGTAGTAACTATTTACAGCATTTGAAAGGAATGGCTGTATTGAGATGTTTTTTGCACCTCATGTGTCATGTGTGTTTAGTGTGTTAGTGTGTTAGTGTGTTAGTGTGTGTGTGGTTGTGTGGTGTGTGTGTGTGTGTGTGTGTGTGTGTGTGTGTGTGTGTGTGTGTGTCTCTGTGTCTCTGTGTGTCTGTGTGAGTTTTTCCACCTTCTCTGTCTGTCTGTCTGTCTCTCTTTCTCTCTGTCTCTGTCTGTCTGTTGTCTGTCTGTCTGTCTGTCTGTCTGTCTGTCTGTCCGTCCGTCCGTCCGTCCGTCCGTCCGTCCGTCCGTCCGTCCGTCCGTCCGTCCTCCGTCCGTCCCTCCTCTCTCTCTCTCTCTCATCTCTCTCTCCTCTCCTCTCTCTCTCTCCTCTCTCCTCTCTCTCTCTCTCTCCTCTCTCTCTCTCTCTCTCTCTCTCTCTCTCTCTCTACTTTGTGTTTTAAATACAACAAACAGATAATCCTAACGGTTTATGTGCACCTCACTCACTGTGACTCGGGCGCTTTTGCATAGTTAATGAAGGGACGGTATTAGCATTTTACACTCTCTGTGCGATGAATTATACTACACTATGCATGCAAAGGTGCATGCGGTGAGATTATTTACCCAGTGTAATATCATGCTCTCAGAGTAGCTGAGAAAGTGGGTTAGGACATTCACACAGACACACAGACACACGGACACACAGACACACAGACACGGACACACACACGGACACAGACCCATACACAGACACATACACACAGACACATACACAAGCAGACACACACACACACACACACACACACACACACACACACACACACACACACACACGGACATACACACACACACAGTATTACCGAATGAACTTAAAACCTTCAAACGGATTTCGTTCTTAATGTTGACACAGACGCAGCAAACTATACTTAAGTGCCCCCTATTTGAGCACTTTTTTTTCCTTTCTTTTTTCCCCTTTCATGTTCTTACATAGTTTAGCAACAGCAGTTTACCTTGCCTGGAAAGAGCCGTGTTACTGTTCACGCCAACTTTTTTTTTCGTTTTTCGGCTAGAGCTCCGAGTTCACCAATGGTGAGATTTTTGCGTACGCGACTGTTTTAATGCGCACCATGAAAGTAGCTGCATCCCGTTTTCGGGAATGATGAGTGACTAAATACGACACAAGTGTGCATGCGTTTTTGAATTTTATCATACCGGTTTCTACTGGCGCGCAATGGCCTACTCGTTGAAAGGCAGAACAGGTTTTTTAACGTGTGTGCAAGATGCTCTGGACGCGTGCGCACACGGGACTCTATAGTCTCATCCGAAGGACTTTTGGGGGAGTGGAGTTGGCACTGATTAAACTCCAGGGGAAAAATCCCCTCGAATAGGTGTCTCGATGATGGATGGAACCAGGGCCGTCAGATCACAGCGCTCAACGCTCTAAACCACTTACTTATCCCATCCCCTTCGCGACCCTCCCTCTTCCCCTCCCCCTCCCTCGGCCCCCCTACCTGCGACAGAGTTTAACTTGAGTGTCCTAAAAATCAAAACAAAAGGAAAAAAAAAAAAAGGGAAGAAGACGACAACAAGAAACAAAACAAAACAAAAAAACTCAAAACAAAAAAGAACCAAAGAAAGAAAAAAGCCAAACCAACCCAAAAAACAAAACAGATCTGATCTTGTATATCCTCCTCTCGCATTATAATCCGTTTCTCACAGCTACAGGTGTGCCTCGTGTATACCCCCTCCTCCAAAAACAAAACAAAACCCAATACACCAAACGAGAAAACACTTGTCTATTTTAAACGAAGAAAAAAAAGGGATATATTTACAACTATCAGTCTATTCTTTCGTAGTTCATAGAACTACTGCTGGTATAAATTAAAAAAAAAAAAAATCTTCTTGTTGTTCTCCAGCCGTGGCAAAGGTATAGAAATGAAAAACAACGCTGACTCATATGTTATAATCAGTAATATCAAAGCAAAAAACACACACACCTTTAAACCCCCTCAAAAACAAAACAACAACAAAAAAAGCTCGGTGTTGAATGCCGCCTGTAAATCGTTGAAAACAACGGTCTAGCCAGGTTCCTAGAGCTCATGACATTAATTACCTTGTAAAAGAGACTAGATTTTCATGTTGATACAGTAGTTATGATACAATGATTTTATATATATATATATATATATATATATATATAAATATATATATATATATATATATATATATATATAATATATATATATGGGTATTGTAAAACACAAAACGTGTTGAGCGTTAACACACGCAAAAACTCCATTTCAGTTCGCCACAACATAACTATGTTTTTTTCCCTTAGAACGTAATTCAATTTGTCTTTCCACGTGGCGATGCTGGGGGCCTGTCAGTCTAAATAGTATCCCCACTTTCTGGAAATTCTATGCAAGGAATTTCCTCTTTTCTATCCACTCTTTTTTTTATCCTGTTCCTTTTCTTCTCGTCACTTTCCTTCTCGTCTATTTTCTGCCTTCTTGGTCCACTCTCATGCCTTTTTTTCTGAAAGACTCCAAAGATTTTCTCTCCCATGCCGAAGTCGGATGTGCTGGGCCTGACTAGTCAGGCGCTTAACGGCAGCGCAACGCATTTTCGTTCATATGACAGTTAACAATCGTTGCTGTCTTAGCGTTTGATGAAGAAGAAGAATTCGTCTACGGAATAGGTGTTACTTGAAGACAAGTGTAGACAACGATACATTTTTTACTATCAATTTTCATGAAAATCAATAGCCTTCTCTGTCATTTTGCCTGTGTGTAGGGGGGGGGGGGGTGTGCGCGCGCGCGCGTGTTAGCATGTGTGCGTGCGTGCGTGCGTGTGTGTGTGCGTGCTTGCGTGCTCTCTCTTTCACTTTGTCAGTTTTGTCATCCGTTCCCACCGACACACAATGGCCTACGCTTCCAAAAAGCAGAACGGGTTTTAACGTGTGCGAAAATTGTTTTGCGTGCGTTAACGCATTGAGAGGCCAGTCCGGGTCCCTCTGAAAGTCTTGTTTATTCCGAAGTTGTTGTTTTTTTTCTTTTAAAGTGAATCGGCGGCAATAAAAACACTTGATGCTGAATCATTCACTCTGTCTGCTTTTGCAGAACGTTGCTAATTAAGCTGAGAGCACAAAGGGGGAGGGTAAGGGGGGAGGTTTATTTATTTATTTATTTTATTTATTCTTTTATATCAATGATAATGGAATAAGCACTCGTGTGCTTTTTTCATGCAGTCCACGTGTGTATGCAGTTTTGTAAATATTGTCATCTGTTCCCACCGGCACACAATGGCCTACTCTTACGAAAAGCGGAACAGGATTTAACGTGTGCGCAAGATGTTCTGCGGTTCGGGGGGGTCTAGGGGGCAAGCACTGCTATGGATAACTGTGGGGTAGGTGAACTGGAGCCGGATGATTTCTTTGAACGCGATTTTATCGGACCACAGGAATCAGCTCTGACAACCGCAGTCGTCCGACTGTGATAACCAACCTTTCATCAAACCGGCTCCTGATACGGTACGGTTTCCGGTGGGATGGGCGAACATTGCTGGCTTCAGACAAGACACAATCCAATCCAATGATGTTGCTTAGAGCCCCGCCGACCGCACAGGCCATATCGGGGCTGTCATGTCGTCACATTTTAAAACTCGTATTAAAAGTGTGCAACTTTTTACAGTTTAAAACGGGGTATAAAACCAACTGCACTGTTATGAATATGTACAGTCCTTTGTATGAGACTGTCAACCGAGGTCCCGTGTGTAAACGCATGTAGAACATCTTGCGCACACGTTAAAACCCGTTCCACTTTTCGAGAAAAAAAAAAGTAGCTTATTGTGTGCCGGTGGGAACGGACGACAAAATTCACAAAAAACTGCAGGTGCATGAGGTCTGAATGTAAAAAACACATGACGAGTGTTTATTCCATTATCCTCGAAACAAAAGAATGAAATGAAATAAGAAATAAAATAAAAACTTTCCGATACGGACAATACGCCAGAATCTGGTTGTAAAAGTACCATTACTGCCGTGGGGTTCCATGTCATTGTAATCACATCGCGCTCGATATTGTTCCTTACCGTGCTGCAGTGCTATAAAGCTTGACTGCTAAACAGC
This sequence comes from Stramonita haemastoma, assembly GCA_030674155.1. NCBI lineage: Eukaryota > Metazoa > Mollusca > Gastropoda > Neogastropoda > Muricidae > Stramonita > Stramonita haemastoma. The sequence continues at coordinate 13,756,152 of CM060323.1, forward strand.
AATGATCTTGCTCGTTCTCTTATTCATTCATTCATTCATTCATTCATTCAGTCTGTCTGTCTGTCTGTCTGTCTGTCTGTCTGTCTGTCTGTCTGTCTGTCTGTCTGTCTGTCTGTCTGTCTGTCTGTCTGTCTGTCTGTCTGTCTGTCTGTCTGTCTGTCTGTCTGTCTGTCTGTCTGTCTGTCTGTCTGTCTGTCTTCTCTCTCTCTCTCTCTCTCTCTCTCTCTCTCTCTCTCTCTCTCTCTCTCTCTCTCTCTCTCTCTCTCTCTCTCCTCTCTCTCTCTCTCTGTGTCTATACTCCCTAGATGTTGAGAATTTACGTTTTTGAATAAGACGTTTGTATACTTTTTCTATCTCGTTCGCTCTCTCTCTCTCTCCTCTCCTCTCTCTCTCTCTCTCTCTCTCTCTCTCTTCTCTCTCTCTCTCTCTCTCTCTCTCTCTCTCTCTCTCTCTCTCTCTCTCTCTCTCTCTCTCTCTCTCTGTTCTTCCACCACCCTCCCCTCTACTCTCTCTGTCCATTGTAAACAACATACGTGTGCCTGTCCAGTATGTCACGTAGTTGTATAAGAATTAACCTCAACGCAAAACCATGGGTCCCCCCAACACACACACACACACACACACACACACACACACACACACACACACACACACACACACACACACACACACACACACACAGACATGCACGCACACACAGACATGCACGCACACAGGCACGCACGCACGCACACACGCACACACTAAAGTCCCTTGGATAAGACTACAAACCGAGGTCCCGTGTGCAAATGCACGTATAACATCTTGCGCACTCGTTAAATACTATTCCGCTTTTCGTATGAGTAGGCCATTGTGTGCCGGTGGGAACAGATGATAAGATTTACAAAACTGCATACACACGGGGACTGGACGTAAAATGCACATGAGTGCTTTTTCTATTATCCTCGATATAAAAGAATAAAATAGAGTAAATAAATACAAAAAACACATACGCACGAACGCACGCACGAACGCACGCACGCACATACGCATGCATACACAAGCATACACACACACACCACAGAGCACACACACACACAGGCACACACACACACACACACAGAGGCACACAGAGGCACACAGAGGCACACACACCACACACACACACACACACACACACACACACACACACACACACACACACACACACACACACACACACACACACACACACACACACACACCACACAATACGCATGCCTTCCCTTTCAGTTATTGTATATTTCAAACACGCGCGCGCACACATACACATACACATAACACACACACACACACACACACACACACACACACACACACTGCGCACGCATGTTTTCCCGTACAGAAATGATTTATTATGGACACAGGTCTGTTTATGTGTGTTTCTGCATTGCGTGTTTGAAAGCTTCGTCATTGTCAAACCTAATACTGAAAATTGTTCCTAGCAACCGGCAATTGTTTTTTTTTCTTTGGTGTGTGTGTGTGTGTGTGTGTGTGTGTGTGTGTGTGTGTGTGTGTGTGTGTGTGTGTGTGTGTGTGTGTGTGTGTGTGTGTGTGTGTGTGTGAGTGTTGTGTTAGTGTGTGTTTGTGTATGAGTGTGTGTGTGTGTGAGTTTGTCTTTGTGTGTTAGTGTGTTTGTGTTTGTGTGTGTGTGTGTGAGTGTTTGTGTGTGTGTGTGTGTTAGTGTGTGTGTCAGTGTGTGTGTTTGTGTGTGTGTCAGTGTGCGCGCGCACGCACACATACACACACACACCACACCACCGCCACAACGCTAAGTACACGCGGATCTATGTATGAAAGCAATTATTTATTAAACATATTGTACATAAACAAAATTTAAACGTGAAAAAAATCCCACATACACCAAGAACCGTTTTCCCTCCTCCACAACAACAACAAGAACAACAATAACAACAGAGAGAGAGAGAGAGAGAGAGAGAGAGAGAGAGAGAGAGAGAGAGAGAGAGAGAGAGAGAGAGAGAGAGAAGAATTTATCAAAATCAAGAGTGAGAGAGACAGAGACAGAGAGAGAGAGACATACTTTTTAACTCACCTGTGGCACAAAGTTAAAAGGAATCGGACACCAGTAGACTACAGTACAGTGTCAACGTGTGTGCGAGCGAGTGCGACTGAGACAGAGAGTGTATGTGAGTGAGGGAACGAGAGAGTGTGCGTTATATAGACTCGTGTTGGCAGATGTCAACCGGAGTTGACGTATGTTACTGCTCTCCCTCCTCCCCCCTCCCCCTCCTCCACCACTTCCCCTTTCTCGTCATGTTGTCCTCCTTCTTTCAGTCCCCTTCCCCCCCTCCCCTCCTTGTCCTGTTATTCAGTCCACTGTCCCCTTCTTTGCCACTTCTCATGTTGGAGGATTTTTTTCCCTCCTCCTCCTCTTTTCTCCTCTTCTTTATTCATTCTTCTCACTCTTCCCTCCAGGGCGGACGTTTTGTGACTTAATTTTGTGAAGGCAAAAGTCCCATCTTCTTTTTGTGGACGGGAAAGTCCCATCTGAATTTCGCGGGGAGGAGGGGGGGGGGGGGGTTGCGGGAGGGAAGGGGTTGATACGTTGTTTTCGTCCAGCGCGCGCGTACACACCACACCACACACCACACACACCACACCACACCACACCACACCACACCACACCACACCACACCACACCACACCATAACACACACACACACACACACACACACACACACACACACACACACACACATACACACACACACATCCGTCTAATATCACTTATAGTGAACAGACGTTAAATACAAGAACGAACACACACACAACACACACACACACACACACACACACACACACACACACACACACACCAACACAGAGAGAGAGAGAGAGAGAGAGAGAGAGAGAGAGAGAGAGAGAGAGAGAGAGAGAGAGAGAGAGAGAGAGAGAGAGAATCAGGAAAAAATATCCGTGTTGGTTGGATTGGAGATAATGATCATAATTGGTTACCATGAAGACCGATGGTTTCGCAGGAAGCAGTCTGGCATTTTCCGTTTGATATGAGTGGAGACGTCATCGTTGGCTGCCACGAACAAAGTTGCTTTTCAGAAATCTGGCTTTGCTTGTATCTCATTTGGTGTCCTTTATGTCGTTCTCGCACAACCTCCGGGGTTGACCCCTATTTTCTTTATATATATTTAAAAATATTTCTCTGCGTGAAATTCGGGCTACCCACCCCCCCCCCCCTCCGAGGAGATTGTGTCGCTACAAATGCAGCGCCACCAATTTTTTTCTTTCTTTTTCCTGTCTGTAACTATATTTGTTTCAGAGTGGCTTTTTCTACAGAATTTCGCCAGGGACAACCCCCTTGTTGCCGTGGGTTTTTTCGTCGCTAAATAATGATGTGTAACACACGACGGGACCTCGGTTTATCGTCTCATCCGAGAGACTAGTACCCAGATCACCACTCGTAGTCTAATGGATGGGGGGGGAAAGTTTTCGGCCCAAACGGGATTCGAACCACCGCACACTCTGACCCGGACTTTTCGTTTTCTAGGCAGTTGCTTTACCTCTAGACTACCGATCAACTGACCAGGGTGTTGCGACAAGAAAGGAGAGTAGACATGGTTTTAAAGCCTGTTTGTAATCTGTATAATTTTATAAACTAGGTGCACAGATGTTTGTTTTTTTTTGTAATCTGATATTTAGAAATGCTACGATATGGCATCTGTGATCAGCGGAAAATCGAATCGGACCCCCCTCCCCCCCCCCTCCTCTCTCTCTCTCTCTTTCTCCCTCTCTCTCTCCCTCCCCTCTCTCTTCTCCCTCCCTCTCTCTCTCTCTCCCTCCCTCCCTCTCTCTCTCCTCCCTCTCCTCTCTCTCCCTCCCTCCCTCCCTCTCTCTCCCTCCCTCTCTCTCTCTCTCTCCCTCCCTCCCTCTCTCTCTCTCCCTCCCCTATCCCCCCCCCCCTCCTCTCTCTCTCTCTCTCTCTCTCTCTCTCTCTCCTCTCTCTCTCTCTCTTCTCTCTCTCTCCTCTCTCTCTCAGTTGTTTACCGAACTCCAGAGCGAGACCTATTTCATCCCCCCCCACCCTCCCACCTTAATTCCTGATTAACAGTTCATTCTGTCTCCTCTGGAATGCTGTAGGTCCACAGTTCCGGTTGTTTGTTTCCGTTGAGGATTATTTTGAAGGAGGATTTCTGTGAGCTGAGGTCAGTGGGGATCTGGGGATCACAAACTGTGGTTTTCCGTTCTTCACTTATCATCACCAGGGTCATCGAATGGACTTCGTTGTGGATCGGTGGTCTAGAGGTAACGCGCCTGCCTAGAAAGCGAAATGTCCGGGTCGGAGGTGTGCGGTGGTTTGAAATTCCCCCCCCCCCCCCATCCATTACACCACGAGTGGTGTTCTGGGTGCTTAGTCTTTCGGATTGTACGATAAACCGAAGTCCTGTGTGTTCCACAGAATTATTCAGCGCACGTAAAAGAACCCACGGCAACAAGAGAGTTGGCCCTGGCAAAATTCTACAGAAAAGAGTAACTCTGACAGGGAACCAAATACAGTTGCAGTCCCCGTGGAGAGCAGCCCAAAGTTCACACAGGGAAATCTGCCGTGACTTTAAAAGTGATGTAAAAATTAATGTTAAAAAAAAAAATGATTGTATTCTCGTTCCTTGGCTAGATCTCTGAGGTTCACCAACGGTGAAATTTTGCGTGTGCGACCGTGCTTTTTGGTGTTTTTTGTGTGTTTTGGTTGGTTTTTTGGTTGTTGGTTGTTGTTGTTGTTGTTGTTGTTTGTTTTTTGGGGGAGGGGTGTTTTGTTTTTTGCCTACCCTGAAGGCAATCGCATTCCAACTTCGTGGATGAATGGACTGATAAACTGGAAGGTGATGAACTAGAAGGTAGTGGGTGGGGATGAACTAGAAGGTAGTGGATGGGGATGAACTAGAAGGTAGTGGGTGGGGATGAACTAGAAGGTAGTGGATGGGGATGAACTAGAAGGTAGTGGATGGGGATGAACTAGAAGGTAGTGGATGGGGATGAACTAGAAGGTAGTGGATGGGGATGAACTAGAAGGTAGTGGATGGGGATGAACTAGAAGGTAGTGGATGGGGATGAACTAGAAGGTAGTGGATGGGGATGAACCAGAACCTAGTGGATGAGGGATGAACTAGAACCTAGTGGATGAGGGATGAACTTAACTAGAACCTAGTGGATGGGGGATGAACTAGAGCCTAGTGGATGGGGGATGAACTTAACTAGAACCTAGTGGATGGGGATGAACTTAACTAGAACCTAGTGGATGGGGGATGAACTTAACTAGAACCTAGTGGATGGGGGATGAACCAGAGCCTAGTGGATGGGGGATGAACTTAACTAGAACCTAGTGGATGGGGGATGAACTTAACTAGAACCTAGTGGATGGGGGATGAACCAGAGCCTAGTGGATGGGGGATGAACTTAACTAGAACCTAGTGGATGGGGGATGAACTTAACTAGAACCTAGTGGATGGGGGATGAACCAGAGCCTAGTGGATGGGGGATGAACTTAACTAGAACCTAGTGGATGGGGGATGAACTTAACTAGAGCCTAGTGGATGGGGGATGAACCAGAACCTAGTGGATGGGGGATGAACTAGAGCCTAGTGGATGGTGGATGAACCAGAACCTAGTGGATGGGGGATGAACCAGAACCTAGTGGATGGGGGATGAACCAGAACCTAGTGGATGGGGGATGAACCAGAACCTAGTGGATGGGGGATGAACCAGAACCTAGTGGATGGGGGATGAACCAGAACCTAGTGGATGGGGGATGAACCAGAACCTAGTGGATGGGGATGAACCAGAACCTAGTGGATGGGGGATGAACCAGAACCTAGTGGATGGGGGATGAACTAGAAGGTAGTGGATGGGGATGAACTAGAAGGTAGTGGATGGGGATGAACTAAAACCTAGTGGATCAGTAGAGGTAACCAACGCACATTTCTGGAAAGCGAGAAGTGATGGTTGGATCCCTGTTTTTTTTAGCCAGAAAATGTCCTCGCCATCCACTAGACCCTGGGGGGTGGTCTAAGTACTACTCTCTCGGACGATCGGACAAACTGAGTGTGTAACTTCGCTTTCTGGCAGCGCGCGTTAAAGAACCCAAGGCAGCAAGAGTTGTCCCTGGCAAAAAAAACAACAAAAGATGGCATACGGAAAAATCTCACCTTTAGTGAACTTCGGAGCTCCAGCCGGGCAACGAAAGCTTGCTACTGTTGATTTGTAGGATCAGACGCTATGGGCAGTCAATTATCTGGCTGGCAGTGATATATGCATGCGTCTGCAAAATAAGAGTTCGAGGAATCCAATCCATCTAAAGCCCGACTTTTGCCCCATCCACTTAACCACGAGCGGTGGTCTGATTGGTAGCTGTGAGGAGACGGTATGTCGAGGTCCCGTACTCGATATTTTATTTCATTGCACGTAAAAGAACCGACGGCAAGAACAGAGTCGTTCTTAGTAAACTTTTACCGAAAATTTTGATTTCATCGGTGTGATGTGATGCACTCTATTCCGGAGAGAGCGGCCAGATTTTTATGCCAAGAAATCTGTAGTCACTGTTTGATACGTACAATATACAGTATAATACATTACGGTACAGTATAGTACAAAACAACACAATACAGAACAATATAATATTATGCATTGACTGTAAACTGTAATGCAACACGCCCTCCCCTCAATTTAACACATAACTATTCAGAACAATACAATACAACACAACAGAATACAAGAAGTTCCTGTGGCAGTATTGTGTCAACTATCTGAATCAGCTTCTTAAGTACAAAAGAAAAACGAAAAATAATTCACCCCCTCCACACTTTAAAAAATCACCAACAAAAGAAAAAGAAAAAAGAAGGCCCGATTGATACTACTAAGCTTAGACTTGATATAGAAATATAATCATGACTAGTCGTGTTTCTTTGGAATGTTCCTGTGGAATTCTTTTCCTTTCTGATATTGTCCAGGAAAAAAAAGCCACCATAATCCTCATTCAAAGGCTGTCTTTCCTAGTATCAGATTATCATCAGCGTTGGTTTTCTTTTTTGTCATGTAATTAATGCTGTAAACTTATGTATACATGCGTACGTATGTAGGGAGTATCATCAGCATAAGTTTTCTTTTTTGTCATGTAATTAATGCTATAAACTTATGTATACATGCGAACGTATGTAGGGAGAGCGACAGACTATGTATCTAGGTTAATGTGAATGTACTTGACAGGGCAGGCGTTGCTTGTGTATGTCAGAAATCGTGCACTTGACAAGTGTGTTGTGTGTGTGTGTGTGTGTGTGTGTGTGTGTGTGTGTGTGTGTGTGTGTGTGTGTGTGTGTGTGTGTGCGTGCGTGCATGTGTGTGTTCACTCTGGCGCGCATGTGTTTTCCCGTGTAATGATACTTAAAAAGTGTTGGTTTTCGACATCTGTTACCATTCAGTTTGTTGTGTCATATAAGTTACCAGATGTCGTCAGGTTTTATCATCAAAACAATTTTGCTATCGTTAAACGCGCTTGTCTTCTTACTTTTACAATCATTTTGTACTTTTTTCCTTTGCTTGCATTATCCTTCACCAAATAAGAGAGTTCACTCACCAACAGATCCCCGAAGTCGGAGTGAGGCTACCTTAATGGCAGACAAAAACAGATGCATACCCAAACTGTCACCTTTGGTGAACAGTAGAGCTCTAGCCGCAGAATAGAAAAAAATACCAACAGGCTTTTTCCCATCAAGTTTCAATCATTTTCGATGAACTAACTCACCGATAAGACTGTTAAAAAGGGTAATGATGCTCCCATGACCTCTGCTTTTGTTGGGGAGCGAGGTGTCAGAAACCTCAGTTTTTTTTTCTCTAGGGGCCAGCATATTGAGGGTGGTGCCCATCTCCTCCTCCTCGCTGCTTTACCTTCCCTGACCCTAAAGAAGCAGGTATTCATTTACAGCTGGGTGAACTGGGGGACTGTACTGAAACCAAACGTTTTTACACCCATCCGCTTGGTAACCACGCTCAACGCTGCTTAAACCCTTAGCTTAGGGAGAGTGAGTGCTCTGACCACTGAGCTATCCCGCCCCCTGTTCAAAATGCAAAGCCATTTTCGTCTAATACCAGGACACGTGCATTACGCTACATCTAAATTGTTATTTAGTACAAAAACACCTTGTTTGTTTTGTAAAGCACACCCACATCTAGGTGTTATCATTATCTCCAACCTTCACCTTTACCTTCACCTATCCCGTAGTCCCACGGATCGTGGGGGCACAAATTAATGCAGATTTTGCAACCATATTCCGTGCGTGCGTGCGTGCGTGCGTACGTGCGTGTGTGTATGTGTGTATGTATGTATGTATGTATGTATGTATGTATGTATGTATGTATGTATGTATGTATGTATGTATGTATGTATGTATGTATGTATGTATGTATGTATGTATGTATGTATGTATGTATATGCATGTATGCATGTATGCATGTATGTATGTATATATGTATGTATGTATGTATGTATGTATGTATGTATGTATGTATGTATGTATATATGTGCATGTATGCATGTATGTATGTATGCATGTATGCATGTATGCATGCATGCATGCATTTATGTATGTATGTATGTATGTATGTATGTATGTGTGTATGTATGTATGTATGTATGTATGTATGTATGTATGTATGTGTGTGTGTATGTGTGTGTGTGTGTGTGTGTGTATGTGTTATGTATGTATGTATGTATGTATGTATGTATGTATGTATGTATGTATGTATGTATGTATGTATGTATGTATGTGCGTGCGTGCGTGCGTGCGTGCGTGCTTCATTGCTTGCTTGCTTGCTTGCTTGCTTGTGTGTGGCTATCATCAAAAATGGTATGTAAACTTAAGAACTCGTTTTGCTGTTCTGAACATCTCTGTGCTTTGCATGCTCATTTACATTTCCGATGCATCAGTCATTCTCTTCCTCGTGATAGTGCCTACCTGGGATGAAACCTGCGGGGTCAGATCAGTCCTGAAACAAACAAACAAAAGAAATCTGTCATAGTAAGTGAAAGTAATATACCGTTCAGTGCAACACAGTACAGTACAATCCAAGTGGATCGGTGGTCTAGAGGTAACCCGCCTGTCTAGAAAGCAAAAAGTCCGGGTCGGAGTGTGCGGTGGTTTGAATCCCGTTTAGGCCCGAAATTTTGTCCCCCATACATTAGACCATGAGTGGTGGTCTGGGCGCTAGTCTTTCGGATGAAACGATAAACCGAGGTCTGGTGTGTTACACATCATCATTTAACGCACGTAAAAGAACCCACGGGAACAAGAGCGTTGTTCCTGGCAAAATTCAGTAGAAAAAGCCACGCTAATAGAAAAACAAAATTAATACAGTTGCAGATAAGAAAAAAAAATATTGGGTAGGCGCTGCACTTGTGGCGACGCGCTCTCCTCCGAATTTCACGCAGAGAAATCTGCTGTGACATAAAGTGGTAATAAATAAATAAATAAATAAATACAGTATGACAGGATACAATACGGCTGAGGGAGAGGAGATAGGCGCCGCCTTCAACATGCTGGCCCCTGGAGGAGCTGAGGTCTCTGACGCCTCGCTCCCCTACGGCCACACAGGTTATGGGACGCCTTTACCATTACCTTTTACACTGTTTGCACACCATTCTTTTGAACTGTGGCCCAAGGCCAGTGTGTAGTAAAAAAAAAAAATGTCTGAAGTCTCTCTCTCCTCCCCCTCCCTTTCTCCTTTTCCCTCTCCCTCCCCTCCCTCCTGTCTACCCCCTCCCTCTCCCTCTATCTCCTCTTCCCCTCTCTCTCTGTTTAACTTTTTTTTTGTCTGTCGTTAAGCACCAAAATGGATAATATGTAGGTAACAATGCAACGTTCAGTTTACAGTCCCTGATGCCCCCCCCCCCTCCCCCCTACACAAACACACTCTCACAGACTCGTACAGATACGCACAGACAGAGACACACACACAGACACACAGACACACTACACTACACTACACTACACTACACTACACTACACTACACTACACTACACTGCTTTGCACTGCACTACACTGCACTACACATTACACATTACATTACATTACACAACACTGTGCTACACTACATTACATAACACCACACTACACTACACAACAGTATACCCCACTAAACTGCACTACAATATATTACATTCTACTCCATTACACGACACGACAAGACACTACATT
>CM060323.1:13773887-13778887 GCA_030674155.1 Stramonita haemastoma
GACTCCTCAAAATATCATACAAAGAACACAAGACCAATAACTATGTGAAAGAAGAAATCAAAAAGCGTGTGGGCCCCCAAGAGCCTTTGCTCTCCACCATAAAGAGGAGAAAGCTGATGTGGTTTGGTCACACCACAAGACACAACACCCTAGCAAAAACCATCTTGCAAGGAACAGTCGAGGGCAAGAGAAGAAGAGGCCGCCAAAAGAAATCATGGGTTGACAACATCAAAGACTGGACTGCCCAACCCCTGCAACGCCTCCTACTAGCCACACAGGATCGTGAAGCATGGAAAAAGATCTCCGTTGCGTCTTCTCTCATGTCCCCCCTACGTCCTTTGGGACATGGGACTGAGTGAGTGAGTGAGTGAACCTGTAGCCTATGTGTTTGCGTTAGCGTTTGCGTTCTCTCTCTGTCTCTCTCTTTTTGTCTCTGTCTCTCTTTCTCTGTCTCTGTCTGTGTCTCTCTGTTTCTCTCTGTCTCTGTCTCTCTCTCCCTCTCTCTCTGTGTCTGTCTGTCTGTTTGTTCCTATGCCTGTATCTATACATGTGTCTGTCTGTCTGTGTTCGTTTGTGTATATGTGTGTGTTCGGGAAGAATCACCTCGTTCCCCAACAGAATCCCAAATCTGTTTACTGTCTGGCAGACAGTGGAACTTTGATGGTGCTGCAAGGACGTGTGAAGGCCACGGGTTAAAAGAGAGAGATAGGTTTATGTCTGAAACCTTGTTTTGTGTCTCCTAAGCCTAATGACTAACGTTGTGATTTGTCGCTTAAGAGGTTGCGCGAGGGGTCGAGACTAGCTCCACCAGAGATTTTAGGTGTGGGTTTTTTTTCCAGTGTGTGACTGACTCCTATCAAAAACACGATCTTTTTTTTTTTTTTTAAAAAGAAGAAAACGGCAAAACAGAAAAAGCTGTGAGGTTAAGTGGGGTGGGGGGGGGGGGGGTCTATCCTGTGAAAACAGCAAAACAGACAAAGCTGTGAGGTTAAGTGGGAGGTGGGGGGGTCTATCCTGTGGGGGTGTTATCCCCTTTATGGATATCTAGAGGACGGTGTACGTTGTAGCTTTGTGGTTAAAGATGAAGAGTCGTGGTCTGAAGGGCGGAAGTTTAAGCGAGTCTGAATCGTCTTGGTTTCGTTCAGGTGTCCTCTTTGTTTCTGTTTCTTAGTGTATCGCCCTGTTCGTCTGATCTTTTCTGTGAGTCTGTCGTTCTGTCTCTCCCTCATTGTTTCTCTATCTCTCTTTATGTCGCTGTCTCTCCCTCTCTGTGTCTGCCTCTATCTCTGTTTCTGTCTCTTTCTCTATTTCCTCTCTGTTTTCTCTGTGTCTATCTTTCTCTCTCCCTCCCTCCACCCTCTCTGTAGCTCTTTGTATTTTCTTACCTGTCTCTGCTAATTCCACTATATCTCCCATGGATCTGGTTTCCTCTCATTAACCATTCTCTCCCAACTTTTCTTTCATTCAGATACTAATACTATATAACCCAGCTAATTTTCTCAATATTATTCTTCAATCTTCCCCTCGCTACCTTTTCTCACCATGGTACCAGTTCTTGATTTAGCCGCGGCATCATACTGACTGTATCTGACTGATGTGCAACAATACCGGCTCACAACCGCCACAAGTTGGTATTGCATGAGCCAAGCATGGGAAGTATGCCTAGCTGAGACCACTCTCCAGTATTAGGTTCTGGGTGTTCTGGATTAAGTACTGAATTCTGTAAGAGTGTTACTCAGAAGAAAAGAAAAAGGTTCATTCTAAAAACGTTTTTTTTTAAAAGTATCCTAGAAAAAATGCACCGTGTAAATTTTGTTTTTGGGGGGGCTGAGGACATATGCTGATGCTCAGGTAGCCATGAGAAATCTGTAAAGGATCGATCCTCCTTTGAGGATTGACTGTGCTCCTGCGTTTTTGGAGAAAACTGCTTTATTGATCCTCGAACCCACAGTGGATGACCCTAATGTTCCTTCGCTGATAACCCCACGTATGTCTGTTGTATTTGGGAGGCTAACAAAGGACAAAGAAAGGAGGACACAGTCTTTGCTGAATTTTTTTTTAAACCCAACTTAACTTTAACTTTCCAAAGTCGGAATGCGGCTACCTCAGTGGTAGGTAAACCCGGGAGAAAGGAGGGTAATAGTGTTTGCTGAAAAATTTGTAGAAATGAAAACATACTTTCATGAAGTAGGAATGTGGCTACCTTAATGGTAGGCAAAACCGGTTTCATACGCAAAATCTCACCATTTTTTAACCTCGGAGTTTTAGCTAGGGAGCGGAATTCTTCTCCTTTTTTTTTAATTAGCAAATTTGTGGAAAACCACATGAGTTGTAAGTCAGGACATAGTCTTTCACATAAAGGGTTTTTTTTGTTTCGGGGAATGCAGTGGCAAGTGCTGTATGTGAGTTTGAGTTGATAGAAAAAACAATAGGGAATAGCGCAAAAATGAAAGCTGATGTGCGGCTTAAATGGGGATTCGCCACACAAATCTTCTCCTCTCAGTGTCACTCTTCGTTCTCCCTTCCCCTTTTCCCCACGCTAGTTGTCCATAAAAATCCGTTGACTGTCCAACCAGCAAGTCTATTTAACAAATACTTTGAGTCCCTAGCATGCCATGAAATCCTTCTGTCACCGTCTGTAACATAAAGTTTTATCCTTGCTCCCTGGATCCTGGCTTTTCTTTGGATCAGTCCGTCATTAACTGTAAGTTTATCATTATTAAATTTTGTCTTTGTTTTGGATTAACTGTACAGTTATCATTATTTTTGTCTTTGTTTTGGAAAGCGTCAGCATAGCTGGCTTTACTCCGTGGTGATGCTTTTTCACATCTTTACGCCCTCTCGCTTTCCCTACTTTTCTGTCCACACCCCCCCTCCCCCCTCCCAATTCTCCACACCCCCCCCCTAACGCATAGGCACTCAATGCATTTTGGTAGGATCCTGTTACAGATTCTGCTTCTTCGCCGAACGCTTAGACAGCAACTAGACCCTATTGTTTATCATATGATAAAAAATGCGTTGCGCTGCCGTTAAGTGCCTGACAAGTCAGGCTCGACGCTGCACATCCGACATCGGCGTTGGAGAGAATTCCTATCTTTTGGGTGTTTCTGAAAAAAAAAAAAGGCTGGAGGATGAATCCTGAAGGCAGGAGGAAAAAAAAACACAGACAAGAAGGAGGTGACGGGAAGAACAGGAGCAAGGCAGAAACAATTCCAAGTACAGAACTTCCAGAAGGTGGGGATGCTGTTTATACTGACAGGCCCCCGGCATACCTAGGGAGGGGGTTACAGTCTGTTAGTCATTTATTTATTTATTTATTTATTTATTTTATTCTTTTATATCGAGGATAACAGAATAAGCAATCATGTGCTTTTTTTCATCCGGTCCCCGTCATTGAATGAGCTACTGTCTTACAGTCCATGGTTATTGGTTTTGTTTCCTAGGGTTATCGTTATGAGATCGCTTGTCGCTACGAGAGTACGCTGGGCAATCTCAGAATAGTGTTTCTATGAGCGACATTGTAGACGTGGGTTATTTGTCTCTGTCTGTCTTTACCCTCCATCCACTCTCTCTCTCTCTCTCTCTCTCTCTCTCTCTCTCTCTCTCTCTCCTCTCTCTCCTCTCTCTCTCTCTCTCTCTCTCTCTCTCTCTCTCTCTCCCCTCTCTCTCTCTCCACTCTCTCCCTCCCCACCTGCTGACAAAAATGATGAAGGTGATGATGAGTATGGTGAAAATAGTGGTGGAGGAAGATGATGTGGATGTTGTTCATGGTGACACCAATGGCGATATAGATTTTAAAATGATTATGGTAGTGACGATGCCGATGTTGAACATAATGATAACAAGGATGATGCAGATGTTAAAAGGTGGCATAGCAATGATGCAGATATTTATGATGGTGACAGTGCTGATGATAATTGTATAGATGTTGAAGATGGTGATGACAGTATGGATGTTGAAGATGGTGATGTAGAGGTTAAGTATTATGACGGTGACGATGATGCAGATGTTGAGAGGATGATGGTGATGTTGATGTGGTGGTGAAAATGGTGATGATGACGCAGATGATGAAGACGAGGATGTATTTGTTGAGCATGACGACGATGAGATTCTGTAGCCAAACGATTCACAGCCTACCCCAGGTACCTACATTTTCAAAACAGACGAATTGAGGACGAAAACACTCGCCTTTAGATAGTGTACAATGACACCCTGGAGTGACCCAGTTTATGTTTTGAACTGCCAACCTGCACTGTGGATAAGGAATGAACAGGGAGTGAGAAAAGTATATAAAAAAATAGATAAAAAAATAAAAAAGGAGGGTTGAGATTTTTTGGAGAGGGGAGAAGAGAGAAAAAAAAAGAGCTTAGGATGGGAGAGGGGGAGGGGGGGGGGTTGTTAAGAGTGCAGAGGGCATGGCCTTAGACTGACCTGTTGACCTCATTTTTAAGAGGTCAGTGGAGTGACCACACACAAACATTTTGGATTATTATATCGGTTAGTGAGTTAGGAACTGTGTGTGTGTACTGTAACCTAACACAGGGTGAATGGAATTAACTTCAAGGCTTCCTTCTCGACTCGCGTTTATTTTTTTTTTAGTTAAACATGAAGCCATAGTACCTACCCCGAGGGGATGCCGGAGGCCTGTCAGTATAAATAGTACTCCCACCTTCTAGAAATTCTCTATATAATTATCCACGTGCAGTACTTCAGTGCTTGCGCGGGAGTTCTTGTTGCTTTAACAGAATTGTACGATTTTGGGGTGGCCCCAGGTGCTGAAGTGTGGGACCTCGTGACCTTCTGGCTTCTGTCCACAGTCCTGATATGAGAAAAATTCTGGAAAGGACTATAAGTTTACTTCAACAACAACAAAAACATAGAAATTCTGTGCTAGAAGCTCCCTCTTTTCTATCCCTGTCTTTGTTTCTGCCTTTGTTTCTTTTCTTCCTGTCACCTGCTTCTTGTTTATTTTCTGCCTTCTTGGTCCTGCCTGTATTCCA
>CM060323.1:13784151-13786651 GCA_030674155.1 Stramonita haemastoma
AGAGAGAGAGGGGGGGAGGGGGAAGGGGAGAGGGGGAGAGAGAACAGGAGAAAAAGGGGAGAGGGAGAGGGAGAGAGGGGAAGGAGGGAAAGGGGAAAAGGGGGGAGGGGGGGGAAGGGGGGGGAAAAGGGAAAGAAGGAGGAAGAAGGAAGGAAGAAAAGGGGCCCCAAAGAAGGGAAACAGCCCGACAGACAGAGACGACAAAACAGACAGACAGACAAGCGGAAAAAGGACAGACAGGACAGACGACAGAAGGCAGACAGCCCCAAAGAGAAAAAAAACACAAAAACAGAGTTCTAAAAAGGCGGGGGGTTTTTTTTTTTTTTTTTTTTTTTTTTTTTGTTTGTTTTTTTAAAAAAAAAGAAAAAATTTTTTCGATGGGAAACACTAGCGTTTTTTTTTTTAAATGGCAAATGAAGGGGGTAAGCAGTAGTTTCGTGTTTGGGGGGTTTGTCGTTGAGGGGTGCGCTTTACAAACCCATTTTAAAAGGCCTTTTTTTTGGTGTTAATTTTCTTTCTAATTAATTAAAAATATTTTAATAAAAATACATCTATTATCTATTATTATCATTATTTTTTCTATCTACCCTTTTTTATTTTCATCTTTTATTATCTATCTATCTATCTATTATTATCTTATTATAATATCTTTTTTTATATCTATCTATCTATATATCTATCTAATCTATATATTATTCTTATATATATTTATTATCTGGTGTGTTGTGTGTGTGTGTTTGGGGGTTTGTGTGTTGTGTGTGTGTGTGTGTGTGTGTGTTTTGGGGTTTTTTTTTTTAAAACAGACAAAAAAATGGAAAAAGGGGGTTTAAAAAGAACTGCATTTTGCGAGGGAAAAGGCCACCCCAAAAAGGAAAAGAAAAGCAGGGTTTTGTGGGGAGTTTTTTAAGGAGGAGGAGAGAGAGAGAGAGTGAGGCGAGGGGAGAGGAGAAGAGGGGGGAGGAGGAGGGAGGAGGATAGGTGGATTTTAAGGGGGGGTGGGGTTGGGTGGGTGGGGGGTTGGGGGGTGGGGTGTGTGTGTGTGCTTTTAAAAACCCGATGAATGACAGCATTCCAAGTATTAGATTATTTTTGATCCCGATGGTGTTTTCCCGGGTGTCGGTTTGCCACAGAGAAAGGAGAATGTTATGCTTTTTCCTGAATGAAAGGAACAAGCGTTTAAACCCCAGCCCCAACTTTTTCCTGTATTTCCTAGAGAGTTAAAAAAATATTTATTTTGTTTTTTTTGCGAAAAAAGGAAAGGGGCATTTTTTTTTTCCGGGGGGTTTGGAAGATTTAAAGAACGGTACATTTGATCAAGAAATCAGCATGCAATTTTATGAAATGACCGTTACATAATACGATTTTTTTTTTCCATTTCAAGGGAATGAAATTTTTAAAAATTATCCAAGGTGGGGGGGGGGGGTTTTGCATAGTGGTTAGGGCGTTGCGCTCGTGACTGGCCCCCCCCGGGTTCTGGGATTTTCCCGGGGAGTTAACTCAGTACTGACCCCCACTCCACCCCCATAAGTCCTTCGAGAGTTATAACTCGAAGCCCAGTGTGGGAGCGGGCGCAGAACATCTTGCGCGTACGAACGCCTCTTTACTATTTCGTGCATGTAGGGACGGATCTCAGGGTTATTATTTTTCCAAAACGTTTTTTTTTTTTTTAAATTCTTTTATGTCAAGGATATTGGAATAAGCACTCTTGTGCTTTTTTTTTATATCCAGTCCCCGTGTGTATGCAGTTTTTCTGTAAATCGTGTCATCTGTTCCCACCGGTACACGATGGCCTACTCTTACGAAAAGCGGAACAGGATTTAACGTGTGCGCAAGATGTTCTGCGTGCGTTCGCACACGGGGCCTCGGTTTTATAGTCTCATCCGAAGGACTTTTGGGGGGAGTGGAGTACAGCGCTGATGTTAACTCCAGAGGAAAAATCCCCTCGACCGTATGCGCGCAGGTGTGTTTAGACATCATCCTTGAAGTCGGAATGCGGCTACCTTACTGGTGGATAAAAACGGGCCGCATATACAAAAATCTCAGTATTGGTGAGCCTGGGGAGATCTAGCCAAAGCATCAAAAAGAAATTCCAGCATCTACTCTGCCACATGAAGAAGAATGCATAGTGTCCACCCGGTTTAATACACGACAATATCCTGTATGCGTAAAGGACATTGGGACATATGGGACAAAAGGGTGGTGATACATTTTGAAAAGGGAGGGAGGGAGAGGGGCGTAGCCTCTTAAAGTTTGGAACTCACCTGACAGTCATTGACAGTGTGGGTACCCACTATCTATCTACTGGAGTGTACGTTTGAGGCAATTTTTGGTGCTGAATTTTTAGTCAGGAGTAAGGCATATTGACACACACACTGAGCAAAAACAAGCTAATGGTTTATATAGCGTGCCCAAAGAAAGAGAGATTGCATAAAGCATCTAGGAGTGTCCCCGAAGTCGGAATCCGGCTACCCTAACAATGGTGGGGGGGGGGGGGGGGGAC
>CM060323.1:13811651-13829151 GCA_030674155.1 Stramonita haemastoma
CTGCTGTTGCTGCTGTGGGTGGCTGGTATGACACTGGTGTGGCAGTGTTACTTCTGTTGTTGTTGTTGGTCATTATTGGTAGACCCTTAGGGGATGGGGAGAGACTGGTTGCATGGAAGGATGGAAGAGTTAAGGGTTTGGTGTCTGACCTTTCAGAAGGTTAGGAGGTCTTGAAGCTGACGTCCTTACTCATTGGTTGTTGGGCGATGCATAACTTGTCCTTCTTTTTTCTGAAGGGGGTGTATGTTGAGGTAATTGGTGGCTGTGGCTACCTGAAAGTTTGGGTGGATGGTTAAGGATTTACGTGGATGGTCTTTGGTTAGGCTTCAGGGTATGACTATCACAGGGAAGTTTGGTGGAAGAGAGGGAGTGATGTTTCACTAGTTCGGGGTGTTTTAGGTTGGGTTTGTGGTGTATGAAAGGTTGTCTTGTGTCTTGACTGATGTTGTGGGTGTGCTGTGATCTTATGCAGGAGTGTGAATTGAATAGAATGAGCGTCTTTTGACTGACATAGAAATTTGTCATGGTTTTTGTTGTTGGTCTTTTTTCTCTTTTTGAAATCTTTTTCCAACAAATTGTGTGTCCTTACATGATTATACATTTATTTATTCATCTATTTATTTATTCCTCTATTTGGCTGTTTGTTTATTTTTGAGGGGTGGATGAAAAAAGACAGTACTTAATCAATTACCCTCAGAAAATAAAATGAAATCATCAGTATCGTTTTACCTTCTTCTTCTTCTTCTTTTTCTTCTTCTTCTTCTTCTTCTTCTTCTTCTTCTTCTTCTTCTTCTTCTTCTTCTTCTTCTTCTTCTTGAATTTTTTAAACAATTGTTTTCATTGTCTTGCTTTTGGTTATTGTTTTTATATACTTGATGTTGGTAGTACCCTCTATCATTTTTTTCATCTCTAACTGATTTTATTTTCTCCTTCAAACTTCAAACTAATGTATATGTGTATATGTGAGTGTGTGCATGCATGTGTGTATGGGTACATGCTTGCATGCATGTGAATGTATGTGTGTGTGCATACATGCATAGTCATGTGTGCATGTGTATGGAAATATATGCATGTGTGTGTGCATGTGTATGGTACATCCATGTTTGTGTGTGTGGACAGGAAACACGACTCGAAGACTCAAAAATAGACCTGATGAAGCTAATCCTTGCAGACTTCCCCCTACCATCCACACACACACTACATTATTCACCCACTTACCACACTGAAGGCAGTTAAGAACCACCATGCAGACACCAGACATCAACCATGAGGTTATGAAGACAAAGCTCAGAAAAACAGAAAGAACTTGATTATGATGCTGCACTCAGTTTTCCCCTGAGGATGAATTATGCCACAACCACCATCCTCAGTCTGTTAACAGCCTATCACATCAGAAACTGGTGTCGGTAAAAGTCATGACACATTGTGTAGGGTGCCTAGAGCATGGAATGAATTATGTCATGTTGCTAGTTGAGAGTTGCAGCATCTATCAACAAGCAGTAAGAGTTTCTGTGTGACGTGACACAGACATACTGAGAAGTAGTTGTTTCAGACACCTATGTGTATCTATAGTTCTCTTGTCTATCAATCCTCTAGCAGGAAAAAATATCATGATTAATCTAGTAGCTCATTAGCAGAACTTTATCTCCCCCCCACCAATACACCCATTCTCTCTCTGTCTCTCGCTCTCTGTCTCTGTCTCTCTCTCTCTCTCTGTCTGTCTCTCTCTCTGTGTCTACTCTAGTCACCACAACTAAGGTAATCAAAGACCCTCAGACACTGACATACACTTTCAGCATCCCCTCAGGGCTTCCCCATTCACTCCCAACTCCCTCCCCTCTGCCACATCACCCAGCCCCCCACCCACCAAGGAATCAATGGTAGCATGTCTCCCCCCTAAAGGTGGTACCACCACCTGCTATTTCAGGATTCCTGTCCATACCCTCCCTGACCACACAACACACAACAAGCCAGCCGCCTGTCTGTGGGGAGCAGGGAGGGAGAGTTAATCACCGAATTCTGCCTCTGGCCACAAGGAGATGAAGTCGCCGGATTGGGCACTGATGGCGATGTTAGCCAAAGCTGCTGCTGCTGCTGCTGTTGCTGCTGTGGGTGGCTGGTATGACACTGGTGTGGCAGTGTTACTTTTGTTGTTGGTCATTATTGGTAGACCCTTAGGGGATGGGGAAGAGACTGGTTGCAAGGAAGGATGGAAGAGTTAAAGGTTCGGTGTCTGACCTTTCAGAAGGTTAGGAGGTCTTGAAGCTGACGTCCTTGCTCATTGGTTGTTGGGCGATGCATAACTTTTCCTTTTTTTCTGAAGGGGGTGGGTGTATGCTGAGGTAATTGGTGGCTGTGGCTACCTGAAAGTTTGGGTGGATGGTTAGGGATTTACGTGGAGGGTCTTTGGTCAGGCCTCAGGGTATGACTATTTGCAGGAAAGTTTGGTGGAAGAGGGGGAGTGATATTTTACTAGTTGGGGGTGTTTTATGTTGGGTTTGTGGTGTGTGAAAGGTTGTCTTGTGTCTTGACTGATGTTGTGGGTGTGCTGTGATCTTATGCAGGAGTGTGAATTGAACAGAATGAGCACCTTTTGGCTGACAAAACTTTCATGGTTTTTGTTGTTGTTCTTTTTTAAAATCTCTTTTTGAATTCTTTTTCCAACAAATTGTGTGTGCTTACATGATTATGTATTGTTTCATTTATCTGTTTGACTGTTTGTTCATTTTTTTAGGGCTGGATGTAAAGAGACATAGTACTTAATCAATCACCCTCAGAAAATAAAATTACATCATCAGTATCATTTTACTACCTTCTTCTTCTTCTTCTTCTTCTTCTTCTTCTTCTTCTTCTTCTTGAATTTTTTAAACAATTTTTTTCATTGTCTTGCTTTTGGTTATTGTTTATTATATACTTGATATTGATAGTGTCCTCTATAATTTTTCATCTTTGACTGATTTTATTTCTCCTTCAAACTTCAGATGTCTATGTGTGTATGTGAGTGTGTGTATGCGTACATGTTTGCATGCATGTGTATGTATATGTGTGTGTGCATACATGCATGGTCATGTGTGCATGTGTATGGAAATATATGCGTGTGTGTGTGCATGTGTATGTGCATCCATGTTTGTGTGTGTGGACAGGAAACATGACTCGAAGACTCAAAAATAGACATGATGAAGCTAATCCTTGTAGACGTCCCCCTACCATCCACACACACACACACACTACATTATTCACCCACTTACCACACTGAAGGCAGTTAAGAACCGCCATGCAGACACCAGACATCATCCATGAGGTTATGAAGACAGAGCTCAGAAGAAACAGAAAAGAACTTGATTATGATGCTGCACTCAGTTTTCTCCTGAGGATGAATCATGCCACAACCACATACCATCCTCAGTCTGTAAACAGCCCATCACATCAGAAACTGGTGTCGGTAAAAGTCACTTCACATTGTGTAGGGCACCTGAAGCATGGACTGAATTATGTGATGTTGCTAGGTGAGAGTTGCAGCATCTGTCAACACGCAGAAAGAGTTTTCTGTGTGACGTGACACAGACATACTAAGACGCTTGACAGTAGGTGTTTCAGACACAATATGTGGATCTATATTTTTTTTGTTTATCAATCCTCTAGCACGAAAAAATGTCATGATTCATCTAGTAGCACATTAGCAGAACTTTATCCCCCCACCAATACACACATCCTCTCTCTCTCTCCCTCTCTCTCTCTCTCTCTCTCTCTCTCTCTCTTTCTCTCTCTCTCTCTCTCTCTCTCTCTCTCTCTCTCTCTCTCTCTTGCCTTGTCTCTCTCTCTCTTGTCACCACAACTCAGGCAATCAAAGACCCTCAGATACTGACATACACTTCCAGCATCCCCTCAGGGCTTCCCAGTCACTCCCAACTCCCTCCCCTCTGCCACATCACCCAGACCCCCACCCACCAAGGAATCAATGGTAGCATGTCTTTTCCCTAGAGGTGGTACCACCACCTGCTATTTCAGGATTCCTGTCCATACCCTCCCTGACCCACACAACACACAACAAGCCAGCCGCCTGTCTATGGGGAGCAGGGAGGGAGAGTTAATCACCGAATTCTGCCTCTGGCCACAAGGAGATGAAGTCGCCAGATTGGGCACTGATGGCGATGTTAGCCAAAGCTGCTGCTGCTGCTGCTGTTGCTGCTGTGGGTGGCTGGTATGACACTGGTGTGGCAGTGTTACTTTTGTTGTTGTTGGTCATTATTGGTAGACCCTTAGGGGATGGGGAGAGACTGGTTGCAATGAAGGGTGGAAGAGTTAAGGGTTTGGTGTCTGACCTTTCAGAAGGTTAGGAGGTCTTGAAGCTGACGTCCTTACTCATTGGTTGTTGAGGGATGCATAACTTGTCCTTTTTTCTGAAGGGGGTGTATGTTGAGGTAATTGGTGGCTGTGGCTACCTGAAAGTTTGGGTGGATGGTTAGGGTTTTACGTGGAGGGTCCTTGATTAAGCCTCAGGGTATGACTATCACAGGGAAGTTTGGTGGAAGAAAGGAAGTGATGTTTCACTAGTTGGGGGTGTTTTAGGTTTGGTTTGTGGTGTATGAAAGGTTGTCTTGTGTTTTGACTGATGTTGTGGGCGTGCTGTGATCTTATGCAGAGAGTGTGAATTGAACAGAATGAGTGTCTTTTGACTGACATAGTTTTGTCATGGTTTTTGTTGTTCTTTTTTCTCTTTTTGAATTCTTTTTCCAACAAATTGTGTGTCCTTACATGATTATACATTTGTTTATTTATCTATTTAGTTATCTTTTTTAATTAAATTTATTCGCCTATTTGGCTGTTTCTGAATTTCTGAGGGCTGGATGAAAAAAGACAGTACTCACTTACCCTCAGAAAATGAAATTAAATTATCAGTATTGTTTTACTACATCCTCCTCCTCCTCCTCCTCCTCCTTCTTCTTCTTCTTCTTCTTCTTCTTCTTCTTCTTCTTCTTCTTCTTCTTCTTCTTCTTCTTGAATTTTTTTTAACAATTGTTTTCCTTGTCTTGCTTTTGGTTATTGTTTTTTATATACTTGATATTGATAGTATCCTCTATCATTTTTTCATCTCTAACTGATTTTATTTCTCCTTCCAACTTCAAATGTCTATGTGTGTATGTGAGTGTGTGCATGCATGTGTGTATGCGTACATGTTTGCATGCATGTGTATGTATATGTGTGTGTGTGCATACATGCATAGTCATGTGTGCATGTGTATGGAAATATATGCGTGTGTGTGTGCATGTGTATGTGCATCCATGTTTGTGTGTGTGGACAGGAAACATGACTCGAAGACTCAAAAATAGACCTGATGAAGCTAATCCTTGCAGACTTCCCCCTATCATCCACACACACACTACATTATTCACCCACTTACCACACTGAAGGCAGTTAAGAACCGCCATGCAGACACCCAGACATCAACCATGAGGTTATGAAGACAAAGCTCAGAAAAACAGAAAGAACTTGATTATGATGCTGCACTCAGTTTTCTCCTGAGGATGAATCATGCCACAACCACATACCATCCTCAGTCTGTAAACAGCCCATCACATCAGAAACTGGTGTTGGTAAAAGTCACTTCACATTGTGTAGGGCACCTGGAGCATGGAATGAATTATGTGATGTTGCTAGGTCAGAGTTGCAGCATCTGTCAACAAGCAGAAAGAGTTTTCTGTGTGACGTGACACAGACATACTAAGTAGCTTGATGGTAGTTGTTTCAGACACCTATGTGTATCTATGTGGGTTTTTTTTTATCACTCTTCTAGCAGGAAAAAAACTCATGATTAATCTAGTAGCACATTAGCAGAACTTTATACCCCCACCAATACACACATCCTCTCTCTCTCTGTGTGTGTCTCTCTCTCTGTCTCTGTCTCTGTCTCTGTCTCTGTCTCTCTCTCTCTCTCTCTCTCTCTCTCTCTCTGTCTACTCTTGTCACCACAACTGAGGCAATCAAAGACCCTCAGACACTGACATACACTTTCAACATCCCCTCAGGGCTTCCCCATTCACTCCCATCTCCCTCCCCTCTGCCACATCACCCAGCCCCCACCAGGGAATCAATGGTAGCATGTCTCCCCCCTAAAGGTGGTACCACCACCTGCTATTTCAGGATTCCTGTCCATACCTTCCCTGACCACACAACACACAACAAGCCAGCCGCCTGTCTATGGGGAGCAGGGAGGGAGAGTTAATCACCGAATTCTGCCTCTGGCCACAAGGAGATGAAGTCGCCAGATTGGGCACTGATGGCGATGTTAGCCAAAGCTGCTGCTGCTGCTGCTGCTGCTGCTGCTGCTGTGGGTGGCTGGTATGACACTGGTGTGGCAGTGTTACTTTTGTTGTTGTTGTTGGTCATTATTGGTAGACCCTTAGGGGATGGGGAAGAGACTGGTTGCATGGAAGGATGGAAGAGTTAAAGGTTTGGTGTCTGACCTTTCAGAAGGTTAGGAGGTCTTGAAGCTGACGTCCTTCCTCATTGGTTGTTGGGCGATGCATAACTTGTCCTTCTTTTTTCTGAAGGGGGTGTATGTTGAGGTAATTGGTGGCTGTGGCTACCTGAAAGTTTGGGTGGATGGTTAAGGATTTACGTGGATGGTCTTTGGTTAGGCCTCAGGGTATGACTATCACAGGGAAGTTTGGTGGAAGAAAGGAAGTGATGTTTCACTAGTTGGGGGTGTTTTAGGTTTGGTTTGTGGTGTATGAAAGGTTGTCTTGTGTTTTGACTGATGTTGTGGGCGTGCTGTGATCTTATGCAGGAGTGTGAATTGAACAGAATGAGCGTCTTTTGGCTGACAAAACTTTCATGGTTTTTGTTGTCGTTCTTTTTTAAAATCTCTTTTTGAATTCTTTTTCCAACAAATTGTGTGTCCTTACATGATTATACATTTATTTATTCATCTATTCATTTATTTATTTATTTATTTATTTTTTATTTATTCCTCTATTTGGCTGTTTGTTTATTTTTGAGGGGTGGATGAAAAAAGACAGTACTTAATCAATTACCCTCAGAAAATAAAATTAAACTATTAGTATCATTTTACTACCTTCTTCTTCTTCTTCTTCTTCTTCTTCTTCTTCTTCTTCTTCTTCTTCTTCTTCTTCTTCTTGAATTTTTTAAACAATTGTTTTCATTGTCTTGCTTTTGGTTATTGTTTATTATATACTTGATATTGATAGTGTCCTCTATCATTTTTTCATCTCTAACTGATTTAATTTCTCCTTCAAACTTCAAATGTCTATGTGAGTGTACGTGTGTGCATGCATGTGTATATGCATACATACTTGCATGTATGTGTGTGTATATGTTTGCATACATGCATAGTCATATGTGCATGTGTATGGAAATATATGCATGTGTGTGTGCATGTGTATGTGCATCCATGTTTGTGTGTGTTCACAGGAAACTCGACTTAAAGACTCGAAAATAGACCTGATGAAGCTAATCCTTGTAGACTTCCCCCTACCATGCACACACACACACTACATTATTCACCCACTTACCACACTGAAGGCAGTTAAGAACTGCCATGCAGACACCCAGACATCAACCATGAGGTTATGAAGACAAAGCTCAGAAAAACAGAAAGAACTTGATTATGATGCTGCACTCAGTTTTCTCCTGAGGATGAATCATGCCACAACCACATACCATCCTCAGTCTGTAAACAGCCCATCACATCAGAAACTGGTGTCGGTAAAAGTCACTTCACATTGTGTAGGGTACCTGGAGCATGGAATGAATTATGTCATGTTGCTAGGTGAGAGTTGCAGCATCTGTCAACAAGCAGAAAGAGTTTTCTGTGTGACGTGACACAGACATACTAAGTAGCTTGATGGTAGTTGTTTCAGTCAGGCATGTATCTATGGTTGTTTTTGTTTTTTTTGCTTATCAATCTTCTAGCAGGAAAAAAACCTCATGATTAATCTAGTAGCTCATTAGCAGAACTTTATCCCCCCCCCCCCTCACCAATTCAGACACATTCTGTCTGTCTGTCTGTCTGTCTGTCTGTCTGTCTGTCTGTCTGTCTGTCTCTCTCTCTCTCTCTCTGTGTCTACTGTAGTCACCACAACTGAGGCAATCAAAGACCCTCAGACACTGACACACACTTCCAGCACCCCCTCAGGGCTTCCCCATTCACTCCCAACTTCCTCCCCTCTGCCACATCACCCAGCCCCCCACCCACCAAGGAATCAATGGTAGCATGTCTTTTCCCTAGAGGTGGTACCACCACCTGCTATTTCAGGATTGCTGTCCATACCCTCCCTGACCACACATCACACAACAAGCCAGCCGCCTGTCTATGGGGAGCAGGGAGGGAGAGTTAATCACCGAATTCTGCCTCTGGCCACAAGGAGATGAAGTCGCCGGATTGGGCACTGATGGCGATGTTAGCCAAAGCTGCTGCTGCTGCTGCTGCTGCTGCTGTGGGTGGCTGGTATGATACTGGTGTGGCAGTGTTACTTTTGTTGTTGTTGTTGGTCATTATTGGTAGACCCTTAGGGGATGGGGAGAGACTGGTTGCAAGGAAGGATGGAAGAGTTAAGGGTTTGGTGTCTGACCTTTCAGAAGGTTAGGAGGTCTTGAAGCTGACGTCCTTACTCATTGGTTGTTGGGCGATGCATAACTTTTCCTTTTTTTCTGAAGGGGGTGTATGTTGAGGTAATTGGTGGCTGTGGCTACCTGAAAGTTTGGGTGGATGGTTAAGGATTTACGTGGAGGGTCTTTGGTTAGGCCTCAGGGTATGACTATTTGCAGGAAAGTTTGGTGGAAGAGGGGGAGTGATACTTTACTAGTTGGGGGTGTTTTAGGTTGGGTTTGTGGTGTATGAAAGGTTGTCTTGTGTCTTGACTGATGTTGTGGGTGTGCTGTGATCTTATGCAGGAGTGTGAATTGAACAGAATGAGCACCTTTTGGCTGACAAAACTTTCATGGTTTTTGTTGTTGTTCTTTTTTAAAATCTCTTTTTGAATTCTTTTTCCAACAAATTGTGTGTGCTTACATGATTATGTATTGTTTCATTTATCTGCTTGACTGTTTGTTCATTTTTTAGGGCTGGATGTAAAGAGACATAGTACTTAATCAATCACCCTCAGAAATTAAAATTACATCATCAGTATCATTTTACTACCTTCTTCTTCTTCTTCTTCTTCTTCTTCTTCTTCTTCTTCTTCTTCTTCTTCTTCTTCTTCTTCTTCTTCTTGAATTTTTTAAACAATTTTTTTCATTGTCTTGCTTTTGGTTATTGTTTATTATATACTTGATATTGATAGTGTCCTCTATAATTTTTCATCTTTGACTGATTTTATTTCTCCTTCAAACTTCAAATGTCTATGTGTGTATGTGAGTGTGTGCATGCATGTGTGTATGCGTACATGTTTGCATGCATGTGTATGTATATGTGTGTGTGCATACATGCATAGTCATGTGTGCATGTGTATGGAAATATATGCGTGTGTGTGTGCATGTGTATGTGCATCCATGTTTGTGTGTGTTCACAGGAAACTCGACTCAAAGACTCAAAAATAGACCTGATGAAGCTAATCCTTGCAGACTTCCCCCTACCATCCACACACACATTACATTATTCACCCACTTACCACACTGAAGGCAGTTAAGAACCGCCATGCAGACACCCAGACATCAACCATGAGGTTATGAAGACAAAGCTCAGAAAAACAGAAAGAACTTGATTATGATGCTGCACTCAGTTTTCCCCTGAGGATGAATCATGCCACAACCACATACCATCCTCAGTCTGTAAACAGCCCATCACATCAGAAACTAGTGTCGGTAAAAGTCACTTCACATTGTGTAGGGCACCTGGAGCATGGAATGAATTATGTCATGTTGCATGGTGAGAGTTGTAGCTTCTGTCAACACACAAAAAGATTTCCTGTGTGACGTGACACAGACATACTAAGGCACTTGATATAAGTTGTTTCAGACACCTATGTGTATCTATATTTTTCTTGTCTATCAATCTTCTAGCAGGAAAAAATCTCAGGATTAATCTAGTAGCACATTAGCAGAACTTTATCCCCCCACCAATACACACATCCTCTGTCTGTCTGTCTGTCTGTCTGTCTGTCTGTCTGTCTGTCTCTCCCCTTCTCTCTCTCTCTCTCTCTCTGTCTCTCTGTCTGTTTGTCGGTCTGCCTGTCTGTCTGTCTGTTTGTTGGTCTGCCTGTCTGTCTGTCTGCCTGTCTGTCTGCCTGTCTGTCTGTCTGTCTGTCTGTCTGTCTCTCTGTCTGTCTGTCTGTCTGTCTGTCTCTCTTTCTCTCTCTCTCTCTCTCTCTCTCTCTCTCTCTTCTCTCTCTCTCTCTCTCTCTCTCTCTCTCTCTCTCTCTCTCTCTACTCTTGTCACCACAACTGAGGCAATCAAAGATCCTCAGACACTGACATACACTTCCAGCATCCCCTCAGGGCTTCCCCAGTCACTCCCAACTCCCTCCCCTCTGCCACATCACCTACTCCCCCCCCCCACCAAGGAATCAATGGTAGCATGTCTCCCCCTAGAGGTGGTACCACCATCTGCTATTTCAGGATTCCTGTCCATACCCTCCCTGACCACACAACACACAACAAGCCAGCCGCCTGTCTGTGGGGAGCAGGGAGGGAGAGTTAATCACCGAATTCTGCCTCTGGCCACAAGGAGATGAAGTCGCCGGATTGGGCACTGATGGCGATGTTAGCCAAAGCTGCTGCTGCTGCTGCTGCTGCTGTGGGTGGCTGGTATGACACTGGTGTGGCAGTGTTACTTTTGTTGTTGTTGGTCATTATTGGTAGACCCTTAGGGGATGGGGGGAGACTGGTTGCAATGAAGGATGGAAGAGTTAAAGGTTTGGTGTCTGACCTTTCAGAAGGTTATGAGGTCTTGAAGCTGACGTCCTTGCTCATTGGTTGTTGGGCGATGCATAACTTGTCCTTCTTTTTTTCTGAAGGGGGTGTATGTTGAGGTAAATGGTGGCTGTGGCTACCTGAAAGCTTAGGTGGATGGTTAGGGTTTTATGTGGAGGGTCCCTGATTAAGCCTCAGGGTATGACTATTTGCAGGGAAGTTTGGAGGAAGAGAGGAAGTGATATTTTACTAGTTGGGGGTGTTTTAGGCTGGGTTTGTGGTGTATGAAAGGTTGTCTTGTGTCTTGACTGATGTTGTGGGTGTGCTGTGATCTTATGCAGGAGTGTGAATTGAACAGAATGAGTGTCTTTTGACTGACATAGAAATTTGTCATGGTTTTTGTTGTTGTTCTTTTTTCTCTTTTTGCATTCTTTTTCAACAAATTGTGTGTCATTACATGATTATACATTTATTTATTCATCTATTTATTTATTCCTCTATTTGGCTGTTTGTTTATTTTTGAGGGGTGGATGAAAAAAGACAGTACTTAATCAATTACCCTCAGAAAATAAAATTAAATTATCAGTATCGTTTTACCTTCTTCTTCTTCTTCTTCTTCTTCTTTCTTCTTCTTCTTCTTCTTCTTCTTCTTCTTCTTGATTTTTTTAAACAATTGTTTTCATTGTCTTGCTTTTGGTTATTGTTTTTATATACTTGATGTTGGTAGTACCCTCTATCATTTTATCATCTCTAACTGATTTTATTTCTCCTTCAAACTTCAAACTAATGTATATGTGTATATGTGAGTGTGTGCATGCATGTGTGTATGGGTACATGCTTGCATGCATGTGAATGTGTGTGTGTGTGCATACATGCATAGTCATGTGTGCATGTGTATGGAAATATATGCATGTGTGTGCATGTGTATGGTGCATCCATGTTTGTGTGTGTGCACAGGAAACACGACTCGAAGACTCAAAAATAGACCTGATGAAGCTAATCCTTGCAGACTTCCCCCTACCATCCACATGCACACTACATTATTCACCCACTTACCACACTTAAGGCAGTTAAGAACCGCCATGCAGACACCAGACATCATCCATGAGGTTATGAAGACAAAGCTCAGAAAAACAGAAAGAACTTGATTATGATGCTGCACTCAGTTTTCCCTGAGGATGAATTATGCCACAACCACCATCCTCAGTCTGTTAACAGCATATCACATCAGAAATTGGTGTCAGTAAAAGTCATGTCACATTGTGTAGGGTGCCTAGAGCATGGAATGAATTATGTCATGTTGCTAGTTGAGAGTTGCAGCATCTATCAACAAGCAGTAAGAGTTTCTGTGTGACGTAACACAGACATACCAAGTACCTTGATAGTAGCTGTTTCAGACACCTATGTGTATCTATATTTTTCTTGTCTATCAATCCTCTAGCAGGAAAATGGCTCATGATTAACCTAGTAGCACATTAGCAGAACTTTATCCCCACACCAATACACACATCCTCTGTCTGTCTGTCTGTCTGTCTGTCTGTCTCTCTGTCTTTCTGTCTGTTTGTCGGTCTGCCTGTCTCTCTGTCTGTTTGTTGGTCTGCCTGCCTGCCTGCCTGCCTGTCTGTCTGTCTGTCTGTCTGTCTGTCTGTCTGTCTGTCTGTCTGTCTGTCTCTCTCTCTCTCTCTCTCTCTCTCTCTCTCTCTCTCTCTCTCTCTCTCTCTTTTCTTTCTACTCTAGTCACCACAACTGAGGCAATCAAAGACCCTCAGACACTGACATACACTTTCAGCATCCCCTCAGGGCTTCCCCATTCACTCCCAACTCCCTCCCCTCTGCCACATCACCCAGCCCCCCACCCACCAAGGAATCAATGGTAGCATGTCTTTTCCCTAGAGGTGGTACCACCATCTGCTATTTCAGGATTCCTGTCCATACCCTCCCTGACCACACAACACACAACAAGCCAGCCGCCTGTCTGTGGGGAGCAGGGAGGGAGAGTTAATCACCGAATTCTGCCTCTGGCCACAAGGAGATGAAGTCGCCAGATTGGGCACTGATGGCGATGTTAGCCAAAGCTGCTGCTGCTGCTGCTGTTACTGCTGTGGGTGGCTGGTATGATACTGGTGTGGCAGTGTTACTTTTGTTGTTGTTGTTGGTCATTATTGGTAGACCCTTAGGGGATGGGGAGAGACTGGTTGCATGGAAGGGTGGAAGAGTTAAGGGTTTGGTGTCTGACCTTTCAGAAGGTTAGGAGGTCTTGAAGCTGACGTCCTTCCTCATTGGTTGTTGGGCGATGCATAACTTGTCCTTCTTTTTTCTGAAGGGGGTGTATGTTGAGGTAATTGGTGGCTGTGGCTACCTGAAAGTTTGGGTGGATGGTTAAGGATTTACGTGGATGGTCTTTGGTTAGGCTTCAGGGTATGACTATCACAGGGAAGTTTGGTGGAAGAGAGGGAGTGATGTTTCACTAGTTGGGGGTGTTTTAGGTTTGGTTTGTGGTGTATGAAAGGTTGTCTTGTGTCTTGACTGATGTTGTGGGTGTGCTGTGATCTTATGCAGGAGTGTGAATTGAACAGAATGAGCGTCTTTTGACTGACATAGTTTTGTCATGGTTTTTGTTGTTGTTCTTTTTTCTCTTTTTGAATTCTTTTTCCAACAAATTGTGTGTCATTACATGATTATACATTTATTTATTTATTCATCTATTTATTTATTCCTCTATTTGGCTGTTTGTTTATTTTTGAGGGGTGGATGAAAAAAGACAGTACTTAATCAATTACCCTCAGAAAATAAAATTAAATTATCAGTATCGTTTTACCTTCTTCTTCTTCTTCTTCTTCTTCTTCTTCTTCTTCTTCTTCTTCTTCTTCTTCTTCTTGATTTTTTTAAACAATTGTTTTCATTGTCTTGCTTTTGGTTATTGTTTTTATATACTTGATGTTGGTAGTACCCTCTATCATTTTTTCATCTCTAACTGATTTTATTTCTCCTTCAAACTTCAAATGTCTATGTGTGTATGTGAGTGTGTGCATGCATGTGTGTATGCGTACATGTTTGCATGCATGTGTATGTATATGTGTGTGTGCATACATGCATAGTCATGTGTGCATGTGTATGCAGATATGTGCGTGTGTGTGCATGTGCATTCATGTTGGTATGTGTGCACAGACATAGACACAAAAATAGACCTGACGAAGCTAATCCTTGCAGACTTCCCCCTACCATCCACACACACACTACATTATTCACCCACTTACCACACTGAAGGCAGTTAAGAACTGCCATGCAGACACCAGACATCAGCCATGAGGTTATGAAGACAAAGCTAAGAAAAACAGAAAGAACTTGATTATGATGCTGCACTCAGTTTTCCCCTGAGGATGAATCATGCCACAACCACATATCATCCTCAGTCTGTAAACAGCCCATCACATCAGAAACTGGTGTCGGTAAAAGTCACTTCACATTGTGTAGGGTACCTGGAGCATGGAATGAATTATGTCATGTCGCTAGTTGAGGGTTGCAGCATCTGTCAACATGCAGTAAGAGTTTTCTGTGTGACGTGACACAGACATAACTATCTTGATAGAAGTTGTTTCAGACATTTAGGTGTATATATTTTTCTTGTCTATCAATCTTCTAGCAGGAAAAAATTTCATGATTATTCTACTAGCACATTAGCAGAACTTAATCCTCTGTCTCTGTCTCTGTCTCTCTCTCTCTCTCTCTGTCTCTCTCTCTCTCTCTCTGTCTACTCTAGTCACCACAACTAAGGCAATCAAAGACCCTCAGACACTGACATACACTTTCAGCATCCCCTCAGGGCTTCCCCATTCACTCCCAACTCCCTCCCCTCTGCCACATCACCCAGCCCCCCACCCACCAAGGAATCAATGGTAGCATGTCTCCCCCCTAGAGGTGGTACCACCACCTGCTATTTCAGGATTCCTGTCCATACCCTCCCTGACCACACAACACACATCAAGCCAGCCGCCTGTCTATGGGGAGCAGGGAGGGAGAGTTAATCACCGAATTCTGCCTCTGGCCACAAGGAGATGAAGTCGCCAGATTGGGCACTGATGGCGATGTTAGCCAAAGCTGCTGCTGCTGCTGCTGTTGCTGTGGGTGGCTGGTATGATACTGGTGTGGCAGTGTTACTTTTGTTGTTGTTGTTGGTCATTATTGGTAGACCCTTAGGGGATGGGGGGAGAGACTGGTTGCATGGAAGGGTGGAAGAGTTAAGGGTTTGGTGTCTGACCTTTCAGAAGGTTAGGAGGTCTTGAAGCTGACGTCCTTGCTCATTGGTTGTTGGGCGATGTATAACTTTTCCTTTTTTTCTGAAGGGGGTGTATGTTGAGGTAATTGGTGGCTGTGGCTACCTGAAAGTTGAGGTGGATGGTTAGGGATTTACGTGGAGGGTCCCTGGTTGAGCCTCAGGGTATGACTATTTGCAGGGAAGTTTGGTGGAAGAGAGGGAGTGATGTTTCACTAGTTGGGGGTGTTTTAGGTTGGGTGTGTGGTGTATGAAAGGTTGTCTTGTGTCTTGACTGATGTTGTGGGTGTGCTGTGATCTTATGCAGGGGTGTGAATTGAACAGAATGAGCGTCTTTTGACTGACATAGTTTTGTCATGGTTTTTGTTGTTCTTTTTTTCTCTTTTTCAATTCTTTTTCCAACAAATTGTGTGTCCTTACATGATTATACATTTATTTATTCATCTATTTATTTATTCCTCTATTTGGCTGTTTGTTTATTTTTGAGGGGTGGATGAAAAAAGACATTACTTAATCAATTACCCTCAGAAAATAAATTAAATTATCAGTATCGTTTTACCTTCTTCTTCTTCTTCTTCTTCTTCTTCTTCTTCTTCTTCTTCTTCTTCTTGATTTTTTTAAACAATCGTTTTCATTGTCTTGCTTTTGGTTATTGTTTTTATATACTTGATATTGATAGTGTCCTCTATAATTTTTCATCTTTGACTGATTTTATTTCTCCTTCAAACTTCAAACTAATGTATATGTGTGTATGTGAGTGTGTGCATGCATGTGTGTATGCGTACATGTTTGCATGCATGTGTATGTATATGTGTGTGTGCATACATGCATAGTCATGTGTGCATGTGTATGGAAATATATGCATGTGTGTGTGCATGTGTATGTGCATCCATGTTTGTGTGTGTGGACAGGAAACATGACTCGAAGACTCAAAAATAGACCTGATGAAGCTAATCCTTGCAGACTTCCCCCTACCATCCCCACACACACACTACATTATTTACCCACTTACCACACTGAAGGCAGTTAAGAACCGCCATGCAGACACCCAGACATCAACTATGAGGTTATGAAGACAAAGCTCAGAAGAAACAGAAAAGAACTTGATTATGATGCTGCACTCAGTTTTCCCCTGAGGATGAATTATGCCACAACCACCATCCTCAGTCTGTAAACAGCCCATCACATCAGAAACTGGTGTCGGTAAAAGTCACTTCACATTGTGTAGGGCACCTGGAGCATGGAATGAATTATGTCATGTTGCTAGGTGAGAGTTGCAGCATCTGTCAACAAGCAGAAAGAGTTTTCTGTGTGACGTGACACAGACATACTAAGTAGCTTGATGGTAGTTGTTTCAGTCAGGCATGTATCTATGGCTGTTGTTTTTTTTTTTGCTTATCAATCTTCTAGCAGGAAAAAAACTCATGATTAATCTAGTAGCTCATTAGCAGAACTTTATCCCCCCCCCCACCAATACAGACACATTCTGTCTGTCTGTCTGTCTGTCTGTCTGTCTGTCTGTCTGTCTCTCTGTCTCTCTGTCTCTCTCTCTACTCTTGTCACCACAACTGAGGCAATCAAAGACCCTCAGACACTGACATACACTTCTAGCATCCCCTCAGGGCTTCCCCATTCACTCCCAACTCCCCCCCCTCTGCCACATCACCCAGCCCCCCACCCACCAAGGAATCAATGGTAGCATGTCTCCCCCCCCTAAAGGTGGTCCCACCACCTGCTATTTCAGGATTCCTGTCCATACCCTCCCTGACCACACAACACACAACAAGCCAGCCGCCTGTCTGTGGGGAGCAGGGAGGGATAGTTAATCACCGAATTCTGCCTCTGGCCACAAGGAGATGAAGTCGCCAGATTGGGCACTGATGGCCATGTTAGCCAAAGCTGCTGCTGCTGCTGCTGCTGTTGCTGCTGTGGGTGGCTGGTATGACACTGGTGTGGCAGTGTTACTTTTGTTGTTGTTGTTGGTCATTATTGGTAGACCCTTAGGGGATGGGGGGAGAGACTGGTTGCAAGGAAGGATGGAAGAGTTAAGGGTTTGGTGTCTGACCTTTCAGAAGGTTAGGAGGTCTTGAAGCTGACGTCCTTGCTCATTGGTTGCTGGGCGATGCATAACTTGTCCTTCTTTTTTTCTGGAGGGGGTGTATGTTGAGGTAATTGGTGGCTGTGGCTACCTGACAGTTTAGGTGGATGGTTAGGGATTTACGTGGAGGGTCTTTGGTTAGGCTTCAGGGTATGACTATCACAGGGAAGTTTTGTTGAAGCGAGGGAGTGATATTTAGTAGTGGGTGGTGTTCTGTTTGGTTGGGTTTGTGATGTGTTTAAGGTCGTCTTGTATCTTGA
>CM060323.1:13831651-13846450 GCA_030674155.1 Stramonita haemastoma
TCAGTATAACAGAGACAGAATTCGGAACTTTTACAAGTTTTAATTCGCGTTGTGTATTCATCAAGATGTTGAACTTCTATGGCATTAGGATGATCCTGAACTTGATTATTTCTGGAAAAAAAATCCCAGCTAAACCTGTTGCGCGTAACACGTCTGTTCGCAATGAGAGATTTTCGAAGATCTTGGGAAAGGGAATTCTAGTTAGTACACATGAGCCCTGAATTAGCATTAAAAATCTTTGAAACACTTTAAACGTAAATTTTATGACTAACACATAAAACAGGAACTTGTCAACAAAGATATAAATGATAAAATACAACCTGAAGATTGTCCCTTGCTGAGTGCTTTGTTAGTTATTGATGTAAGCAGAACGTAAAATGCAGGACTGTGCAACATGCCTTTGGCAGTATCAAATGCCAGTTTCACTCACACTCACTCACTCAGTCCCATGTCCCAAAGGACGTAGGGGGGACATGAGAGAAGACGCAACAGAGATCTTTTTCCATGCTTCACGATCCTGTGTGGCTAGTAGGAGGTGTTGCAGGGGTTGGGCGGTCCAGTCTTTGATGTTGTCAACCCATGATTTCTTTTGGCGGCCTCTTCTTCTCTTGCCCTCGACTGTTCCTTGCAGGATGGTTTTTGCTAGGGTGTTGTGTCTTGTGGTGTGACCAAACCACATCAGCTTTCTCCTCTTTATGGTGGAGACCAAAGGCTCTTGGGGGCCCACACGCTTTTTGATTTCTTCTTTCACATAGTTATTGGTCTTGTGTTCTTTGTATGATATTTTGAGGAGTCTTCTGTGGCACTTGTTCTCGAATGCTTGGATTCTCCTCTCTAACTCTGCTGTCAGAGTCCATGATTCACAGCCATATAGGAGGATAGATATCACGAGGGATTTGTAAAGGTGGTATTTGGTGCAGAAGCTGATGTTGTTGCTTCTGATGATCCTCTCGAGTCTGACTAGAGCAGATGTTGCTGTTGCAATGCGAGCTTTCACTTCATTGTTTGATGTGCCATCTTTTGTTAGGATGGAGCCTAAGTATTTGAATTGGCTCACCTCTTCTAGTATTTCTCCATTCATCTTTATTTCCGTGATGTCATTACTCGCGCTGTTGACCATGATCTTTGATTTCTCTGTACTGACCTCCATGCCGTATGCGCTCGCTCGATCTGTTAAATTGTCTGTGAGGATTTGCAGTTCTTGTTTGCTGCTGCCCATGAGGTCAATGTCATCTGCAAATCTGAGGTTGCAAAGGGGTCTTCCACCAATGGAGATGGAAGTGTGGTGGTTTTGCAGTGTCTCTGTCATGATGTTTTCGAGGAAGAGGTTGAAGAGTACAGGTGAGAGAAGGCAGCCCTGGCGAACCCCAACCGTGGTCTTGAAGAACTCGCCCACGTGATTGTTTATGAAAACTGCACTATTTGCGTTCTCGTACAGAGCCTTGATGACTTCAATTAGGCAGCTGTCAATGTTGAAGTGCCTGAGTACTTGCCAGAGGCCGTCATGCCATACCCTGTCAAAGGCCTTTTTGAAGTCTATGAAATTGTGGGTACAAGTCTTTTTGGTGTTGGAGATGCTTCTCTATCAGAATTCTCAGATTGAAAATTTGTTCCATTGTGCTGCGTTTTGGTCTAAAGCCCGCTTGTTCTTCTGCCAGGAGTTTTTCCGCTTGGTTTTTCAGTCTGTTGAGGACTACCTGCAGCATGATCTTGCTAGGATGACTTATGAGACTGATGGTTCTGTAGTTCTGGCATTTCTTGAGGTTTCCTTTCTTTGGCAGGGGTATTACAAGAGACTGTGTCCATTCTTTTGGCCATTTTTGGGTGTCGTGGATCTTCTGACAAAGTTCTGTGAATCGCCTTGCTGTTTCATTCCCTCCATTTTTTATGAGTTCAGCTGGGATGTTATCGATTCCAGGAGACTTCCCCTTCTTCAATTGTTTAATAGCTGCATCTACTTCACACCTTAGTATTGGTGGGTCTTTATCTTGGTGTTCAGGGGGTTTGTCAAAAACTATGTTGGTATCTGGGCGTAGTGGGTAGTTGTACAATCCCTCACAGTATTCTGTCCAGCGTTGGAGGATGGCATTGTTTTCCGTTAAAAGATTTCCTT
This sequence comes from Stramonita haemastoma, assembly GCA_030674155.1. NCBI lineage: Eukaryota > Metazoa > Mollusca > Gastropoda > Neogastropoda > Muricidae > Stramonita > Stramonita haemastoma. The sequence continues at coordinate 13,833,765 of CM060323.1, forward strand.
CTTTGTCTTCAATAACAGAGGCTTTAGGCTGTGTGGTTTTCGTTAGTGCTTTCAAAGTGTCGTAAGCTGTTTTGCTGTTTCCCTTGGTCATTCCAGCTTCGATATTGTTGCATTGTTCTTCTATCCACGCTTCTTTGGCTTCTCTCATCTTTTTCCTCACTTCTCTGTGGCTATCCATGTACTTCTTGTAAGCTTCTTGACTTGTGAACTTTTGTTTTTTAAGTTCCAAGGCAGAACCAACTCTAAAGCTTCCAGATAAAGGGGCAACCATTGGTACATGGAATGTAAGGACTCTGTACCAAACAGGAAGAGTACAGGAACTTATACATGAATTACAGAGGTATAAATGGGACATCATAGGGCTTGCGGAAGTCAGATGGACTGGCTTCGGAGAAACAACCACGCAAGACGGCCACAAAATATGGTACAGCGGAGAAGAGAAACTACATCAACATGGAGTAGGCTTTATTGTCAGGAAAGAGATTGTGTCAAGCATCATCAGCTGCACACCAGTATCCAGCAGACTCATCTCAATCAGAGTTTCTGCAAAACCCCAGAATCTCACCATCATCCAAGTGTATGCTCCAACATCTGACTACGATGATGATCAGATAGAAGAATTCTATGAAGAACTTGAAAACGTCATCTCCAAAACGCCCCCAAAAGACATCCTTATTGTGGAAGGCGACTGGAATGCTAAGGTGGGACCTGATGCCTATGACACCTGGGCAGGAACGACAGGACGATTTGGACTGGGAGAAACAAATGACAGAGGACAGCGGCTGCTGGAATTCGCAAAGAAGCACAAACTTACTTTGGCTAACACACTCCACCCTCACAAGCCATCCAGAACATCAACCTGGCACTCACCAAATGGTCTGATTCATAATCAAATTGATTACATTCTGTCACCCCAAAGATTCAAATCCAGCATAAACAAGGCAAACACAAGAACATTCCCAGGAGCTGACATTGGCAGTGACCACGACCTTGTACTTACCACCATCAGGCTGAAACTGAAAGCAAAACAACAGCCAAAAAGCCCACGCATAAGATTCGACCTGGAAAAACTCAAAGACCCAACAGTGGTTGAGATCTTCCAAGCCAACATTGGAGGAAAGTTCGCCGCACTCACAGCCATCGACAATGATGTGGACACATTGGCCAACAACATCAAAGAAGTGCTAACGACAGCAGCAGAAGAAACATTAGGAAGAAGCAGAACAAAGAAACAACCCTGGGTGACAAATGAGGTTCTTGACCTCTGCGACAAAAGAAGAGAACTTAAAAAACAAAAGTTCACAAGTCAAGAAATGCCAGTTTCAGAATATTTTATTTAGTCACGGGAGGAGGGGGGGGGAGGCAGGGGGATAGCTTAGTTGTTAGAGCATTGCGCTGGTGATTTGACAGCCCGAGTTTGAACCACCACCGACACCCATGTCCTTCAGATGAGACTATAAACCGAGGCCCCGTGTGTGAACGCACGCAGAACATATTGCGCACACGTTAAATCCTGTTCCGCTTTTTGTAAGAGTAGCCCATCGTGTGCCGGTGGGAAAAGATATTTACAAAACTGCATACACACGGGGACTGGATGTAAAAAAGCACACAAGTGCTTATCCCACTGCCCTCGATATAAAAGAATAAAATAAATAAATGAGTAAATGTTCAAGGAGAATTTTCTCCTGGAGTTAGCATCGGCTTCTGACTCCTCTCCACGAAAAGTTCTTTGGATGAAGCTAAAAACCTGAGGCCCCCAAGAGCAAACGCATGCAGAATGTCTTGCGCACACGTTCAAACACGTTAAAGCTATTCGGAAGAGTAGGCCATTCATGTCGGTAAAATCGAATGACAGAAACAAAACAAAACTCGCATCGCTGATGTCGTGTTTCGATAACATCCCCAACGTTGGAGGATTACGGCTTCGGCTTTCTGTGCAAAAAATGTCCACTTTTCTATCTCTTTGTTTTTTGTCTTTCTCTTTACCCTCCTAGCATCTCTCTTGCTTATTTTATGTCTTCCCAGTCCACACTCTCCTGCCTAGTTTCAATCATATCTTTTAAACAATATTCCTTTTTTTCAATAAATGACATTTTGCCGGTCTTTTTTTTTGTTCTGCTGACCAGGTAGTGATAGTTAGACACTGGGGTGGGCTCAGGATATCCATTCTGCAGTGGTATTTGCATATGTGGCACTTATTGTGACGCTCCACCACATAATGAGACGGAGTGCACCTGAGGTCAATTTTAAGTTATTGACATGTTATTAATGTGCAATAAAGTGGCTATCAAATACAAAAAACACATTGAAAATCGGACAATTCTGTGCAACATTATTACAAATTGAAATGATAGACTGCAGGATGGGACAAAATGAGAAAACGGGCAAGTTTATTTTAGTAACAGGTTGTCAGACTGAGTGCTTTGGTATTTTCAAAACACATTTAAAAGCAAAAGGAATATATATAAAATTATTTATATATATATATATATATATATATATATATATATATATAATACATACATACATACATACATACATACATACATACATACATACATACATACATATATACATACATATATATATATATATATATATATATATATATATATATATATATATATATATATATATATATATATATATATATCTGTTCTGTGAAACATTTGTTATCCCTCATTACAATTTTTTGTAATCTGGGGATGATAAATTAAGCGGAATGGCTGGCGTCCTCAGCACAGCCTGGTTTATTAGCCATAAGGAAGGAAATGATTTGGATATTGCGTTAGTTAATGTTGTTTTTTTCAGAAGGTGTTGGATATTTGATCGTATAAGGTGCTGGCTTTGAACCCGAAGTTGAAAGTGACTGGAGCCACTGAAACTGAATGAGGTGACAGCTCTGATATGGTCTTAGTGGTCGGTAGGGCTATAAACAATATGGTATGGTGGGGTATGGTATGGCATGGCATGGCATGGCATGGCAGTGCAGGACAGGGCAGGGCAGGGCAGGGCAGGGTAGGGTAGGGTAGGGTGTGGGGTGTTGTGTGGTGTGGTGTGGTGTGGTGTGGTGTGTGGTCTAGTCTGGTCTGGCATGGCAGGGTAGGGTATGGTATGGTATGGTATGATAGGTAGGGTAGGGTATGGTAGGGTCGGGTCGGGTCGGGTCGGGTCGGGTCGGGTATGGTATGGTATGGTATGGTATGGTATGGTATGGTATGGTATGGTATGGTATGGTATGGTACGGCTTCCGTTATGATGGGCAAAAACGGTCGCATACACCCTCACAATTTATTGGTAAACCATGGAACTCTAGCTGAGGAGCGAAAAACATTATCAAAAGAGTGTTCAGTTTGCTAGCAAGAGAATTTTGCAGAAAGGATTAAAAATATATTACACTTCTACTCTCAAAAATGGCCTGAGAACTACAGTTATTCTCATCACACAAGCTGATTTTGGTAGGGGAAGCATTCGTGTTAACTTCATGCTATAAAACAAAACAATTTTTGGGGCTATGGTAATTCTTGCATAAGGAATAGAATGGTTCGAATGATAGACAGATGATGGTGAATGGAAGAAAAGGTCATAACCCACCCACTCACTGACTCACTCACTCACTGTCTGTCTGTCTGCTGTCTGTTGTCTGTCTGTCTGTCTGTCTGTCTCAGTATATCTCCCTCTCTCTCTCTCTCTACCTTTGTGTGTGTGTGTGTGTGCACATGCGTCCATGTGTGTGCACATGCGTGTATGTGTGCGCACGCGTGCGTGTGTGCGCGTATGCACACACACGTGTGTGCATGAGTAAACGTTAGAAGCACGCAGCCTAAGAGCATCCTTATTCTGTATCTTTTTTATATGGCATACATGATGCTATTTTCTGTCACCAAAAAAATATTACCTATTTTTTGTTGGGTGTTTCTTTTGCCTTTTATAATCTGCTAGTAATGCAACGGATCTTTTTTCTTAATCGCTTTCTTTATTTCTGACTTGTAATATTGGGCCATTGATGTAAAGTGAAAAGTTGTTTGAATACTCCGCGCTTTATGAAAACCACGCTGCAGATCATGAACTATATTGGACAAGTACAAAACGCGTGTCTGGGGTGGATTTTTTGTTGCTCTAGTGTGTCAATCTTTTATTAGTCAGTTTACATCATCCCTGCTGCTTCATTCCCTCATTTGTTTCACGTAGTCTACATCGTTCCACACACTCGTTTTTAAACGCCCTGACTCTCGTCTCAGTCTTTGTCTTTCTGTCTGTCTGTCTACGTGTGTGTGTGTGTGTGTGTGTGTGGTGTGTGTGTGTGTGTGTGTGTGTGTGGTGTGTGTGTGTGTGTGTGTGTGTGTGTGTGTGTGGTGTGTGTGTGTCTCTCTCTCTCTCTCTCTTTTCTTGGTTGCTAAGTTGTTTATTTCATTATGTTTCTTTGTTTGCTCTGTATCTATTAACGCTTCTCTTTTCTTCTATAATCAAAATAATTTTATTGTGGCTTCTGATTTTCGTCTTCTGAAAGTGTGCATTTTTATTATCTTATTATGTACAATGTCCTTATTCCTTTATGTTGTTTGGTACTGCATATAGTTTTACTGTTTAGTATCTTTTTATCTTGATGTTTTCCCTGAAAAGGGCGGGGACTGGATGTAAAAAAGCACATGAGTGCTTATCTATTATCCTCGAATAAAAGAATTTTGCCTTGCCTTGCCTTGCCTTGCCTTGTCTCTCTCTCTCTCTCTCTCTCTCCTCCCCCTCTCTCCTCCTCTCTCTCTCTCTCTCTCTCTTCTCCTCTCTCTCTCTCTCTCTCTCTCTCTCTCTCTCTCCTCTCTCTCTCTCTCTCTCTCTCCTGGAGTTAACATCACTGCTGACTCCACTCTCCCCAAAAGTCCTTCGGATGAGACTTTAAACCGAGGCCCTGTGTGCGACCGCACGCAGAACATCTTGCGCACACGTTAAATCCTGTTCCGCTTTCCGTAAGAGTAGGCCATCGTGTGCCGGTGGGAACAGATGACATTTGCAAAACTGCATACACACGGGGACTGGAATGTAAAAAAGCACAAGAGTGCTTATTCCATTATCCTCGATATAAAAAAATAAATCAAATCAAATCAAATCAAATATCTCTCGCTCGCTCGCTCGCTCGCTGTCTCTTTCAACTCCCTCTCTATCTGCTCGTGTGTGTGCGTGCATGTGTGTGTGTGTGGTGAGAGGTGGTGGGCGGGGATGTGTGTGGGGGTTGTGGGCTGGGTGCGTGCGTACATGCATGCGTGTGTTGCGTTTATAAGTGTGTGTGCGTGCGTGCGCGCATATGTGCATGCGTGCATGTGTGCGTGTGTGTGTTTGCGTGTGTGTGTGTGCGCGTGCGTTTGCGTGCACACGCGTATGATATGTATTAAAGAGGGAGTAGTCAATGCATGAGAAGGTGGTTCATACAGATAAGATCAACTCGTCAGATTTTTTTATTTCTCAAACTTAGATAAATATTTTATAAAATATTTCGTGAATAGGGAAGGTCCATAATAATTTTATTTTTACAAACGTGTTCAAACAAAATTATATCAAAATGAACAATAAAACACTAATTTCTGTTTGGCCCTTAATTTTTTTGCTATTGAGTATTTTTCTATTTTGCATTATATTTTTAATCGATTCTTTTAAATGGCTTGGTTCGTATTGCGTCTTTTTCGTTTACACAAACAGCTAGTTCCAATGAATATTGTATTCTCTTCCACGTGCGCTTATCATAATTTTTTATGTTTGCGGTGATACGAATATTGTTTTGAATCATATCTACAATGATATGTTCCTCCCTGTTACGTATGGTATAGTCTCAATCGTAATGGTAAAAATTATAGTAGTAATAATGATGATATTAATAACGATAATAGAAGATTGGCGTGGAGATAATATACAGTAGTGTGTTCAGTTCCATTTTACATCTCTTCACAATCTGTGGTATTGCACGGTAATGGTGTGTGTTGGTATACACGAGATCGTAATGATAATAAGAATAATCGTGGAAGCTGAACATGTTGGATGATATTACAAAAGTCCGTCTGCTTATTACTGATGATGTTCAGACATCATTCCTAACACTGCTGATAGATATTTTTTTGTTATTGTTTTCATTATCGTAACTATCTGTTGTGTTGTGTAAGTGATTATTTTCTGCGTTGGAGTTGGTATAGAATTTCTCATTCAGTGTGCGATTTTTTTGTTATCGTTATGTGTGATATTAATTTTTTAGTTTGATAGTCTCTAAAACACACACACACACACACACACACACACACACACACACACACACACACACACACACACCCCACATATAATATATATATATAATATATATATAATATATATAATATATATATATATATATATATAATATATATATATATGTATATATATATATACATACACACATATATATATATCTTTGGTTTTTTGTTGTTTCTTTTAAGACTTTGTATCTATCATTATTGCATTTCATTTGATGTGTGTGTGTGCCAATGTGCATTTGCCTACTTGGTTTTTGTCAATATAGTTGGTGCGTTCCTGCCTGTACATGTGTCTGAATGGTTATGGGCTTTATCATTATGTATTTATTCGTTTGTTTATTTATCTGTTTATTTGCGCATTTTAATTCACGTATTTTCTTATATGTTTTGTAACCTACGTAAGTGCATGATTTTTCTCTAAAAGAACTGGAACACGAAACTGCCACAGGAAATCGGAGAAAGTGAAGCAGTAAGCGTTTGAAAAGAGACCAAAGGCTCCATGATGCCTGCCATTGAATCCAATTCTGTCTTTGGTATCCGTGTCAGCTTAACCATTTGTTTATCTAGAACAAGCTTTTGTGTCAAGGGCTGTCTGCAAAGCGATCCTGTCACCTTCACAAGAAGAACATATTCGGGGGGAAAAAAAACCCCCGCTGAAACACGCTTATTTGTTGACATAAATATTTTTATAGATATTTCAGTCTTCATCTGGATACTTGCTCCCCCCAAAAAACAAAAAACAAAAACAAAAACACACACACCACACACACACACACACCACCACAAAACAACAACAAGAAAACGACTGTGTGGGATCTTAGGGTTAAATACATGTTATGCGAGAACTGTTAATGAGATGAATGGAAAATGTCTGCATGTGCTGAGAGAGAGAGAGAGAGAGAGAGAGAGAGAGAGAGAGAGACAGAGACAGAGACAGAGAGAGACAGAGAAAGAAACTGAATCAAATTGGCATTTTGTTTATTTTGTGTTGCAGGGAGAACAACAGTCATTTCATGGGTGGATCAGCGTCCCCATTGTTCTACAGGTACTGAATGAGCAGGGAGAACACACACACACACAGAGGTAAGTGTCGGGTTTCTGAATAGTCTTTTAAAATATCACTATCGGATGCACCATGATGTACATACAGTATTAAATGCTGACACGTTTTATGCTTTTGCGCTGCGTTGTATTACAGTGCTATTTGGTGAGATGTTTATCACGAAAAGCATTATTACCACGCGCATACAGAGAGAGAGAGAAGAGTAACAGCGAGCCATCTAAAGGTTTACTGCTCGATCCTCGTGCAATATGTTATGTTATTTGAAATATGGTTTAGTATGATATCTTCACAACAAAACGACCAGTGATTAAAAACCTGGGGGAGAGGAGGGGATGATGTTTTAACGGTTATAAAATATAAACAGTTAACGATGCTAACATATGCCACTGGACTCTTGCGTTATTTTTATATGACTTGTTTTTTTTGTAGGGTTCGAAAAATACATTTCCAACGCGATTCAGAGGACAAATAAAATGTATTCAGGCTTTTTATGTTTCCACGACTTTCTGAATCGGATGGGGCATTGTTACAGCCGCACAACTGGACCATCACCAAACGAAAACACTTCAGTTGCACACAAAATGACACACCAACCCCCTCTCCCCCAAAAAAAAAACCAACAACAACAAAAACTTTCAACTGATAATGATCATTGCTGAGCCTAAGAAAGAGAGACTTTCTTGACAACGGAGATTTCTCATTAATTAAAAGCATGATAGATGTGTAGGTTAGACATTTGACTGCCATTGATATTTCTTTACTTCAAGAGCATACTGTGAATTTGGTGGTGACTGCTAGGATTTGGTGGTGTGATGATGGTGGCGGTGGTGGTGGTGGTGGTGGGGGGGGGGTCTCCTCATAAATAGCAAGGCTTAGGAAAAGATGGACCGCCAAGTCTTCAGAGGAGAGGTCTGTCTCCCAGACTATCTAGGTAGCAAGATGGTTCACACACTGATGCCATTTCTCTTTTGATGTGTGTCGAGTGGTCTCATTCTTTACCAGAAATTGATTCACCCAGTTATGCTTTTTTTTTTTTTTTTTTTTTTTTTTAAAAGATCAGTGTCAAGTAGTCTCCTTATTCTTCACCAAAGTTTGATTCACCCAAGTTATACAATTTTTCTTTTGAACTATGTCAAGTAGTCATTCTTCACTTAAGTTTGATTCACCCAAGTTATACAATTTCTCCTTTGAACTATGTCAAAGTAGTATCCGCATTCTTCACCAAAGTTTTGATTCACCCACCCAGTTATACAAGTCCTCTTTAGATCCGTGTCGAGCAGTCCTCATTCCTCACCCAAATGATGCCCTAGTAAATCTGACCATTCAAGCCCGTACCATCTCCCCCGCCCCCCCTTTCTTCCCAACCTCCCCACCACCATCTATTCATCCCCACCACTTTAAACCGTTACCACCAACCAAGTCCACCCCACCTCGCTTTAAAAAAAAAAAAAATCGAAATAATTATCATTATTCTGACTGTAATTCTCCCTCCTCGTCCCCTCACAACTCCCCCCCCCCCCCCCCCCCCCCCCACCTTTCACAAAAATATCATCAAACGATAAAAGCCAGGAAGCCATCGCGGTCGGGGAGGGACCCATATATACCGCTCCCCCCCCCCTTCCCTCTCCTCTGCCCCCTTTCACATCGCTGATCATAGAGCTATACAACCTCGTCTTGAGCTCAGCGGGAGACCTTTGACCCTCGCGCGGCCCAGTGCAACCGGGCAATAAAAAGATGGCCGCCCGGGGTGGGGGGAAGGAGGACGCCGAAAAGACCGCAAGTGTAGGGTGACCCCATCTCTGTGGTGACACCGGTGGTGGAAGGAAGGAAGGAGTCCATTAAAGGGCCGGCCCCTAGAGAGGGATTGAGACCTTCTCTGATGTGTGTCACAGCAAAGAAGCAAAAAGGACCCGCCTTTAGGTCAGGGAAAGGGTCACTTACTACTAACTTCTGTTTTTACCCCCGGCTTGGGAAAAAAAAAGATGTGGAGGCTTGAAAGTTGGGTTGTAGTTGTGGTGGGGGTGGGGGGGGTGGGGGGGTTGAGGGGGGAGGGGGGGTCAGCGTTGGCACTCTTAAGAGGTGTGATTTTGAAGTGTGTGAAAAAAGCTTTTTTGAGAGTGGAGGGGTTGATTTTTTGGGTGGAGGAAATCGAGAAGACAAAAAAAGGGAAGAAAGAGGAGGGTAGGGGGTTGTTGTGAGGGTGATGAGGTGAGGGAGAAAGGTTGGGGTTGTGGGAGGAAGATGTTGATGAATGGGTTTCTGAAGTCGTGGTGGAACTTACACTCCCAGCTGCAGATGGCGGGTTTGGTTATTGTGTTTTTTTTTCTTAAAGCGTGGGATCTAAGATATTTGGTGTGTGTGTGTGTGTGTGTGTGGTGTGTGTTGTTGGTGTGTGTGTGGTGTTGTGGTGTGTGTGTGTGTGTGTGAGAGAGATAGAGAGAGAGAGAGAGAGAGGGAGAGAGAGAGAGAGAGAGAAGGTCTATGTATCCTCCCCGTCTGGCCTCTCCTCTGTCGTGCATACATCCGTCTAGACCGCCCAATTTTAATCACCGTACTATAACCGAGTGCTGTGAGCCCTTCAACTCGTGTATTGACTGCAGAATTTTCTACTTGCTTACTTCATTTCTCTCACACGATTTGTAAACAGCTGGTCGCCACAGAGCAGGGTCACCTATTTGTTGGTTTGGATTTTGGGGGGGGGGGGGGGGGGGGGGGGGGGGGGGGGGTTGTTGTTATTTTCCCAGCCAAGTTTTTTTCTTTCTGAAAATACACCAGAAAGAAGGTTTTTTTTAGAATTCTGTAACGCTCATAATTAATATATGTACGCGTTCAGTCAGACAGACAGACAAACAGACAGACCAGACAGTACACAGAGAGAGAGAGAGCGAGAGAGAGAGAGAGAGAGAGGAGAGAGAGAGAGAGAGAGAGAGAGAGAGAGAGAGAGACCCGCCCAACCCACCCCACCCAGACACACACACGGAACCACAATATTTCTGCTATAAAGACCATCGTTTAAGGTCAGGTAAAATTGCCATAATTATAATATTTGAATTTGTTCATATTTTTTGCAACTCATTAACTCTTGGCTATAAAGATGTATCATTGTATTAACTTAATGTAGTTTGTTTATATGTCAGGGAAATAATCGTAACTGTACAGGATCAGTAATACCAACACAACCAACAAAAAGCACAGTATCGTATTTCGTCTAGCTCATGTCAACGTGATCATAAAAGAGTAAGTTATCATTAATTGTGTTTTTTATTATGCCAGCAAAGCAATCGTAAAAAGCAGTCCTCAATAATCAGCACCCGCTCTACAACACGTTGCAGAAGTCCGAGTAATTAAGAAAAAAGGATTACGGATTTATTAGTTGTGCAGTAGAGCAGCAGCAGCAGCAGCAGCAGCAGGATAAAATTATGATATTTCGTTTATCTCAGTGGTTGATGTTTATTTATTATTGTTTATTGTGAGTAGTTTAGAAAAAAAGAAGGTACGGGTTTTGTTAGTTGTGCAGTAAGCAGCAGCAGCAGCAGCAGAGTAAAATTAAATGTTAATTTCGTTATCTTCAGTGGTAGAAACTAGATGTTTATTATTATTGTTTTATTGTACAAGAATTTCGAGAGGAGAGACAGACAGACAGACAACAGACAGAAAGCATACGTTCATCAGGCCTTCAGCTGCAGTAATGTTATCAAACATTAAGACTTTTAAGTTTTTACCCCTTTTTTTGAATGGACGGGATTGCTGATGGTCAGAGCACTCGCTTTCCCCAAGCCAATGTTAAGATAGCATCGAGCGTGGTTACCTAGTGGATGGGTCCTTTATTGGCCTTCAATACATTCCCCCAGTTCACCCAGCGGTAAGTGGGTACATGCCATCTTTAGGGTCAGGGAATAAAAGCAGCGAGGGAGAGGAGATAGGCCCGCCCTCAATATGCTGGCCTCGAGAAAAGCTGAGTCTCTGATACCTCGCTCCCCTACGACCACATAGGTTATGGACACCTTTACCTTTCCTTTTTTAAGACCCTCCCTTATCCCTCCATGTACAGAAGACTTTTACTATGTTTTGCATTTCCACATACCACCATAACGTTTCTTGAAATTAAGAGATCAATTATCATCTTATCCCCACATCCTATGAATAAACACCGAGAAAATCTTCGCGCACGTTAAAACAGTTCCGGTTTTTGGAAAAGTGGACATGCGTGCCGATGGAAGGATGACAAAAGTTACAAAACCACATACATACTGGATGTAAAAAAAAAGACTAATCACGGGAATTCGCACTTAAAAGTTGACTGGAGTGTGTAACATTCCCACCTATAAAATTATTAAGCCGTTGCTAAAATTTGAACCCCCAACTTCATAACGACGGGGGGTAATCAAACGCCACCCACACAACATAGTGCCACCTTTCTCCGTAGATGGGTGAGGTGCAATCCCAAACGGGGTGGATCATCTCCTAGAGTCTGTCTTGGACCTCGCCAGCACTCAGCCACCCACTGCCTGCCCAGTCTTTGACACCCTCTTCCATTCCTTTTTTACCCGTTACGATCTGAAATTCTGCCATCGAATTTTTTTGTGATTATTTATTTTGTTTTTTTTATCTATTAACTTTGTTTTTTACATAGGGCGGCCTGTGGTTAGGATGCATAAAAAATTTTGTTGACCCGGTTTCTTCGCGTTCAAAAGGGGTTTTTTCCCCGGATTAACATCATGCAGACCCGCTAAAACCCCCCCCCCCCCCCCTTCCCCCCCCCGGGGCCCCCCCCCCCCCAAAAAAAAAATCCTTTTGGGAAAACTATAAAAGTGGGTTCCGTGGGCGGACGCAAACCCAAAATCTTTTTCACCAAAAATTAAAACCTTTTCCGCTTTTCGGAAGAGGCCATTGTGTGCCGGGAGAAAAAGGGTGCAGTTTTTTTTAAAAAAACTCTTCACACGGGGAAGGGGGAAAAAAAAAAAAGGGGCGATCTTATTCCATTGTCTTCCAAAAAAAAGAATAGAACATTTTTTTTTTAAAAAAAGGAAATCCATATTCAATCATGTCTCGGCGCGTGCCCAGTGCAAAACAAGCACTCCAAGACTGAATACATGGGAATTTTAGAACTTGTGGGGTTTTTTTTGTTTTTTTTTGTGGTTTTTCCAAACTTACCCAACTTTCCTTTTTTAATTTTTTATTTTTTGTTTTTTGGGGTTTTTTTTTTTTTTTTTTTACTTTTTGTTCCAAAATTAGTTTTTTTTTTTTTTTTTTTTTTGTTTTATTTTTTTTTTTTTTTTTTTTTTTTTTTTTTTTTTTTTTTTTTTTCTTTCCCCCTTTTTTACTTTTTTCCCCCTTTTCCCCCTCCCCCC
>CM060323.1:13846550-13859050 GCA_030674155.1 Stramonita haemastoma
CCAAAACCACACACACACACACACACACACACACACACACACCACAAAACCCCACACACACACACGAGTGTGTGCGCAAACAAGGTGCACCAGGGGTATTTTAAAATAACATAGCTGATAAATACTAAAGTACTAATATCTTTTTGTGTCTGTCTGTCTTTCTCTATATCTTTCTTTCTCTCTGTAACTGTCTGTCTGTCTCTGTCTGTCTGTCTCTGTCTGTCTGTCTGTCTCTGTCTCTGTCTCTGTCTCTCTCTCTCTCTCTCTCTCCTCTCTCTCTCTTCTCTCTCTCATCTCTCTCTCTCTCTCTTCTCTTCTTCCCCTCATCCCCTCTCTCTCTCTGTATGTTTGCCTGCGTCTTGTCCGTCTCTCACTCTATACCTCCCTCCCCTCCAATCTCTCTCACTGCTGCGTACTACACACTTGACCATACACGCAAAGGCCGTAGAAGGACATTTTTAAAAAGGAAAAAAAAGTTTTATCAGCGACAAAGATTTATTGACTGCATTATTTATTGCCCATAGCCCACAGAAACGAGTATACCTTCAACATGGAAAGACCTTGGTAAGAACTCCAGCCATGCGTAGACAGACCCGTGGAAAAAAATAGTAGCAGCAGCCCCGTTTTTATACTTCACTCATACAAATCTTCATTGTGTCATAATGGTCCTGAAATTAGAATGACTATCACCTCTGATTTGAAAGTGAAGAGTCATTAGCCTTGGAGGATAACTGAGCGACTTAGCCAGTTGTTTTGGCTGACCGTTTTAATTTATGATCGTTTTGGTAGGTGGTTGTCAGTTTGTGTGCATTCTCCCCTCCCCGTGCGAATAAACGAATGAGGAATGAGCATAGATAAACAAATGCGATCCATCAGTCCACCGGTCAGTATATCGATCAGTAGGTGCGCCAATAGGGAGACAGTGAATAGATCGACAGACATACAGACAAACAAACAATAAGTGAATAGAAACAGATATATGCATGCGTTATGCAATCTGCCTAACTATGAGTGTGTGTGCATGTGTGTGCGTGCGTGCGCACGCGTGCGTGTGTGCATGTGTGATGCGTGTGTGTGTGGTGTGTGTGTGTGTGTTTTGTGTGAGAGAGGGGAGAGGAGAGGAGAGAGAGAGGAGAGAGAGAGAGAGAGAGAGAGAGAGAGAGAGAGAGAGAGAGTGAGATTTAACTTACAGTAACTTTACGGCAGGATAGCCTTGTGGTTGAAGCGTCGTGTTGCGCTCCTGATCCGATGGCCCTGGTTTGATCCAACCCCGACACGCTCCTTCAATGAGATTTTCCCCTGGAATTAACTTCAGTGCCCACCCCCATCCCCACCCCACCCCCCCCAAAAAGGGGGAAAAAAGTCCTTCGGATGAGATTATAAACGAGATCTCGTTTTTTGCGAACGCTCGCAGAACATCTTACACACACATTAAAACCTGTTTTGCTTTTTCGAGGAGTAGTCCAGTGTTCGGTGGAAACAGTTGACACAATTTAAAAGCCGCATGCACGCAAGGACTGGATGTAAAAAAAGCACGTGAGTGTTTATTTGTTATTCTCCAAAATAAAAGAATTGAATACAATATGACTGAATAAAAGAATGGCCTTTGAATGGTTTCAAACCTGATCTTAAATGGTGATTCGTTACTTTTGTTCGCTTTTAGATCAGATCTCGTCGACTGGTAATTAACAATTATTCTTTTGATATTGTGCGCACAGCTGTTGTCGCTGAAAACAGTTGTGTCCACTGATATGTTTCTTTTCTTCATCTGTCTGTGTTAATTTGATTTGTATCAACGAAAATTGTGTCCTGTGTCTATCAGTTGTGTGTGTCTGTGTCTATGTGTGTGTACCCTGTGTACCTTTTTCTGTCTGTTTGTGTCTGTCATGTTCTGTCTCTGTCTGGCTCTGTCCATTCTCTCTCTCTCTCTCTCTCTCTCTCTCTCTCTCTCTCTCTCTCTCTCTCTCTCTCTCTCTCTTCTCTCTTCTCTCTCTTCTCTTCTTCTTCTTTCTTCTCTTTCTCTCTCTCTCTATACACACACACACGCACGCACGCACGCACGCACACAACACAACACACCACACACACACAACACACACGCACACACATACATATAATATATTTATCCCTCTCTGACTCCCTTTGCCTCGTCTGTCTTGCCCTCCCCCTCTGTCTGTTGTCTGTCTGTCTGTCTGTCTGTCTGTCTCTCTAAATTTTAATACACACACACAAACACACATAAACACACACACAAATATATATATATATATATATTATATATATATATATATAGATAGATAGATAGATAGATAGATAGATAGATAGATAGATAGATAGATAGATAGATAGATAGATAGATAGATAGATTAGATAGATATGTATATATATTATGGCCTTTCTGTGTGTCGGTGTAGTCTGTGTATGCTGGTTTACAACCGGCAAAGAAAAGAAAAAGTGAATCGCCCCCTACTCGTTCAATCGGCCATAGATTTTCTTACTTACTTGCCAACGCCTAGGAATGAATGTAAAGAACAACATCCGTGTGATCTGTCAGTGTCAAGTGGTAAACGCTTTCACGGGCCGGGGCAGTGCTGCTGGGTTCAAGTCTGCAATGTGACAGTAGTGCAGATGGCAACATTCTTCATTGCTGCTATCAAAGGAAACACACGCACGCACGCACGGACGCACGCACGCACACACACACACACACACACACACACACACAACATGCACGCACGCACACACACACACACCACACACGCACACACACACATACGCACCACACACACACACACACACACACACACACACACACACAACACACACACACACACACACACAACACACACACGCAGGGCGATAGTTGATGGCACCGTCCCTAAATCGGTAAGCGCCTCTGGGACTCTCTGTACAATCCAACCAACTAAAAAGAGACGAACATTATGATCAACACTAAGGATCAGTGGTCTAGGGGTCACAACACACTGCCTAGACAGCGAAGTGAGAAGCACAGGTTCGATCCCCCGTTGAGCCTGATCTGTTCCCCCCATATTCGCTAGACCTGAGTGGTGGTGGTCCGAGTGCTAGTCTTTGGAGTGAGGCTATTTAACAGAGGTGTCCCGTGTGCAACACGCATTTAGCGCGCGTAAAAGAATTCATGGTAGTGAGAGAGTTGTCCCTGGCCACATTGTGTAGGAAAAGGCCTCTCTGATAGAGAAGCAAATACATAAACTTATACAGGCAGAAAAACGTGGTTGTTTAGGGGTGGCGCAGCTCTTGTGGCGAAACAGTTTTTGTTGTTGTTGTTTTTTTTGGGGGGGGGGGGGGGGGTTGTGTGTGGTTTTTTAAGAGAGCAGCCCAAATTTCAGTGAAAAAACCTGCCGACTAAAAGTGGTATACAGTTTAGTACAATAAAAATACAAACATGCATACACGCACGCACGCACGCGCACGCACGCACACACACAACACACACACGCACGCACGCACGCACGCATAGACACACACATACATACACACATACACGCACGCACGCACGCACGCACGCACGCACGCACACACTACACTACACTACACTACACTACACTACACTACACTACACTACACTACACTACACTACACTACACTACACTACACTACACTACACTACACTACACTACACTACACTACACTACACTACACTACACTACGACGCAGTACAGTACACCGCAAACAAAGCAAGTGGTACTGTGAGCTATATAGTCATAGTGTGTGCGTGTGTGCCTTACCTGTAAAGTAACATGTACCTGTACCAGTGCCTTACATGTGTATGTATTTCTGGGGACCTCCTGACATGTTTGTCGCCAAAAGTGTCTGGTGTTATGTGCAGATGGCAATGACAGTTCCACTGTTGTTGTTTTTTGTGTCACTGTGTGTTGTTACTTATCATTTGTGTGTGTGTGTGTGTGTGTGTGTGTGTGTTGTGTGTGTGTGTGTGTGTGTGTGTGTGTGTGTGGTGTTGTGTGTGTGTGTATGTGTGTGTGTGTACAAGTGCGCGCGCACACGCGCAAAATTGTGCACACGCTCTTAAGAACATGCTGACGAATCATATCTGCTTTGCTCATGATGGCTTTCATAGTCTACACATAGAATAGATATTTTACAGATCCGTGAAGAATGGGATCATGTCCTTCAAAGCAAGCAAGCAAACAAGCGTGCGTGTTTGTGTATGTGTTCTGGCTGAAGGATAACAAAGTCATAAGTACACCCATTGTTGTATCAAGTTATTGTCTGTTGTTGTTGTTGGATGTTCGGTCCTTACCTTGCTCTTGATATCACAACTAAAACAGGTAGTTCATGCTACAGGTTTGCTCATTTTGAGTTGAGTTTTGTTTGGTCTGGTCGTTTTAGTATAATATTTGTTTCGAACACCTGCCATATCGACTATGCCTATTTTCTATCGTTTCATTTTACGTGACCAACTCAGATTTGATGAATCCTCGGATTACGAGAGAGAGAGAGAGAGAGAGAGAGAGAGAGAGAGAGAGAGAGAGAGAGAGAGGAGAGAGAGAGAGAGAGAGAGAGAGGAGAGAGAGAGAGAGAGAGAATGAATGAATGAATGAATGAATGAATGAATGAATGAATGAATGAATAATCTTTATTTTTCAAGGGTTACAGAGTAAGTATTACATACTTTTTTTCATCCGGCCCTTGCCCTGATCAGGGAACCTACATACCAGAGAGAGAGAGAGAGAGAGAGATGAGAGAGAGAGAGAGAGAGAGAGAGAGAGAGAGAGAGAGAAGAGAGAGAGAGAGAGAGAGAGAGAGAGAGAGACAAGGCAAGGCAAAGGCAAGGCAAGGCAAACTTCTTTTATTCGAGGATAATAGATAAGCACTCATGTGCTTTTTTTACATCCAGTCCCCACCCTTTTCAGGGATAACATCAAGATAAAAAGAGAGACAGACAGACAGACAGACAGACAGAAGATATTAGTTGCTTAGGTGCGTAACCTGGGGTTTATGTTTAGACAACTCCTTACAGACGTGTGTCGGCGTCGCTTCTGCAGCAGTTATTTCCCTTTAATTGAATCCTTGCTTCTGTTGCCAACCGTCAACTTTATTTACTCCTTTTTTTTTTCTTCTTCTTTTTTTTTTAAATTTCGGAGACGATGGAATAAACCGCTCTTGTACTTTAAAAAAAAATCCAGTCCCCGTGTGTATGCAATTTTATAAATTTTATATTGAACAGAAGATGTTTGTGTGTCGTCTTTTGTAACATTACGATGCCACTACCCTACGGCACTCACCCCAACCTCACCATACCATACAGGCATTATCATCTGTTCAGGCTGTGTTGTTTTCTTCATTACGATGATTATGATGATGATTGTGCTAATTACATGATGACGATGATGATGATAGTTATTATAATAATAATGATAATGGTAATAATAGTAATAATAATAGTAATAATAATAACAATAATAACAATAATAACAATAATAATAATAATAATGATAAATGATAATAATTATGATGATAATAACAATAATGACGATGATATGATGATGATAATAACAATATTCATCATCATCATCATCGACATCATCATCATCATGTTGCACGCTTTCAGAGCACTTTCTTACTCCTTGGTAAGAAAGCACAAAGCTTTTGGCATAACCAAAATCTAGCAATACACATCTATAC
The DNA here is from genome assembly GCA_030674155.1 of Stramonita haemastoma. NCBI lineage: Eukaryota > Metazoa > Mollusca > Gastropoda > Neogastropoda > Muricidae > Stramonita > Stramonita haemastoma. The sequence continues at coordinate 13,852,236 of CM060323.1, forward strand.
CAATATAACAGCACACACACACACACACACACGCACGCACGCACGCACGCACGCACGCACGCACGCACGCACGCCCACGCACGCGCGCACACACACACACACACACACACACACACACACACACACACACACACACACAGATGTTCTCTTTTTTCATTTTTTAAAAAAGAAAGTCAATGGATTCCGAGACGTGGTGTAGAAGGGATATCAGTGCTGCATAACTAATCTTTGGGAATTCTGTAGTTATGTCCCTTTGACCGTTAACTATCTTCCTGTTTTCTGTCTTTACTTCGAGACATGACTCGGGGAAAGTGTTCATAAAATAATACGTAAAATACCCGAGCTTTTCAATCAGGAATGTAATTATACAAATATGTGTTTTTCTGCCTCTTGTCCTCATCATCTTTGTTGTCCGCCCTCGTCATCAGTGTTTCTTTATCAGCATCAACTTTACTTGGTAGTTACAGTAGTAGTACATGTATATTATTGTTATCATCATCATCATCATCATCATCATCATCATCATCATTATTATTATTATTATTATTATTATTATTATTATTATTATTATTATTATTATTATTACTGTTGTTTTTATTTCGCGGTTCAGTGATAAAAGTACTTGCTTTTTAGAAAACAGGAGCTCGCTTGTTCAATTCACAACTGAAGCCGGTTTTATTCTCATATTCACTGCACCATGGGTGGCGGTCTGAGTGCTAGTCTTTCGGGTAGGGACGTTAACCCAAGGCTCCACATAATTATGTGGTATCGTTCAGTGGTTTCTTTGTCGCTAACTAGATCAAAACAATTAACTGCGCGAACCCAGTCCAAAAGTAATTGGGAAGTGTTTTTTTTTTTTAACTAATACCTTTTCATTGTCGCCATTTTAGGGTTGTATTTGTTATCTCTGTTGATAGAAAATGACGTTCAATTACCTCTGGAGAGGGTTCGCGGAGGTGAAAGTCAAAATCCCGTTAGCAACATGAAGGTCACTTAACGACGCCACACGCGTGCAATGTACATCTAACGCGCGTAAAAGAACCCACCCCAACAAGAGGGGGTTGCCTCTGGCAAAATTTTGTAGTAAAAAGCCGCTCTCAAAAGGAAACAAATATACTTGCTGACTGGTTAGAAAGGAAATCTTAAAAACCAAAAACAAAAGACAAGAAAAAAAGAAGTGTTGCTTTATGCTCGTGACAACGCAATCTCACTAGGAGGACTAAAAGATATATAATCATATTGCCGTTGCTGCTGCTGTTGTTGTTATTAATATCACCCTCCCCCCTATGATGAATTTTTTTTTTTTTTGGGGGGGGGGGGGGGGATGTGGGCAGTTGATTTTGAAAGGATTGGTCTGATCATATTTCACCAGCATTTGTGGAAAATTGTTCATAGTGCATAATGGATTTCTGGACAGTCATAAAATAATGCCATCATCGTCATCATGAAGATGACAGAATTGTATTACAGCTGTTATTGTTGCAGCTGCTGCTGCTCCTCCTCCTCCTTATCCTCCTCCTCCGTCTTCACCTCCGCGTCTCTACCTCGTACTCCTCCCTTCATCTTTTTTTTCTTCCTCCCCCACTCTCCCTCGCTCTCTCTTTCTCCTCCCACTGCTGCTAGTACTACAACAATTACTTACTACTTCTATTACTGCTGCTGCTGTTGTTACTACTACTACTACTACTACTACTACTACTACTACTACTACTACTACTACTACTACTACTACTACTACTACTACTACTACTACTACTACTACTTCTTCTTCTGCTGCTGTTGCTGCTGCTGCTGCTGCTGCTGCTGCTGCTGCTGCTGCCACTACTACTACTTCTACTACTACTACTACTACTACTACTACTACTACTACTACTACTACTACTACTACTACTACTACTTCTACTACTACTACTACTACTACTACTACTACTACTACTACTACTACTACTACTACTACCACTGCTGCTGCTGCTGCTTCCTCTGCTGCTGCTGCTGCTGCTGCTGCTGCTGCTGTTACTACTACTACTACTACTACTACTACTACTACTACTACTACTACTACTACTACTACTACTACTACTACTACTACTTCTACTACTGCTGCTGCTGCTGCTGCTGCTGCTGCTACTGCTACTGCTACTGCTACTACTACTACTACTACTACTACTGCTGCTACTGCTACTACTACTTCTACTACTGCTGCTGCTGCTGCTGCTGCTGCTGCTGCTGCTACTGCTACTACTACTACTACTACTACTACTACTACTACTACTATACTACTACTACTACTACTACTACTACTACTGCTGTTGCTGCTGCTGCCTCTGCTGCTGCTGCTGCTGCCACTACTACTACTTCTACTACTACTTCTTCTACTACTGCTGCTACTGCTACTACTACTACTACTACTACTACTACTACTACTACTACTACTACTACTACTACTACTACTACTACTACTACTACTACTACCGCTGCTGCTGCTGCTGCCTCTGCTGCTGCTGCCACTACTTACTACTACTACTAACTACTACTACTACTACTACTACTACTACTACTACTACTACTACTACTACTACTACTACTACTACTACTACTACTACTTCTGCTGCTGTTGCTGCTGCTGCTGCTGCTGCTGCTGCTGCTGCTGCTGCTGCCACTACTACTACTACTACTACTACTACTACTACTACTACTACTACTACTACTACTACTTCTACTTCTACTTCTACTACTACTACCACTACTACTACTACTACTACTACTACTACTACTACCGCTGCTGCTGCTGCTTCCTCTGCTGCTGCTGCTGCTGCTGCTGCTGCTGTTACTACTACTACTACACTACTACTACTACTACTACTACTACTACTACTACTACTACTACTACTACTACTACTACTACTACTACTACTACTACTTCTACTACTGCTGCTGCTGTTGCTACTGCTACTGCTACTGCTACTACTACTACTACTTCTACTACTACTCTCTTCTACTACTGCTGCTACTACTACTACTACTACTACTACTACTACTACTACTACTACTACTACTACTACTACTACTACTACTACTACTACTACTACTACTAACTTCTGCAGCTGCTGCTGCTGCCACTACTACTACTACTTCTACTACTACTACTACTACTACTACTACTACTACTACTACTACTACTACTACTACTACTACTACTACTACTACTACTACTACTGCTGCTTTTGCCGCTGCTGCTGTTGCTGCTGGTACTATTTCCACTACTACTCCTACTCACAAAAAGAAGGAAAAGCAGAACAAATAAGGTAGCATGATGAAACATTATGTATGTTGTTATTTCGGAATGAAAGGAAATACAAACCAACTCTACAAAAAATGAACAAGAAACGGAAACTTTTGTTTTTCCCACTAAAAAAAAAAAAAAAGAAGACAAAAAATAAATGTGAAAGTGATTTTTGAGTAGTTTTGTTCAACGGAAGAAAACACCTCTTCCCTTTAGGGAGGATATGAAACAAGGGTATAGAATTCAATTGCTTTGACCTAAATCTTGTCAAAAGGTGGATCTGACGAAAAAGTTTTGATTTTAAAAAAAAAGTTGTTTCCAATTTCAGTCCAACACAGTACAAAAAAAGAATGAAACTGAACACCTTTAGTTTATACAGGGACAGTTATAAGCTAAAATGTATAAAGCAAGTGATTAATTTCATTTCTTAACAAGAGAGCATAGATATAAATTTCAAACAATAAGATAACAATAAAAAGAGTGAAATATTGAAAAATTTTCATAGATAGTCACGCATGTGCAATATTCATGTAGATACGGATAGAACACTGTGCCTTGAAAATGTGCATATATACTTGACGGAAATATGAAACAGCCAAGCGAACAATTTAAAAAGAAAAGAACAACAAATAGGTCTAGCATCCAATTACTGGTTTTCAATGTACTGACCACTACAATTTTACTTTAGAAACGCTTACAGAGCAAGCCCCAGAATACTTCTTATTCAAATTTCAACCAGATTTTTGCAAGAAAGCCTTTTCCTATCAAAACTCCCAATTTGTCCGTTTCTACACAATACCAATGTTTTTCAAGAGTATACCTTAGCCTGAAATCTTTTATATTGATTTTTAAGTAGTCCATTCCATTTAATCTTGTTTGATATATACTTTTATAATGTTTTGCAATATTTAATAATCATCATCATAAGAGTACTGATTTATAATCTGTTTCAATCCCATCTACCTGTCGATGTACCGAGGAAAATCAGATCAATGTTGAATGCTAAACTGCTACAGTTTATACATGTTTCACTTAAAGTGTGTTGTAATTCATGTCAGGAGCCGTGAGATGAGTCACAAGTAGGGCTATACATATTATAGCGCACTGTTTCATTTGCGTATTTACTACTACTTCTACTGCTGCTGCTGCTGCTGCTGCTGCTGCTGCTGCTGCTGCTGCTGCTGCTGCTGCTACTACTACTACTACTACTACTACTACTACTACTTCTTCTTCTTCTTCTTCTTCTTCTTCTCTGTAGTTTGCTACTTCTTTTCCCTCCTCCTCTTTTTCTTCTTCCTAATAATTTATCTTTTTTCATCTTACCCTGAACTCCCCACCTCTGTCTTTCTTCTCCTTCTTCATCCTCCATTCAGCAGTTTCTTCTCATCCTCCTTATTTTCCTTCATTTTATTCCTGTCTATCTGTCTTTTAGTAAGGGAGAGAGAAAAATCTCAGAAGCAAAGCAGCAGAACTTTAACGCCCCCCCCCCCCCCCCCCCCCCCGGCACACACTATCTGTCTGTGCCTCTCAGTGTGTGAGTGTGTATGTGTGTGTGTATGTTTGTCTGTCTGTCTGTCTTTCTATGTCTGTCTGTCAGTCAGTCTGTCTGTCTGTCTGTCTGTACGTCTGTCTGTCTGTCTGTCTGTCTGTCTGTCTGTCTGTCTGTCTGTCTGTCTGTCTGTCTGTCTGTCTGTCTGTCTGTCTGTCTCTCTCTCTCTCTGAAAAAAAGTATGTAAATGCTTACTCTGTTACCCTTGAAAAATAAAGATTATTCATTCATTCATTCATTCATTCATTCATTCATTCATTCATTCTCTCTCTCTCTCTCTCTCTCTCTCTCTCTCTCTCTCTCTCTCTCTCTCTCTCTCTCTCTCTCCTCTCTCTCTCTCTCTCTCTCTCTCTCTCTCTCTCTCTCTCCCCCCCTTGTATCACCACAACGAAGGCAATCAAAGGCCCTCAGACAGGACATACACTTTAACATACCCTCAGGCTCCCCAATCTACCCACCTCCTATCACCATACCCACACCAACCCCCTCCCCCTTTCACCACATCCACACACACACACACACACACACACACACACACACACACACACACACATCACCACCAAGGAATCAATGGTAGCATGTCTCCCCCCCCCCCTAGAGGTGGTACCACCACCTGCTATTTCAGGATTCCTGTCCATACCCTCCCTGACCACACAACACACAACAAGCCAGCCGCCTGTCTATGGGGAGCAGGGAGGGAGAGTTAATCACCGAATTCTGCCTCTGGCCACAAGGATATGAAGTCGCCAGATTGGGCACTGATGGCGATGTTAGCCAAAGCTGCTGCTGCTGCTGCTGCTGCTGTTGCTGCTGTGGGTGGCTGGTATAACACTGGTGTGGCAGCGTTACTTTTGTTGTTGTTGTTGGTCATTATTGGTAGACCCTTAGGGGATGGGGAAGAGACTGGTTGCAATGGAGGATGGAAGAGTTAAGGGTTTGGTGTCTGACCTTTCAGAAGGTTAGGAGGTCTTGAAGCTGACGTCCTTCCTCATTGGTTGTTGGGCGATGCATAACTTGTCCTTCTTTTTTCTGAAGGGGGTGTATGTTGAGGTAATTGGTGGCTGTGGCTACCTGAAAGTTTGGGTGGATGGTTAAGGATTTACGTGGATGGTCTTTGGTTAGGCCTCAGGGTATGACTATTTGCAGGAAAGTTTGGTGGAAGAGAGGAAATGATGTTTTACTAGTTGGGGGTGTTTTAGGTTGGGTTTGTGGTGTATGAAAGGTTGTCTTGTGTCTTGACTGATGTTGTGGGTGTGCTGTGATTTTATGCAGGTGTGTGAACTGAACAGAATGAGTGTCTTTTTTTTTTTTTTTTTTTTTTTTTTTGGCTGCCTCGTCTTCTGTGACGCTCCCGCACTGCTGTTCCCACGCCGCTCATTTCAATCTCCCCGCCACAGCCACACCCTGATTTGTTGTGTCTCACCCCCGGGGTTGGGAGTCCACAGGGAGCCCATCAATATTAGGCCGCCGTGGGGCCACCAGCCAGAGGGGCCCTGCACTTCTGCTGGGTCACTTTGGTGGTGTTCAGTGGTGCCTGTTCTGAGCTAACATACGCAGGACACCACCTACTAAGCCCCCTACTAACGACAGTATTAGCTCAGTCGCGGAGCCAGACTGAGTGAGTCACCCACCCGAGGTGGCGACCACCACAACGTCCCTCCAACGACCGCCTCCCTGCGAACCCCAACCCCAAAGGCTTTGACACAAACTCACCACAGGCACAGAAGCGTATGGGGAAACCGAATCTGAGGTCACCATGAGACCAGAGCAATGGAGGCCACCAAATCGGAGGCAATTTTTATTATTGCATGATGATCAATGATGATGAGGATGATGTAATGATGCTGCTGTGGAGGTGCATCCGCTTTGAGACTACTTGACAGGGTTGTTCTCTACGCTTACTGTCATAATATATCCCGGCGTCAACCAGGCCCGAGAGATACAGACACCTGCAGTGTTGGTCAGGTAATTAGAGCAACACTC
>CM060323.1:13869050-13877113 GCA_030674155.1 Stramonita haemastoma
GTGTGTGTGTGTGTGTGTGTGTGCAAGGAAATGTGCATTTGCCTACTTGGTTTTTGTCAGTATAGTTGGTGCGTTCCTGCCTGTACATGTGTCTGAATGGTTATGGGTTTTATCATTATGTATTTATTCGTTTGTTTATTTATCTGTTTATTTGCGCGTTTTATTCACGCATTTTCTTATATGCTTGTAACCTACGTAAGTGCATGATTTTTCTCTAAAAGAACTGGAACACGAAACTGCCACAGGAAATCTGAGAAAGTGAAACAGTAACGTAAGCGTTTGAAAAGAGACCAAAGGCTCCATGATGCCTGCCATTGAATCCAATTCTGTCTTTGGTATCCGTGTCAGCTTAACCATTTGTTTATCTAGAACAAGCTTTTTGTGTCAAGGGCTGTCTGCAAAGCGATCCTGTCACCTTCACAAGAAGAACATATTCGGGGGAAAAAAAACCCCGCTGAAACACGCTTATTTGTTGACATAGATATTTTTGTCGATATTTCAGTCTTCATCTGGATACTTGCCCCCCAAAAAACAAAAAACAAAAACAAAAACACAACACACACACACACACACACACAAACAACAACAAGAAAACGACTGTGTGGGATCTTAGGGTTAAATACATGTTATGCGAGAACTGTTAATGAGATGAATGGAAAATGTCTGCATGTGCTAGAGAGAGAGAGAGAGAGAGAGAGAGAGAGAGAGAGAGAGAGAGAGAGACAGAGACAGAGAGAGAACAGAGAAAGAAACTGAATCAAATTGGCATTTTGTTTATTTTGTGTTGCAGGGAGAACAACAGTCATTTCATCGGTGGATCAGCGTCCCCATTGTTCTACAGGTACTGAATGAGCAGGGAGAACACACACACACACAGAGGTAAGTGTCGGGTTTCTGGAATAGTCTTTTAAAATATCACTATCGGATGCACCATGATGTACATACAGTATTAAATGCTGACACGTTTTATGCTTTTGCGCTGCGTTGTATTACAGTGCTATTTGGTGAGATGTTTATCACGAAAAGCATTATTACCACGCGCATACAGAGAGAGAGAGAGAGAGTAACAGCGAGCCATCTAAAGGGTTTACTGCTCGATCCTCGTGCAATATGTTATGTTATTTGAAATATGGTTTAGTATGATATCTTCACAACAAAACGACCAGTGATTAAGACCTGGGGGAGAGGAGGGGATGATGTTTTACGGTTATAAAATATAAACAGTTAACGATGCTAACATATGCCACTGGACTCTTGCGTTATTTTATATGACTTGTTTTTTTTGTAGGGTTCGAAAAATACATTTCCAACGCGATTCAGAGGACAAGATAAAATGTATTCAGGCTTTTTGTTTCCACGACTTTCTGAATCGGATGCGGCATTGTTACAGCCGCACAACTGGACCATCACCAAACGAAAACACTTCAGTTGCACACAAAATGACACACCAACCCCCTCTCCCCCGAAAAAAACCAACAACAACAAAAACTTTCAACTGATAATGATCATTGCTGAGCCTAAGAAAAGAGAGACTTTCTTGACAACGGAGATTTCTCATTAATTAAAAGCATGATAGATGTGTAGGTTAGACATTTGACTGCCATTGATATTTCTTTACTTCAAGAGCAGTACTGTGAATTTGGTGGTGGACTGCTAGGATTTGGTGGTGGTGATGATGGTGGCGGTGGTGGTGGTGGTGGTGGGGGGGGGGTCTCTCATAAATAGCAAGGCTTAGGAAAAGATGGACCGCCAAGTCTTCAGAGGAGAGGTCTGTCTCCCCAGGACTATCTAGGTAGCAAGATGGTTCACACACTGATGCCATTTCTCTTTTGATGTGTGTCGAGTGGTCTCATTCTTTACCAGAAATTGATTCACCCAGTTATGCTTTTTTTTTTTTTTTTTTTTTTTTTAAAAGATCAGTGTCAAGTAGTCTCCTTATTCTTCACCAAAGTTTGATTCACCCAAGTTATACAATTTTTCTTTTGAACTATGTCAAGTAGTCATTCTTCACTTAAGTTTGATTCACCCAAGTTATACAATTTCTCCTTTGAACTATGTCAAAGTAGTATCCGCATTCTTCACCAAAGTTTTGATTCACCCACCCAGTTATACAAGTCCTCTTTAGATCCGTGTCGAGCAGTCTCATTCCTCACCCAAATGATGCCCTAGTAAATCTGACCAGTCAAGCCCGTACCATCTCCCCCGTCCCCCCCTTTCTTCCCAACCTCCCCACCACCATCTATTCATCCCCACCACTTTAACCGTTACCACCAACCAAGTCCACCCCACCTCGCTTTAAAAAAAAAAAAATCGAAATAATTATCATTATTCTGACTGTAATTCTCCCTCCTCGTCCCCTCACACTCCCCCCCCCCCCCCCCCCCCCCCACCTTTCACAAAAAATATCATCAAACGATAAAAGCCAGGAAGCCATCGCGGTCGGGGAGGGACCCATATATACCGCTCCCCCCCCCCTTCCCTCTCCTCTGCCCCCTTTCACATCGCTGATCATAGAGCTATACAACCTCGTCTTGAGCTCAGCGGGAGACCTTTGACCCTCGCGCGGCCCAGTGCATCCGGGCAATAAAAAGATGGCCGCCCGGGGTGGGGGAAGGAGGACGCCGAAAAGACCGCAAGGTGTAGGGTGACCCCATCTCTGTGGTGACACCGGTGGTGGAAGGAAGGAAGGAGTCCATTAAGGGCCGGCCCCTAGAGAGGGATTGAGACCTTCTCTGATGTGTGTCACAGCAAAGAAGCAAAAAGGACCCGCCTTTAGGTCAGGGAAAGGGTCACTTACTACTAACTTCTGTTTTTACCCCGGCTTGGGAAAAAAAAAGATGTGGAGGCTTGAAAGTTGAGGTTGTAGTTGTGGTGGGGGTGGGGGGGTGGGGGGGTTGAGGGGGGAGGGGGGGTCAGCGTTGGCACTCTTAAGAGGTGTGATTTTGAAGTGTGTGAAAAAAGCTTTTTTGAGAGTGGAGGGGTTGATTTTTTGGGTGGAGGAAATCGAGAAGACAAAAAAAGGGGAAGAAAATGAGGAGGGTAGGGGGTTGTTGTGAGGGTGATGAGGTGAGGGAGAAAGGTTGGGGTTGTGGGAGGAAGATGTTGAGTGAATGGGTTCTGAAGTCGTGGTGGAACTTACACTCCCAGCTGCAGGATGGCGGGTTTTGTTATTGTGTTTTTTTTCTTAAAGCGTGGGATCTAAGATTTTGGTGTGTGTGTGTGTGTGTGTGTGTGTGTGTGTGTGTGTGTGTGTGTGTGTGTGTGTGTGTGTGTGTGTGTGGAGAGAGAGAGAGAGAGAGAGAGAGAGAGAGAGAGAGAGAGAGAGAGAGAGAGAGAGAGAGAGTCTATGTATCCTCCCGTCTGGCCTCTCCTCTGTTCGTGCATACATCCGTCTGAGACCGCCATTTTAATCACCGTACTATACCGGAGTGCTGTGAGCCCTTCAACTCGTGTATTGACTGCAGAATTTTCTACTTGCTTACTTCATTTCTCTCACACGATTTGTAAACAGTGCTGTCGCCACAAGAGCAGGGTCACCTATTTGTTGGTTTGGATTTGGGGGGGGGGGGGGGGGGGGGGGGGTTGTTGTTATTTTCCAGCCTAAGTTTTTTTCTTCTGAAAATACACAGAAGAAGGTTTTTTAGAATTCTGTAACGCTCATAATTATATATGTACGCGTTCAGTCAGACAGACAGACAGACAGACAGACAGACAGACACAGAGAGAGAGAGAGAGAGAGAGAGAGAGAGAGAGAGAGAGAGAGAGAGAGGAGAGAGAGAGAGAGAGAGAGAGAGACCCGCCCACCCACCCACCCAGACACACACTGAACCACAATATTTCTGCTATAAAGACCATCGTTTAGGTCAGGTGAACTTGCCATAATTATAATATTTGATATTTGTTCATATTTTTTGCAACTCATTTACTCTTGGCTATAAAGATGTATCATTGTTATTATCACTTAATGTAGTTTGTTTATTATGTCAGGGAAATAATCGTAACTGTAGCAGGATCAGTAATACCAACACCACCAACAAAAGCACAGTATCGTATTTCGTCTAGCTCATGTCAACGTGATCATAAAAGATGTATGTTATCATTTAATGTGTTTTTTTATTATGCCAGCAAAGCAGTCGTAAAAGCAGTCTCTCAATATCAGCACCGCTCTACAACACGTTGCAGAAGTCCGAGTAGTTAAGAAAAAAGGAGTTACGGATTTATTAGTTGTGCAGTAGAGCAGCAGCAGCAGCAGCAGCAGCAGGAGTAAAATTTATGATATTTCGTTTATCTTCAGTGGTTGATGTTTATTTATTATTGTTTATTGTGAGTAGTTTAGAAAAAAAGAAGGTACGGGTTTGTTAGTTGTGCAGTAGAGCAGCAGCAGCAGCAGCAGGAGTAAAATTAATGTTATTTCGTTTATCTTCAGTGGTAGAAACTAGATGTTTATTTATTATTGTTTATTGTACAAGAATTTCGAGAGGAGAGACAGACAGACAGACAGACAGACAGAAAGCATACGTTCATCAGGCCTTCAGCTGCAGTAATGTTATCAAACATTAAGACTTTTAGGGTTTACCTTGTTTTGAATGGACGGGATTGCTGAGTGGTCAGAGCACTCGCTTTCCCCAAGCCAATGTTAAGTAGCATCGAGCGTGGTTACCTAGTGGATGGGTGCCTTTATTGGCTTCAATACAGTTCCCCCAGTTCACCCAGCGGTAAGTGGGTACATGCCATCTTTAGGGTCAGGGAATAAAAGCAGCGAGGGAGAGGAGATAGGCGCCGCCCTCAATATGCTGGCCTCGAGAGAAGCTGAGGTCTCTGATACCTCGCTCCCCTACGACCACATAGGTTATGGGACACCTTTACCTTTCCTTTTTTAAGACCTCTCCCTTATCCTCTCCATGTACAGAAGACTGTTTACTATGTTTTGCATTTCCACATACCACCATAACGTTCTCTTGAATTAAGAGATCATTATCATCATTGATCCTCCACATGCCTATGAATAATACACACGCAGAACATCTTACGCGCACGTTAAAACATGTTCCGGTTTTTGGAAAAGTAGGACAGTGCGTGCCGATGGGAACGGATGACAAAAGTTACAAAACCACATACATACTGGATGTAAAAAAAAAAGACTAATGCACTGGCAATTCGGCACTTTAATAAGTTGACATGGAGTGTGTAACATTCCCTACCTATAATTCAGTATACGCCGTTGCTAAGATTTGAACCCACAACTTCATAGACTGACGGGATGTAAGTCAAACGCTCTACCCACACAACGATAGTGTCCACCTTTCTCCGTAGGATGGGATGAGGTGCAATCCCAAGACTGGCATGGATCTATCTCCTAGTCAGTCTGTCTTGGACCAGTCGCCAGCACTCAGCCAGCCTACTGCCTGCCCAGTCTTTGACACCATCTGTCCATTCTCTTTTTCACCCGTTACGATCTGAAATTCTGCCATCGAATTTTTTCGTGTATATTTGATTTATTTGTTTGTTGTATCTATTAACTTTGTTCTTACATAGGGCTGGCCTGGTGGTTAGAGCATTGCATAATTATTGTTGACCCGGTTTCTATTCGCGTTCAAGAGGAGTTTTCCCCTGGAGTTAACATCAGTGCAGACTCCGCTACCCCCCCCCCCCCCTCCCCCCCCCCCGGCCTCCCCCCCCAAAAAAAAAGTCCTTTGGATGAGACTATAAACCGTGGTTCCGTGTGCGGGACGCACACAGAACATCTTGTGCACACGTTAAAACCTGTTCCGCTTTTCGGGAGAGTAGGCCATTGTGTGCCGGTGAGAACGGATGACAGTTTTTACAAAAACTCTTGCACACGGGAATTGGATGTAAAAAAAAAGGCGTGCGAGTGCTTATTCCATTGTCTTCCAAATAAAAGAATAGAACATTTTTTTAAAATAATAGGTACTCATATTCAATCATGTCTCGTGCGCGTGCCCATGTGCAAAACATGCAGTCTCCAAGTAGCTGAATACATGGAATTAGAGAACTTGTGGGTATTTTTGTTTGTTTCTTTGTGGTTTTGTCCAATCTTACCATTCATTGTCTGTCTGGTTTTTATATTTGTTTACTTATTTGTTCATTAGGGTGTTTTTTTCCTTTTTTGAGACTGTATTGTTCCAATCTCCACGCTCATGTTCACACTTTTATTGTTTTCTCTCCTTCTGTATTGATTCATTTTTTGTCTTTCTGTCTTTCTTCTTCTCTCTCTCTCTCATCTCTCTTATCTCTCTCTCTCTCTCGTCTCTCTCTCCTCTCTCTCTCTCTCTCTCCTCTCTCTCTCTCTCCTCTCTCTCTCTCTCTCCTCCCTCCTCCTCTCCTCTCTCTCTCTCTGTCTCTTCGTGGTCTCTCTCTCTCTCTCTCTCTCTCTCTCTCTCTCCTCTCTCTCTCTCTCTCTCTCTCTCCTCTCCTCCCTCCCTCTCTCTCTCTCTGTCTCTCTCTCTCGTCTCTGTGTTCTCTCTCTCTCTCCTCTCTCTCCTCTCTCTCTCTCTTCTCTCTCTCTCTCTCTTCTCTCTCTCTCCTCTTTCTCTCTTCATGTATTTTTCGTCTTCTTTACCTGGTCTCTTCTCATCTCTGTCTCTTTATCAACACTCTCTCTCTTCTCTTCAGTGAATTTAGTTGTTTACGGTCCTAATCTTTATATCACATTATATTTGCATTATCAGTTCACATGACTGTACCAAACAACCTTCTCTTAAGAAGACAAAACCAATATCAGCAACGATTTAAGTCGAAATTGAAGAAAAAGAAACCGAATCTAACACAATATCATGATCGAAAAAACAAAAAACTCGGGGAGAGAGAGAGAGAGAGAGAGAGAGAGAGAGAGAGAGAGAGAGAGAGAGAGAGAGAGAGAGAGAGAGAGAGAGAGAGAGAGAGAGAGAAGAGAAAAGGTAAACTAAAAGGGCAAAGGGTTGAACAGAAAGAATGGAGAAGATAAATTTAAGTGTGTGTGTGCGTGCGTGTGTGTGTGTGTGTGTGTGTGTGTGTGTGTGTGTGTGTGTGTGTGTGTGTGTGTGTGTGTGTGTGTGTGTGCGTGCGTGCGTGCGTGCGTTTGTGTGTCTGTGTGTGTCGGAGGTGGTGGTCGTGGTGATTGGTGTGGGTGTGTGTTTGTGTGTACAGTGTGTGTGTGTGTGTGTGTGTGTGTGTGTGTGTGTGTGGCGCGCGCGCGCGCGCGCGCGTGAGAGAGAGTGTGGATGTGTGTCGTGTGCGAGTGTATGTGTGTGCATGTGCGTGCGTGCGCGCGCGTGTGTGTGTGTGTGAGTGTGTGCGCTTGCAGGGAAAAGGGGGGGGGGGGGGCGAATGGTGATGGTGGCACTGAGTGTGGTAAGAAAAGGGTAGAAGACGAAGGTAAACGATACAGAGGGCAATAGAAGGAAGGAAGGAAGGAAAAGAAAGGAGAGCCAGAGAAAAAACCGGGGATGGTGGGTGGGTGGGGGAAACAAAACAAAACCAAAACACTGGAAAGAAAGAAAGAGAGACACAGAGAGAGAGGGAGACAGACACAGAGAGAGAGAGAGAGGGAGTCAGAGAGAGAGAGAGAGAGAGAGAGAGAGAAGAGAGAGAGAGAGAGAGAGAGAGAGAGAGAGAGAGAGATTCATTTTACGTCTTTTCACAAAATGTGATGGAGAGAGAGAGAGAGAGAGAGAGAGAGAGAGAGAGAGAGAGAGAGAGAGAGGAGAGAGAGAGAGAGAGACAGAGAGAAGACAGAGACAGAGACAGAGAGACAGAGAGAGAGAGAGAGGGAGTCAGAGAGAGAGAGAGAGAGAGAGAGAGAGAGAGAGAGAGAGAGGGAGAGAGAGAGAGAGAGAGAGAGAGAGATTCATTTTACGTCTTTTCACAAAATGTGATGGAGAGAGAGAGAGAGAGAGAGAGAGAGAGAGAGAGAGAGAGAGAGAGAGAGAGAGAGAGAGAGAGAGGAGAGAGAGAGAGAGAGATGTAGACAAAAGGTCAGGGAAGAGAGCGAGGAACTCAGTGACCCCACGGACTTCTTTCTACCTGGGTTGGTTCACCGGTCATTGCTTCAGCAGCTGGCGGCC
>CM060323.1:13877213-13879713 GCA_030674155.1 Stramonita haemastoma
TGTCTAGATCTCGATCTGTCTCTTGTCTGTCTGTCTGTCTGTCTGTCTCTGTCTTTTCCTCTCTCTCTGTCTGTCTGTCTGTCTGTCTGTCTCTGTCCTGTCTGTCTGTCTCTCTGTCTCTGTCTCTGTCTCTGTCTCTGTCTCTGTCTCTCTCTCTCTCTCTCTCTCTCTCTCTCTCTCTCTCTCTCTCTCTCTCTCTCTTCTCTCTCTCTCTGCCATTGTGTGCCGGTGGGAACAGATGCCAAAATTTACAAAACTGCATACTGGATATAAAGAAGCATATGAGTCCTTATTCTATTGTCCTCGATATAAAAGAATCTCTCTCTCTCTCTCTCTCTCTCTCTCTCTCTCTCTCTACTCTCCTCTCTCTCTCTTCTCTCTTCTCTCTCTCTCTCTCTCTCCTCTCTCTCTCTCTCTCTCTCTCTCTCAACTCCCAGAGGAGTGGATGGGGGACGTCAATTAAACTGAATGTATCAGGCTGTCACTCAGGAATACTCACCCTGGCGGAGCCTATCTCTCTGCAGGTACAGGGTACATGCTTGGCATGTTCGGGTTTCCTTGACCCTACAAACGTTTACACAAAAGAGTTCCCATTTCAGTTTTTTCACCTGTTTTTTTGTTCTTAAGAAATATCCTCCTTTTAGAGAGTTTTTGACAAGTGGTCTTCCTTTACCGACTCACACGTGTATTGATTTGATCTCCAACTATTACAGACTTGATGAATAGCTGAGGTGGTTGTCGCGCAAATTTTTCTGTGCCTTCATATTTCAAGTGTTCCCTGTGTACAAAAAAGGAGATATTTACCTATTTCAAGATCATTTTGTTACTACAATCAATAATACATACATCTGTGTGTGTGTGATCAACGAAATGGCTTTGTTTTGTAGTGGAGCGTAGTGTAGTGTAATGTAGTGTAATGTACTGTAGTGTAGTGTACTGTAGTGTAGTGTAGTGTACTGTAGTGTATTGTTACTGTATCGTAGTGCAGTGTAGTGAAGTGTAGTGTAGTGTTTAATGTAGCATACCATTTTCGTTTTTTAAAATCTTTTTAATGCAACATTTTACATGTATAACACAACATTCACACACATAGGAACTTTAAAGCCATGAGACTTTTAACAATCAGCGATATGTAAACAGACTTTGCAATATAGAATCTAGATGGTTATCAAAGCAATGAAAAATAGTCTAATTAGTTTAGCATACCATTTTCAGTCTTGGTAGATTTTTCTCTGCATCAAAATTCTGGCTGTTCTCGCAGAGGACAGCGCGTCGCGACTAAAGTAACATCCCCCCTTTTTATCCTTTCTGCAGGCGCTTTTCTTTTCGCCATTTGTAACATTGGCAATGACTCTTGCACCGGTCAGGGGAGGTCAGAGGGAGGCAGGAGGGATGAGAGGGATGGAGAGTGTTGTAGTGAAGGGGGGGAGGGGGGTGAGTGTCACTGAGTGTCAGGCTGTCACTGACGGCAGGCAGACAAACGGCCGGACTGCGGTCAGTTTGCTGTGGCTGGCCAGGCTGAATGTCCTTGCGCGGGAGATGAGGAAGACCGACTTGTATGGAGAACCACTAGGGTCAGAAGGTCTACCTTCTTCAAGAGCTGACACACAGTCCTTTTCAATCCTTTTCGGGAGAGCCTGGTGGTCAGAGTAATACGCTCGTGATCTGCTGACCCGCGTTCGAGTCTCGTTTAAGAGGATTTTTCCTCTAGAGGTAACATCACTGCCGACTCACACTCCCCCCCCCCCCCCCCTTAAAAAAAAGTCCTTCGGATAAGACTATAAACCGAGGCCTCATGTGCGAACGCACGCAGAACATTTTGTGCACATGTTAAAACCCGTTCCGCTTTTCGGAAGAGTAGGCCGCTGTGTGCCAGTGGGAACGGATAACAAAATTGATAAGACTGCATACATACAAGGACTTGATGTAACCACAAAAAAAAGCACACGAGTGCTTACTCCATTATCCTAGAAATAAAAGAATAAAGAAGATAAAAGAAGAAATATAAAAAAGAATAAAAAATAAAAACCTCTTGGTTCAGTTTAACCGTTCAACCCCGTTTCTCTCCCCCCCCCCCCCACCCCTCCCCCAAACCCAATCTGTCAGTGTGGAAAGGACCAAGTGCTACATGAAGCGTTTGAAAGATGTATCAGGTGAAGGTCACTGCAGGCTCTGAGAACTTGGATCCATTTACAAGGTAGTACGCACGCTCGCGCGTGCGTAACCTGAAGCTTCGAACTGAATGCTGTTTGGCTGGAGGCTGAGAGCCGTCTTGTTGAGATAGAAGAGAACCTGTTCCGAACCGTCCTGTTAAACCTATCGCCTCAAGCCGCTTGAGACGTACGTTTACAAGGACAGACTATTCGATTGCGATTTGTTTCCGCCCTGATCATCCGGACTGTATGATTCGGGACGTTTGCCTGTCGGCCCCTTCACTGGCATGAGCAGGGTGTGTTAGTTTAGTGTCCTTCTCCGTTATTTGGAACTCATAGATGATTGT
>CM060323.1:13884713-13890486 GCA_030674155.1 Stramonita haemastoma
GTTCAACTGATCTGACCGGATATGTCTAAGGGACAGGAAGTGCGTCAAGCTCGCGAGACTTCACTCCCTTTGATGGGGAATGACAAGAATCAGAAAGTCACAGCTACAAGTGTACTTTTGGGAAAAAAAAAAAAAAAAACACTAAAATTTGACAGAAGCAACTTTCTTGTGATGGGTTCTCTTCTTGTCTTCGTTTTGCACCAAATAATTCCAAGCTGTAATCTTAGATAAAATGATCGTCTTCCTGTTGAGACAAAAAAATTTGGTTCCAAGGGTGGAAGTGCATTCTCTTTGTCTCTACTTTTTTCCCCCCTTTGCCTGTCTGCCTACCTAACGAGATGAATGTGTTTCTGTGTTCAGCTGCCTGCTGTCTGTCTGTCTGTCTGTCTGTCTGTCTGTCTGTCTGCCTGTCTGTCTGTCTGTCTGTCTCTCTGCCTGCTGTCTGTCTGTCAGCCTGTCTGTCTGTCTCTCTGCCTGCTGTCTGTCTGTCACTCTGTCTCTCTATATGACTGTCTGTCTCTATCTGTTTGTCTGTCTGTCAGTCTTGGTCTCTCCCATGTTGTGTGTGTTGTGTGCACGCGTGTGGTGTTACGTGTGTGTGTGTGTGTGTGTGTGTGTGTGTGTGTGTACATGTGTGTGTGTACGTGTGTGTATGTGTGTGCGTGTGTGTGTCAAGTCAAGTCAAGTCAAAATGATCTTTATTGAGGATAAAAGATTAAGTTTACACAACTTTTTTTCATCCTGCCCTCACAAAAAAATCAGTGTGTTGTGTGTGTGTGTGTGTGTGTGTGTGTGGTGTGTGTGTGTGTGTGTGTGTGTGTGTGTGTGTGTGTGTGTGTGTGTGATGTGTGTGTGTGTGTGTGACAATCACCCCCCAAAAATATTGACCAACCATTTCAAAACAAACCAAGAACAGCAATAGCAACAGTAACACAACGACAGCAAGAGACTCTACTATTAACATTTTTGAAAAGTTGCTGGTGATTCTAACGAGGTTAGTTTTGAGGTATGTTGAATGTAGTTGAAAGATATATGCCCTGAGTGGATACAGTTTTGTAAATGTTGTCAACCGTTCCTGCTCCTACGAGAAGCGGAACAGGTTTTTGAGTGTGCGCAAGATGTTGTGCGTGGATTCGCACAAGGGACCTAGGTTTTTATCCTTCTGCTGACACAGAGAGAGAGAATTTGTGATGCACAGAGAGAAAAAGAACGAAACAAAAAAGAAAAGAAAACAAATTTTCTCTCAGCTTTTGGTTGGTTCATGTAGGTTACATCTACGTTCAATCCCTGAAGTCGGAATGTGGCTGCCTTTGTGGTTGGCAAAAAAAAACCGGTGGCATACACAAAATCTCACTATTGGTAAACGATCGAATGCTTTAGCCGAGAATTTATATATATATATATATATATATATATATATATATATATATATATATATATATATATATATATATATATATATATATATATATATCACTCTCACTCAGTCCCATGTCCCAAAGGACGTAGGGGGGACATGAGAGAAGACGCAACGGAGATCTTTTTCCATGCTTCACGATCCTGTGTGGCTAGTAGGAGGCGTTTGCAGGGGTTGGGCAGTCCAGTCTTTGATGTTGTCAACCCATGATTTCTTTTGGCGGCCTCTTCTTCTCTTGCCCTCGACTGTTCCTTGCAAAATGGTTTTTGCTAGGGTGTTGTGTCTTGTGGTGTGACCAAACCACATCAGCTTTCTCCTCTTTATGGTGGAGAGCAAAGGCTCTTGGGGGCCCACACGCTTTTTGATTTCTTCTTTCACATAGTTATTGGTCTTGTGTTCTTTGTATGATATTTTGAGGAGTCTTCTGTGGCACTTGTTCTCGAATGCTTGGATTCTTCTCTCTAACTCTGCTGTCAGAGTCCATGATTCACAGCCATATAGGAGGATAGATATCACGAGGGATTTGTAGAGGTGGTATTTGGTGCAGAAGCTGATGTTTTTGCATCTGATGATCCTCTGGAGTCTGACTAGAGCAGATGTTGCTGTTGCAATGCGAGCTTTCACTTCATTGTTTGATGTGCCATCTTTTGTTAGGATGGAGCCTAAGTATTTGAATTGGCTCACCTCTTCCAATATTTCTCCATTCATCTTTATTTCCGTGCTGTCATTACTCGCGCTGTTGACCATGATCTTCGATTTCTCTGTACTGACCTCCATGCCGTATGCGCTCGCTCGATCTGTTAGACTGTCTGTGAGGATTTGCAGTTCTTGTTTGCTGCTGCCCATGAGGTCAATGTCATCTGCAAATCTGAGGTTGCAAAGGGGTCTTCCACCAATGGAGATGGAAGTGTGGTGGTTTTGCAGTGTCTCTGTCATGATGTTTTCGAGGAAGAGGTTGAAGAGTACAGGTGAGAGAAGGCAGCCCTGGCGGACTCCAACCGTGGTCTTGAAGAACTCGCCCACGTGATTGTTCATGAAAACTGCACTTCTTGCATTCTCATACAGAGCCTTGATGACTTCAATTACGCAGTTGTCAATGTTGAAGTGCCTGAGTACTTGCCAGAGGCCGTCATGCCATACCCTGTCAAAGGCCTTTTTGAAGTCTATAAAATTGTGGTACAAGTCTTTTTGGTGTTGGAGATGCTTCTCTATCAGAATTCTCAGGTTGAAAATTTGTTCCATTGTGCTGCGTTTTGGTCTAAAGCCCGCTTGTTCTTCTGCCAGGAGTTTTTCTGCTTGGTTTTTCAGTCTGTTGAGGACTACCTGCAGCATGATCTTGCTAGGATGGCTTATGAGACTGATGGTTCTGTAGTTCTGGCATTGCTTGAGGTTTCCCTTCTTTGGCAGGGGTATTACAAGAGACTGTGTCCATTCTTTTGGCCATTCTTTGGTGTCGTGGATCCTCTGACAAAGATCTGTGAATCGCCTTGCTGTTTCATTCCCTCCATTTTTTATGAGTTCAGCTGGGATGTTATCGATTCCAGGGGACTTCCCCTTCTTCAATTGTTTTAATAGCTGTGTCTACTTCACACCTTAGTATTGGTGGGTCTTTATCTTGGTGTTCAGGGGGTTTGTTTGGAAACTATGTTGGTATCTGGGCGCGTAGTGGGTAGTTATACAATCCCTCACAGTATTCTGTCCAGCGTTGGAGGATGGCATTGTTTTCCGTTAAAAGATTTCCTTCTTTGTCTTCAATAACAGAGGCTTTAGGCTGTGTGGTTTTAGTTAGTGCTTTCAGAGTGTTGTAAGCTGTTTTGCTGTTTCCCTTGGCCATTCCAGCTTCGATGTTGTTGCATTGTTCTTCTATCCACGCTTCTTTGGCTTCTCTCATCTTTTTCCTCACTTCTCTGTGGCTATCCATGTACTTGTTGTTGGCTTCTTGACTTGTGAACTTTTGCTTCTTAAGTTCTCTTCTTTTGTCGCAGAGGTCAAGAACCTCATTTGTCACCCAGGGTTGTTTCTTTGTTCTGCTTCTGCCTAATGTTTCTTCTGCTGCTGTCGTTAGCACTTCTTTGATGTTGTTGGCTAGTGTGTTCACATCATTGTCGATGGCTGTGAGTGCGGCGAACTTTCCTCCAATGTTGGCTTGGAAGATCTCAACCATGTTGGGTCTTTGAGTTTTCCCAGGTCGAATCTTATGCGTGGGCTTTTTGGCTGTTGTTTTGCTTTCAGTTTCAGCCTGATGGTGGTAAGTACAAGGTCGTGGTCACTGCCAATGTCAGCTCCTGGGGAATGTTCTTGTGTTTGCCTTGTTTATGCTGGATTTGAATCTTTGGGGTGACAGAATGTAATCAATTTGATTATGAATCAGACCATTTGGTGAGTGCCAGGTTGATGTTTCTAGATGGCTTGTGAGGGTGGAGTGTGTTAGCCAGAGTTAGTTTGTGCTTTCTTTGCGAATTCCAGCAGCCGCTGTCCTCTGTCATTTGTTTCTCCCAGTCCAAAGCGTCCTGTGGTTCCTGCCCAGGTGTCATAGGCATCAGGTCCCCACCTTAGCATTCCAATCGCCTTCCACAATAAGGATGTCTTTTTTGGGCGTTTTGGAGATGACGTTTTCAAGTTCTTCATAGAATTCTTCTATCTGGTCATTATCGTAGTCAGATGTTGGAGCATACACTTGGATGATGGTGAGATTCTGGGGTTTTGCAGAGACTCTGATTGAGATGAGTCTGCTGGATATTGGTGTGCAGTTGATGATGCTTGACACAATCTCTTTCCTGACAATGAAGCCTACTCCGTGTTGGTGTAGTTTCTCATCTCCACTGTACCATATCTTGTGGCCGTCTTGCGTGGTGTGTTTCTCCGAAGCCAATCCATCTGACTTCCGCAAGCCCTAGGATGTCCCATTTATACCTCTGTAATTCATGTGTGAGTTCCTGTACTCTTCCTGTTTGGTACAGAGTCCATAACATTCCATGTACCAATGGTTACCCCTTTAGCTGGAAGCTTTAGAGTTGGTTCTGCTCCAGTGGCACACTTGTCACTCCCCACTCTGGAGGCTTGCAGTGGGTAGCGCGGTCGTTGTTGATCCGGGCCTCGACCGATCCGGCATGTGTTTCTGTTTTGTTTTTCTCATCATGTCCTTGCAGTGGGCTTGAGGAAGCTTGGTGGCGCCCATCTCCTCTCCAAGACCCCTACTGGTGATTAAGAATGCACCAGCCCCTCACAACGTTTCGCCCGCCAGTAAGAAGCGGTTACCGGGGTGTGGGTGGGTTAAGGACCCGGACCCAGAAGTGAGAGTTGAGTGCCAAGTGAGGACCAGTGCTCCCGTCCATCCCGAGGGATGCTACTGCCAGGTTTACAAAGGTACCACCTCTCCTTAAGCACCCCATACACACACACACACACACACACACATATATATATATATAATATATATATATATATATATATATATATATATATATATATATAAGTTCATGTGCAACAAGTGGACTGGTCTCAGCAGAAGGATTAAAAACCTAGGTCCCTTGTGATGACAACATTTACAAAACTGTATCCACATGGAGACTGGATATGAAAAAGCCATTATCCTCGAAAGAAGAGTTTCTTTTTACAGAAAGGAAGAAAAAAGACGCCGGCTTTCAAAAAGAGGACATGGACATTTTAGTTATTTAACAGCCACTTGAAGCAGACAATTTTCTAGGCTAGTCCACATATCTTTTTCTCCTTAATCACAATCCCCGTCTCACCCCCTCCCGCCCCCCATGCCTCCACTTCCCCTCCCCCCATTGCCTCCTCTCCCTCCCCCCCCCTCTTTCCCAATAACGGTCATCAAGTTAAAATTATTGAGACTATTCCGCAAACGTACCCGCCATTTTACTGGAAAATTAAATCCCGAAAACTTAACAACAGGCCTGGGTATAGAAGAAGAAGAAAAAAAAAACAACCACCAACCAACCAACCAACCCAAAACCATAGCCATTCTTGACCACGAAGACAGGGTTGTGAGGACCTTCAAACGAGCCCGACCAGGGTATCATCAAGTCATTGACCACCCTTCTCCACCCCCACCCCACCACCCCCACCCCGTACTAACTGTCCAAAAGGCCTGCGTGGTTCAAACGGGGTATGCTGTATGTTGGCTCAACAAAGCCCATCCCACATAACCCTAACCACACACCCTAAAGAAGAAAAACAGAGAGCGGGCGGGCAAGACCCCATACTGAGAAAAAGAGGAGGGGGCAATTCGGAACTCCTTCAAATAATGCTATCATGCCGTAATCGCCGGCACCATCAAAACAAAAAAAAATCCCCACGCCGCACTGGGGTAAAAAACAGGTTGGGGGGGGGGGG
>CM060323.1:13890586-13893086 GCA_030674155.1 Stramonita haemastoma
TCAGGCGCAATCCGGGCCCGGCAATAATTCCCCATGATAAAATAATGAATGACTCAGATTCAGAAAAATTCTACTTTTTTTAAAAGGCACGTGGACGGGATAGCTTAGTGGTTCAGAGCACTCGCTTCCCCCAGCCAAGGTTAAGCAGCATTGAACTTGAAGTTACCAATTGGATGGGTGACCGTTTGCGCACCTTGGCTTCAGTACAGTCCCCCAGTTCAACCAGCTGTAAATGGGTACCTGCCCTCTATAGGGTCAGGGAAAGTCAAGCAGCGAGGGAGAGGAGATGGGCGCCGTCCTCAAACGCTGGCCCCTACAGAAGCTGAGGTCTCTGATGCTTCGCTTCCCCACGACCACATAGGTAATGGGACACCTTTATCTTTACCTACTGTGAATGGCACATTACGTACAAAAGGAACGTCATTTAATAAACATCTATGAATTCCAAGTGACGGAAAAGGACACTAAACTACACACCCTGCTCATGCCAGTGAAGGCGCCGACAGGCCAACGTCCCGAATCATACAGCCCGGATGATCAGGGCAAAACAAATCGCAATCGAATAGTCTGTCCTTGTAAACGTACGTCTCAAGCGGCTTGAGGCGATAGGTTTAACAGGACGGTTCGGAACAGGTTCTCTTCTATCTCAACAAGACGGCTCTCAGCCTCCAGCCAAACAGCATTCAGTTCGAAGCTTCAGGTTACGTACGCGCGGGCGTGCGTACTACCTTGTAAATGGATCCAAGTTCTCAGAGCCTGCAGTGACTTTCACCTGATACATCTTTCAAACGCTTCATGTAGCACTTGGTCCTTTCCACACTGACAGATTGGGTTTGGGGAGGGGGGGGGGGGGGGGAGAGAAACGGGGTTGAACGGTTAAACTGAACCAAAGTTTTTATTTTCTTTTTTTTTATATTTCTTTTTTTATTTTCTTTATTCTTTTATTTCTAGGATAATGGAGTAAGCACTCGTGTGCTTTTTTTTGTGGTTACATCAAGTCCTTGTATTTATGCAGTCTTATCAATTTTGTTATCCGTTCCCACTGGCACACAGCGGCCTACTCTTCCGAAAAGCGGAACGGGTTTTAACATGTGCACAAAATGTTCTGCGTGCGTTCGCACATGAGGCCTCGGTTTATAGTCTTATCCGAAGGACTTTTTTTTAAGGGGGGGGGGGGGGGGGGAGTTGAGTCGGCATGTGATCGTTACCTCTAGAGGAAAAATCCTCTTAAACGAGACTCGAACCGGGTCAGCAGATCACGAGCGTATTACTCTGACCACCGGCTATCCCGAAAAGGATTGAAAAGGACTGTGTGTCAGCTTCTTGAAGAAGGTAGACCTTCTGACCCTAGTGGTTCTCCATACAAGTCTGGTCTTCCTCATCTCCCGCGCAAGGACATTCAGCCTGGCCAGCCACAGCAACTGACCGCAGTCCGGCCGTTTGTCTGCCTGCCGTCAGTGACAGCCTGACACTCAGTGACACTCCACCCCCCTCCCCCCCCCCCTTCACTACAACACTCTCCATCCCTCTCATCCCTCCTGCCTCCCTCTGACCTCCCCTGACCGGTGCAAGAGTCATTGCCAATGTTACAAATGGCGAAAAGAAAAGCGCCTGCAGAAAGGATGAAAAAACACAAAAAAAGGGGGGTTGTTACTTTAGTCGCGACGCGCTGTCCTCTGCGAGAACAGCCAGAATTTTGATGCAGAGAAAAATCTACCAAGACTGAAAATGGTATGCTAAACTAATTAGACTATTTTTCATTGCTTTGATAACCATCTAGATTCTATATTGCAAAGTCTGTTTACATATCGCTGATTGTTAAAAGTCTCATGGCTTTAAAGTTCCTATGTGTGTGAATGTTGTGTTATAATGTAAAATGTTGCATTAAAAAAGATTTCAAAAAACGAAAATGGTATGCTACTTTAAACACTACACTACACTTCACTACACTGCACTACGATACAGTACAGTACACTACAGTACACTACACTACACTACAGTACACTACACTACAGTACATTACACTACATTACACTACACTACGCTCCACTACAAAACAAAGCCATTTCGTTGATCACACACACACAGATGTATGTATTATTGATTGTAGTAACACAATGATCTTGAAATGGGTAAATATCTCCTTTTCAGGGAACATTTGAAATATAAGGCACAAAAAATGTGCACGACAGCCACCTCAGCTATTCATCAAGTCTGTAATAGTTGGAGATCAAATCAATACACGTGTGAGTCGGTAAAGGAAGACCACTTGTCAAAAACTCTCTAAAAGGAGGATATTTCTTAAGAAAAAAAACAGTGAAAAAATTGAAATGGGAACTCTTTTGTGTAAAGCATTTGTAGGGTCACGGAAACCAACATGCCAGCATGCACCCTGTACTGCAGAGAGATAGGCTCCGCCAGGATGATATTCCTGAGTGACACAGCCTGATACATTCAGTTTAATGCGCCCCCCAACCACTCCTCTGGGGATTTTGAGTTA
>CM060323.1:13898086-13915586 GCA_030674155.1 Stramonita haemastoma
GATTTGGTACCTTCCCGCACGCACGCACGCACGCACACACACACACACACACACACACACACACACACACACACACACACACACAAAATTCTTTTGTATTTACGTAGTACTTAAACAGGTATTTCTGGTGTGAGTCAGTATACCTTGTGTATTCAAGAGAGAGAGAGACAGAGACAGAGACAGAGAGAGAGAGAGGACAGACAGACAGACAGACAGACAGACAGACAGACAGATCAAACACTGATGTCTTCTTGGTAACCCCCTTCTCTTTTACTGGCTTTTTACTGACACTGCAATTGTTATCAGGTAGTGGTCACTCTGGCCCCCAAAGAGCAACGGCTACTCCAAGCACAGTGGTGAGCCTCAAAAAGAGAAAGATCTCAAAAGAAGGAGCTTTGTCAACAAGAAACAGAACAAGAGCAAGGACATAGCATGATCCCTGACGGACACCACGTAGCAGAAGACGAGCTGAAGGCGGTACCAAAATCTAAAGGACCCGTTGACAAAACAAAGCAAATACCGCTTTCTTTCAGTTGTGGTATATCAATAGGGAAGCTGCGTAGTAAGGCGATGAGAGGCAGCTTGTAGCAGTTTGAAGTCATCTTGGGGGTTGGAGGGGTGGGTGGATTATATAGTGAGTCATCTTGAAAAGATGAGATGAAATAGTTGAGCTGTATGTTATTAGTTTTGTCCTTTTTTAGCAGTTTTGGTACCTCCTTCCTCCCCTAGAGAGAGAGAGAGAGACACACACACACACACACACACCACGCACGCACGCACGCACGTACGCACGCACACACACACACACACACAACTATATATATATATATATATATAATTATATATATATATATAATATATACACAGAGAGAGAGAGAGAGAGGAGAGAGAGAGAGAGAGAGAGAGAGAGAGAGAGAGAGAGAGAGAGAGAGAGAGAGAGAGAGAGAGAGAGAGAGAGAGAGAGAGAGAGAGAGAGAGAGAGAGGGAGAGAGAGAGGAGAGTAGGATACCTGCACCTAAGTATTGTCACGAAACTACAGAACTAACAACATAAGAAGCACATGATTATACAAAACAAGCCAAAACACTCGTCTGCCAGCCAAGTATACAATAACCTTTGAAGATATAACTAAACACAACTGACCATCAAAAATAGTCGAACCAGAATAAGCAAAGAAACAGGCAACCTATAAGAAACAATAGTACAAGGCACACAAAGCAAGTACAGTAAAACAACAACAACAAAAACACAAAATACAATATAATGCTCACATAAAACATAAAGCACTTACCCTGGACAGCATTAGTGTTATGGCTGTTGATAATCTTGGTCCTTTTTGATGTGCATGTATCACCATCTTCACAGGCAATTTGAGTTTTGGCTTGGGCTTTTAGGTGGCTTGGCTTCTGCTTTGTTTCTGCTTGTTTTCACCATCTTCCACATGTTTGACTTCGCTGACTTGAACTCTTTGTTGTGGCGTGCTGACAGGGAATTCTGAAAGAACAGAAATTATCCAAACGATATTACTCTCGCATTCATGGATTTGTGTTATAACTTTTCGTTTTGTGTTTGTGATCTGCTCTGATGTGTTGTCATGCCTTTTTTATTTTGTTGTATAGTGTTCTGAACATCTTAACTGCCCCAAACTGTCCTACAGGGAACAGTATAAGGAGGGAGACCAAAAGAGACAGAGACACGATGGCAAAACAACATCAGACAGTGAACTGGCCTGAACGATTTGCTACGGAAAAGCCGAGGACCACCAAAACGCCCCTTCAAGGGGATTTTTTCCCCGGGAAGTTAACATAAGTATTGACACCACACCCCTGAAAGTCCTTTGGATGAGACCATAAACCAAGGTTCCGAGTGCGAACGCACACAGAACATCTTCAACACATGTTAAAAACCTGTTCCACCATTGTGTGCTGGTGGGAACGGATGTTAATTTACAAAACCGTATGCACACGGCGACTAGACGTGAAAAAAACCAACACATGAGCGCTTATTCAATATCTTCGAAATGAAAGAAGTAAAAAGAAACTTTCATGACCATGATTATTTATTTATTATTTATTCATTTATTATTATTGTTTATTATTTTTTTTATATAGAATCCTCAGGAACGAGATAGCTTAGTGGCAAAGCACTCGCTTTCCCCAAGGTAAGGTTCAAACAGCATTGAGGTGGTTGCCAAATGGATGGGTGACCGTTTGCGCGCCTTGGCTTTCAGTACAGTTCCCCCAGTTCACCCCTGTTCACCCAGCTGTTATAGGTTCCTGCCCTCTTTAGGGTCAGGGAATAGATGAGCGAGGCCCTCAAGATGCTGGCCCTGGAAAGCTGAGTCTGAATCTCGCTCCAACGACCGCATAGATATATAAGGAACACGACGATCCTCGCGTTTAATCATCATCACCCATCATTCTCTCATCATCATTATTCTTACACAGTGGTGTTTTAATAACAACTTCTTGCGGGAGGGGGAGGGGTTGCGCCTAAAGCAGTACGATATGTCCATTGTAATACCCCTCCCCCCACCCCTCTCCCCCAAACCCCTGAAGTTTCCCTCTCTTTTGCGTGGATATTATTTTGCTTTATTGTGTCCATAATAAGGCGCGCGTGTCATGCTGTTTGATGTATTGTTTTCTCTGAAAGGCCAAAAAAAATCAAACACAATTATACCACCTGCAGGTCTGGTAAGGGGGAAAAATCAGTATGTGTGGCGATCAAACTACGAGAGAGAGAGAGAGAGAGAGAGAGAGAGAGAGAGAGAGAGAGGAGAGAGAGAGAGAGAGAGAGAGAGAGAGGACGAGAAGAGACGAGAGAGAGAGAGAGGGAGGGCACCCACCCCACCACACCCACACACATCACGCACACATGCGCTCTTCCTATCAAATCATTGCTACAATGCTTCTAGAGAACACACAAACACACACACAAACCCACACGCTTACACATGTGCTCTTCCTATCAACTCTTTGCTACAATACTTGCATAGAAAACACACACCACACACACACACACACACACACACACACACACACACACACACACACACACACACACACACACACACACACACACACACACACACACGCACCACACACAGAGCAAAGACTTTCGTCACCTCGCTCAACAAACAAAACAACAGATGGTCTCTCTCAAAACCGTATAGTACTTCAGATGAGTGACTATTCAAAAGTAGGTCTTTCCTCCTTCTCCTCCTCTTCTATTCCCACAGATGGTGAACAGTTTCAAACACTCCCAATGTCACAAACAGCTCCATACTATATATTATTCTGAGGAGTATAAATGCTTTATAGTTGTGATTGTCGATTTTTTTTTATTTTTTTTTTGGGGGGGGGTTATTACAAACTATAACTACTAAATTATAATTCTTAGTAACCATCTGTCACCATGTTTCTGTGTTCTTGCGATTTTGTATGCTAGATGATGAAAAATTAAGAACCTACACGACACCCTGCAAAATTCTGTGGGAAAAAAAATATTCTTGCTTACAGCAAAGCAAAGATTATACGTACAAACCATAAAACAAATCCTCAAAAAACAAAAACATATTAAAATAGTTGGTGCTGCTCTGCGGTGACGCGCTCTCCCTGGGGGAAAGAATCCCGAATTTCATGCAGAGAAATCTTGCCATGCCTGTGGCATACCAACAAACAGTACGATGCAATGCAAAACAATATAATACAATACAGTACAAGACAATACAACACAGTACAATACAATTCAATACAAAACAGTATGTACAATACAACAAGTACAATAAAACACAACACAATACAGTACAGTACAATACAACACAGTACGATACGATACAATACTTTACAAATTCCGCGTCTTTTTTGCAGTTGACAATGTCTTCGTGGTGTTTAGTTTTGTCAATAACTACACGCTCTGCTGATCCATACATTCATTGTTGCTCTAAATCACGGCATCAATCAATGCTTTAAAACAAACCATCCACTTATATACTCCACAATACTGACAATGTGGGTCTCGGTTAAATACAATGGTTCAGCCACGGTTTTTTTTTTTTTCGTTTCTCCACTTGAGCTCCCATGTTCACCGATGCTGAGTTTTGCGTATGCGACCGTTTGCCACATTCAGGTAGCCGCATTCCGACTTCGGGGATGATAATTATCTAAACACCCGTGTACATGTATTTTTGAAAGTTTGTCATCTGTTCCAACATTACAAGCAATGGCTAATCTTCCGACAGTTGAACGGATTTTAGCGTGTGCCAACATGTGCTTTGATTTGTGTACTCTACAAGATTCAGCGCTGTATAAATCCCATATTATATGTTCTATGTGCGTTCTACATGGACCGCAGTTTTTACTCTCAACCCAAGGACTTCCTATGAGTGGAGTCGTACTGATACCAACTTCATGGGGAAAAATGTCCTGGAACAGACTGTGGTACATGTCTGAATGGTGGTACATGGTGGCTCGAAACCCCACCATCAGATGGAAGCTCAACGCTCTAAACCACAAAGCTACCCCGCCCCTTTCTCAAGTCCCTAAAAATGACTCTATCGACCATCTGGGGGTGGGGGTGTTGGTGGTGGGGATCTACTTCCCCTAGCTTTAAAAAAAAAGTATTCTACACCATTGACCATCTGGGTCTTTTATCTAAAAAAAAGAAAAAAAAAATCCCCATGAACTTACCAAGGCTGCAAGTTCACAGTGACAGAAGGTATAAGGGCTCATTGTTTCGCAAAGAAAGGCACGCCTAGAGAGGGCTGAACCCCCAAAAAGAATAGAGAACCAAGAAAAAAAAAACCCACACACACAAAAAACCCGACAGATTTGGGGTTATCTAAAATACAAGCTACTGGTTGACCACAGGGCGTGGTCTAAGCCTGCTGTGTCCTCTGTGCGATAGATATCACATATGCGAACTGGGGCCACAACACAAAGGTTGCATAGGATGGTGAAAAGGGGTGGCAGGGGTGGGGGGGGGGGATTGGGGTGGATGGGGAGAGGGAGGGGGAGACGGGGAAGATGGTTGGTTGCATTGGTGTTTTACAAAGGGTATGTATGTGTGCATGATGAAAGGGGGTAAGTAGAGAAGAGGGTTGGGGAGGGGGGTCCACATGGAAGCTGTGTGTGTGTGTGTGTGTGTGGGATGAGATGAGAGGAGGAGGAGGAGAGAGTGAGAGAGGGGAGGAGTGTAGGGATGAGTGGAGAGAGCAGGGAGAGAGAGAGAGAGAATGAGGCAAAGCAAGACAAAGACAGAGAGCCTAAGACAATGTGTAGGATGAATGTTTGCAGCGCTCCTGCACTTATGTATCTTTTTTGTGTATCATATGGGCGTGCATGTGAGTGATTGTGTGTGTGTGTGTGTGTGTGTGTGTGTGTGTGTGTGTGCGCGTCCAGGCATGCTAAACGCCTATGATGATATCTGTGCTCACATGCGTGTCTCCCCCTAAGGGGGGCGGGAAGGGGGGGGGGGTGCACGTGTGTGGTGTCGTTAAGTAGTTTTCCTGTCGCTAACTGGATTAGGGAAATCAACTGCGCGAACCTGGTACAGACGTACCTGGAAAATTATTATTCTAAAACTGCTAAGCACATCATTAAAAAAAAATAAACCCAAACTTTCTTATCAACACACATGAAAACACAACCCAATGTAATATCAATAAAAAGAAACATAGCATAAATAAAAAAAACTCATTCTGGGAAACTGGGAACCTTTAAAAAAAACACAGGTACTGCCAAACTATCCTGGGAAAATCTGTCGTTTTACCCGATACGTAGGTTAAAAAACCACCAAAAATGGTCAAGATTTGCAATTGTTCGTCTTGCGATTTGCAGTCTGTGGATTGGCAACCCCACCTAGTAAAAGATAGGAAAAGTTTGGGTTTTTTTCTCCTTTTTTTCAATTTGAAGTTTCCAGACAAAGGCAGGAGTTTCTTATCTCCTGCTGGGACAATCCACTGTAAGACCAAAAAAGAAACCACTACCATTTTACGACACAACATACTTAAATATATCTTGGCAAGTGTGCTTTTTATAAAACATTTGTGTATGTGTCCGAGTATGATTGTGCTACATATAATGAGGCGAAGAAATCTATGTATGAAAAAAACACACAACAAAGACGCGAATGGTAGAGATGTTGGATGGTGGGCGTGGTGGTTGTGTGTGTGTGTGTTGTGTGTGTGTGTGTGTGTGGAGTGGTGGGTGGTGTGTGTGAGGGTGTGGGGGAGGGGCAAGGGGGGGGCGGGGGGAGTAGAAATAGATACGACGATGCAGCTGCAAAAGAAAATTTTTACCGCCACGCACCCCTGAAAACTAATAAGCCCCTTGCCCCCTACTTTTCATACGGCCCATCAACTCTCCACACTGGACAGCGCTGTACCACCAACAAAAGCCATTTCTTTTTTTAACTGTTTTTTCCCCTCTCTTCTCTCTCTTCTCTACTCTCTCTCTCTCTCTCTCTCTCTCTCTCTCTCTCTCTCTCTCTCTCTCTCTCTCTCTCTTCACCGCATGCGCGCACACCCACCCACCCCCTTTTACCCCACTAACTAACTACCAACGCGTGTGTGTCGAGTGCTTATTCTCTTTGCAATTTTTTTTTTGGGGGGGTGGGGTTGGGTTTAGGTCCAGTGGCTGAAATTTAGCAGGCGTCCGTCCGCCATTGGGAGGGCAGAGGGTCACTTCTTACCATCCCCCCACTGCTGTGTCCAGCCTCCTGTCCCTCCATGCACCCGGGGTATATTATAATAAGGCCACCCGTCTCCTCTTCCTCTCTCTCTGATTATCCATCTACCCGAGGTCAAGCCGCCTGTACGTATAAAGAAGGAAAAAAAAAAGAAGGGAAGTGGACAAAGGGGGAGGAGGGGTAAAAAGGGGATGACCACTAAAACCACCACGTGACAGTTCCGGACAAGGCAGGTGCACACACACACACACACACACACACACATACACACGCGCGCGCGCGCAGCGCGTGCGCCCTTAGTTTTTTTGTGTTGTGTTCATGACTGTATCACATAGACGTATGCAACTGAACTTCCACCCCACCCCCCTCACCCACCCCCCTTCATCTCCCTTCCTGCTGTCCACCTTCCACAATGAAAAAATCTTTCTTTTTTTTAAATGTCCTTCCTCCTGCCACACGTACCAGGAGGCAGGGGGGGGGGGACATTCATTGCAGAAAATCCATAAAAAAGAAGAAAGAAAAAAACAGGGAAAAAAATATAGCAGTAGCTGACGACAATGCTTTTTTTCTTTTTATCCTGACCGCTTTTCACGCCCAGTTTCTAAAGCCAGTAAGAATATAATATTAATGATTGACCATCACCATCAACCCCCCCCCCCCCCTTCCCCCCGGAAAAAAGTTGATGATAATGGTCAGAGGGAGGAGGAGGAGGAAGAGGAGATGGGGCAAAGAGGAGGAGGAAGAGGATATGGTGCAAAGAGGAGGAGAGGAGAGGAGATGGGGCAAAGAGGAGGAGGAGGAGGAAGAGGAGATGGGGTAAAGAGGAGGGAGGAGGAGGAAGAGGAGAAGGAAGAAGAGGAGGAGGAGGAGGAAGAGGAGGAGGAAGGAGGAGGAGGAAGAGGAGGAGGAAGGAGGAGGAGGAGAGGAGTGTCAACAACTAGAAACAGGTGATGGTAGGTATGTAGGGCAGACTGAAAGGGTCTAGTTAGGGGCGGGGTTGCAGAAGAAAAGCCTGATAGGATGAGTGTTCGTGAGTGCTCATGAGTGATGGATTTTCGTAGGATTGCTTTTCAATGCAAGAAACAAAGGAGAGGGGTGATGAAGTAAGATATTATACGAATAATGAGAGAGAGAGAGAGACAGACAAAGATAGATAGAGAGAGAGAGAGATGATGAATGATGATGATATGATGATGATGATGATGATGATGATGAGATGATGATAGTGAGGAGGAGGAGGGTTACAGATAAACATTCACATACTTTTTTGTCATCTGACCCTTACCCTACATAGGGACTACATTTATGATGACATTTGATGACGATGATAATGATGACGATAATGATGAGGGTAAGGATGATGATGATGATGATGGTGATGATGATGATTATTATAAAAATAATGATAGTAATGGTAATAATAATGATGCTAATAATTCTTTTTTAATAATTTATTTATTTATTTATCTATTTATTCTTTTATATCGAGGATAATGGAATAAGAAGGAGTGTGAGAGAGGTGGAGGGGTGGAGATATTTATTTATTTATTATTTATTTATTCTTTTATATCGAGGATAACAGAATAAGCAATCATGTGCTTTTTTTCATCCGGTCCCCGTGTGTATGCAGTTTTGTAAATATTGTCATCTGTTCCCACCGGCACACGATGGCCTACTCTTACGAAAAGCGGAACAGGATTTAACGTGTGCGCAAGATGTTCTGCGTGCGTTCGCACACGGGGCCTCGGTTTAAAGTCTCATCCGAGATAGAGAGAGAGAGAGACAGCGACAGAGAAGCAGACAAAAAGACACTCAAAGAGACAGAGAGAAAGAGATAGACAGATAGATAGACAGAGACAGAGAGAGAAAAACAGAGACCGAGAGACAGAGAAAGAAAGGATGAGATCAGACATACAGGACCAGCAAAGAACGATGAGAAGAACTGGAGGACGACTATTCGATGATGATGATGATGATGACGACGAAAACAACTTCAAAAGAATACAACACAGGGAAAGCACACAAGGTCTGGATATGTCACGAAGCCTTAGTGGTCATGACCTCTCCCTCCCCCCCCCCCCACACTACCCCTGAATTCTTTGTTCATAAGTACAGGCGGCGTGACCCGGGTATGTGGATAGTCATGAGAGAGGGTGGCCTTATTATATACCCCGGGTGCATGAATGGACAGACAGGAGGAAGCTGTGCCGCCCCGCGCGTGTGTGTGTGTGTGTGTGTGTGTGTGTGTGTGTGTGTGTGTGTGTGTGTGTGTGTGTGTGTGTGTTTGTGTGTGTGCGGCGTGCGTGTGTGTACGTGTGTGTGTGGGGTGCTTGCGTGATTGTGTGTGTTTACGAATGCTATTTTCTCAAACTAGTAATTGTTGTTATTGTTTGTGTGTTGTATCGGTCGAATGCAAGCGCTTTGATTTGTTTTTGCAAGATATTAGCGACTGTATAAATTCCATGTACTATTATTATTATTATAAATGGTGAAGAAAACCAACGGAGAAAAGCCAAGATCAAACTACACACTCACAAGAAGGAGGGGGGGGGGGGAAATCACAACAAATGCAAAGCATACGTTCAAAAAAAAAAAAAAAAAATAGAACTAAACAGGAGTACTCCCCAACCTAAAGACAGGTAGTTTTTGGAATATAGGCAAAATAAACATACTGAGAAGAAAACAAGAGGGAAAAATGGACAAAGATTAAATGAAAATAAAATATATAATAAATATATATATATGTATATATATAAGTAAATATATTATTATGTGTGTGTGTGGCTTGTGTGTGTTGTGTTGTGTGTGTGTTTGTGTGTGTGTGTGTGGTGTTGTATAATTGTGGTAGGTTTGGTGCTCAAATTTGCAAAACACAAAGAGTGGCTGGTTTGCCACAAGCTGGGGGACTGAAATAAACTAATGGCTTGATCTTCTTCTTCTTCCCCTATGTGCCATGGGATTTTTGTCATCATTATTATTTTTTTAATAAACAGTTATTTTACCCAAAGTGAGGACACTGGGGAACAACTACACTAACAGAAAGAGAGTGCCACATTTAACAGGTCGTCATCGTACTCTGAAGATCTGGTGCACAGGAAGGGAGACAGGGGGGATCTGTTGAATAGACAGTGTAAAGAAAATGAATTGGAAAATACTAAAAGAGAAGATGGAGGAGGAGGAGGAGGAGGAGGAGGGAGGAGGAGGAGGAGGAGGAGGAGGAGGAGGAAGAAGAGGAGGAGGAGAAGAGGAGGAGGAGGAGGAGGAGGAGGAGGAGGAGGAGGAGGAGGAGGAGGAGAAGGAGGAGGGAGAGAAGAAGAAGAAGAAGAAGAAGAAGAAGAAGAAGAAGAAGAAGAAGAAGAAGAAGAAGAAGAAGAAGAAGAAGAAGAAGAAGAAAGAAGAAGAAGAAGAGAGAAGGGGGGGGGGGGTAGAAAGACAAGCAGACAACACATACACATGTAGGGGGGGAAAGAGAGGAGAGAGAGAGGAGAGGAGAGAGAGAGAGAGTGAGGAGGAGGATGATGGATGAAGAGAGTGGGAGAGGGAATGGAGAGAGAGAGAAGAGGGGAGAGCAGAGACAGAGACAGAGACAGAGAGAGGAAGAGTTATTCTAGCTAATGATGAAGAGATGGTATTTTTGTTAAATCTGTTTTTTTTGTTTTGTTTGTTTTTTGCAAGCAAGGAAATAAGATCTGGTTTGATTTACACACACACACACACACACACACACACACACACACCACCCCACACACGCACACACACAACATACACATTATATATAATATAATAAATATTAATATATATATAACATGTGTGTGTGTGTATATATATATATAACACACATATAAATAATATATATATATATGTGTGTGTGTATATATATATATATATAATATATATATATGTTATATAATATACACATATATATTATATGATTTTATATATATGTGTGTGTGTATATAATATACACACACACATATAATAATATATATGTGTTGTGTGTGTGTGTGTGTGTGTGTGTGTGTGTGTGTGTGTATGTGTTGTGTGTGTGTGTGTGTGTGTGTGTGTGTTTTACACCTTCATTCAACGCTGCACTATTCCCTGTTTGCCACTGGTTACTACAAACTGTCAGTGTATATACGGAAAACAAAAGAAGATGGAAAAAAACTTGATAAAAACAGGGAAAACGTCACGTTTTTGTCCACCACTCAAAGCATTGCTTTTTGTCACGCCAAGTCACAAACGTTTCCCCTTTCCGCTTGTGACCAGCCACAGGGGACGCAATCCGGTGTGAAGGACTGCACTTCCGCTGCCACCGGAACTCATTTCTCCCAAATATTGCGCAGAAATGGCTGTCACTGCCACTGTGTGACTTGTTCATTGCTTGATGGTTGTCATAGTTTTTAGCAGAAAGAACTAGGGGTTTCTTTGTTTGTTTGAAAGTTACTCAATGAACCGATCATGAATGGTGGACATAAGTGATATTTTGATTTAGAAATTTAAAGAAAAAAAAAGACTGCACAGTCCCCATGACAGAAAACATGGTTAAACCAACAACTTTACAGTCTTGTAATGTGCTTCATATGAATTCTACCCCGGATTTTACATCATTACTGACTCCATTCCCCTAAACGTCCTTCAGGATGAGAGACTTTAAACCGAGATCCCAAGTGCGAACGCACGCAGAACATCTTGTGCACACGTTCAAGAACCCGTTCTGCCTGTCGGAAGAGTAAGCCATTTATGTAGGTTCGAATGGATGACTTTTTTTTCTTTTTTTTTTTAAACGCACGCACACAAGTGTCGTGTTTAGAACACCATTCCCAAGTCGAAATGCGGGTACCTTGATTAATGGTGGGTAAAAACGATGGCATACACTTGGTCTCTTTTAGTGAATATTGGAGCTCTAGCCGAGGAACGGGGAAAACAAGTGAGCATCAAGGTTAACTTTGCCATACAGAATCTTGGGTATCAAGTTTAACTTTGCCATACAGAATCTTGGGTATCAAGTTTAACTTTGCCATACAGAATCTTGGGTATCAAGTTTAACTTTGCCATACAGAATCTTGGGTATCAAGTTTACCTTTGCCATACAGAATCTTGGGTATCAAGTTTAACTTTGCCATACAGAATCTTGGGCATCAAGTTTAACTTTGCCATACAGAATCTTGGGCATCAAGTTTAACTTTGCCATACAGAATCTTGGGTATCAAGTTTAACTTTGCCATACAGAATCTTGGGTATCAAGTTTAACTTTGCCATACAGAATCTTGGGTATCAAGTTTAACTTTGCCATACAGAATCTTGGGTATCAAGTTTAACTTTGCCATACAGAATCTTGGGTATCAAGTTTAACTTTGCCATACAGAATCTTGGGTATCAAGTTTAACTTTGCCATACAGAATCTTGGGTATCAAGTTTACCTTTGCCATACAGAATCTTGGGTATCAAGTTTACCTTTGCCATACAGAATCTTGGGTATCAAGTTTAACTTTGCCATACAGAATCTTGGGTATCAAGTTTAACTTTGCCATACAGAATCTTGGGTATCAAGTTTACCTTTGCATACAGAATCTTGGGTATCAAGTTTAACTTTGCCATACAGAATCTTGGGTATCAAGTTTAACTTTGGCCATACAGAATCTTGGGTATCAAGTTAACTTTGCCATACAGAATCTTGGGTATCAAGTTTAACTTTGCCATACAGAATCTTGGGTATCAAGTTTAACTTTGCCATACAGAATCTTGGGTATCAAGTTTAACTTTGCCATACAGAATCTTGGGTCTCAAGTTTAACTTTGCCATACAGAATCTTGGGTATCAAGTTTAACTTTGCCATACAGAATCTTGGGTATCAAGTTTAACTTTGCCATACAGAATCTTGGGTATCAAGTTTAACTTTGCCATACAGAATCTTGGGTATCAAGTTTAACTTTGCCATACAGAATCTTGGGTATCAAGTTTAACTTTGCCATACAGAATCTTGGGTATCAAGTTTAACTTTGCCATACAGAATCTTGGGTATCAAGTTTAACTTTGCCATACAGAATCTTGGGTATCAAGTTTAACTTTGCCATACAGAATCTTGGGTATCAAGTTTAACTTTGCCATACAGAATCTTGGGTATCAAGTTTAACTTTGCCATACAGAATCTTGGGTATCAAGTTTAACTTTGCCATACAGAATCTTGGGTATCAAGTTTAACTTTGCCATACAGAATCTTGGGTATCAAGTTTAACTTTGCCATACAGAATCTTGGGTATCAAGTTTAACTTTGCCATACAGAATCTTGGGTATCAAGTTTAACTTTGCCATACAGAATCTTGGGTTCCATCATCGAGATTTAACGGGTTGGGCTTGTTTCGGGCAAGAACTGTTTAGTGTCTATTTGATGTCATTTAGCAGGGTATTATTCTATATAATTATGACAGTTCTGTGGAATAAGTGAGCTATACTGTTTAATGTTTCTATGAAAGGCCTACTTTCACATGCTCACATCTGTTCATACTAATAGTGTTAAATGTAATGAAGTTCCAGGGGGGGGGTTGCTTTTGGATTATGCTTTGTTATTACAACTAGAGATCTTTTAAAATTTGAGTACTACATAAACAGCAGCAGTTCATTTAGCTTAACTGCCAACTTTATATTCATAATAATATCTGTAAAACGAAGATAGAGATTCACAATAAGCCTCTTCGATCTGTTTGTTGGTATTTCGAAAACAAAACTATTAAAAGCTGAGGAAAAGAAAAACATATAATACCCCTCCAAATCGTAGTCAATGTTTCGAAAGAATTTACGAAACTTATTGAATCAGCAAACCGGATGTGCTAAATGCATCCAGGAAACCAGTGTCGTGAAGTATGATGTGGATAGAGCATATCCGATGCCTTAAGGAAAGCGTTCTTACACGTACAGGGAAACATGACATTAGAGGAGTGCACAGAGAGGCTTCTTCCTGTCTGATATGTCCAGGAATTCCGGCTTTTGCTCATATCCTAAGTGCCCGTGCACTTCCAGATTTTGCAGAAACGATGCAGGACGTAAGTAAAGGGAAGAAAAAGAGACAGAACAGGTCAAAACACATTTCCCGGCTTGTGTAATGTATTGTTCCATAAGCATTTTTTTGGCGTTTGAAATACTTCCTTTTAAGAACAAGGCATGCAACCTTTTCCTTTCTGAAAAAAGTCACAATAGCAGTAGCATCACACACACACATACATACACACTCACACACACGCACGTGTGCGTGCGTGCACGCTCCCACGCACGCACGCCGCGCGCGCGCGCACACACACACACACACACACACACACACACACACCACACACACCACACACACACACACACACACAATATCGCGAGTGAATAATTAGAAATCGATTTTTTACGAGTTGTGAGTTTAAAATATTATCGTGGTATTCCAAAGTTATAAGAAGCTGGCCTTTGAATAATGTGTCTGGATTTATAAATTCTGATTACCTCAAGCACTTGGTGTTGACCCCCCCCCCCCTCCTCCCCCAAAGAAAATAATGAAAATCTCATATTGTTGTCCCCGTCCTTGCCAAAAACTGTTTAAGAAATATAACATTTTTTTTCAAATAGTAAAAACCTTATTTTCAGGTGTAAAAAATACATTAAAGAAATTTTCGGTGAAAGTTTTACTGTGTTTATGGAAGTTCGTTTGTTTTAGAACATTTTAGAATTATAATAAAGAGTAGAGGGGTAGGTGGGTGGGAAGCATATCAGGTTTTAATAGAAGTGAAAAAAAAAGGAAAAAAAAGAAACTGCAAAAGCCCCTACTGATACGTAGGAAATCGACATTGAATTGGAAGATTTACCGTCGATTAGTCTGTACTGCTTTCTGCCAGAAATTCCTCGGATTATTTTACTGTTAAGCCTTTGTCCAGACTAGGTCAACTATTACCCTGTTTTTTTTCAATTATTATTTTATTTCGAGGATAATGGAATAAGTACTCGTGTGCCTTTTACATCCAGTCCCCGTATGTATGCAGTTTTGTCAATTTTGTCACCGTTCCCACTGGCACACAATGGCCTACTCTTTCAAAAAGCGAAACGGATTTTAATGTGTGCGCAAGATGTTTTGCGTGCGTTCGCACACGAGACCTCGGTTTATAGTCTCATCCGAAGGACTTTTGGGGGTAGTGGAGTCGGCACTGATGTTAACTCCAGAGGAAAAATCCTCTTGAACGACATTCGAACCCGGGTCAGCAGGTCACGAGCGCATCACTCTGACCACCAGGTTTTCCCGTCCCCCTAATTACTGTTCTTGAAAGACATGCCTACTGCACTGGCCTACAAGCAAAAAGTAATGATAACAACAACTTGAATATTATGTATGTCTACCTTGTTCGTGTGCTCAATGTGTTGCTATTGTTATTATTATCATTATCATTATTATTATAATCATACCATCACCATCATTATCATCATCATCATTATTATATTATTATTATTATTATTATTATATTATTATTATTATTATATCATATTATTATTATTATTATTATTATTATTATTATTATTATTATTATTATTATTATTATTAAAAAAAGAGAAGAAGAAGAAGAAGAAGAAGAAGAAGAAAAAGAAGAAGAAGAAGAAAGAAGAAGAGAAGAAGAAGAAGAAGAAGAAGAAAACCAAATTACTTCAAAAACAAAATATGTCCCTCAGTTATTCGAATAATGTCATTCTTTTACGTAATTGGATCATAGTAATCCACAGACTGGGATTCCGTTCATGAGAAACAAAATATCTACAAAAGCTATGTGTATGAAGCAATGTAGTTTCTACACGACATCCGGGTTTTTGTTTTCGTTTTAGTATTTTATATCACTAACACGAAAAAACCCTGATCATTTTATCCAAACATTCAAGGATGCTAAAGACATTTAAAACCTTTGTCAATATTGTCATGATCAGTTGGGGTTTTTTTTTACGTTTAATGTTAAAGTTGTGAGAAGACGATTTATTCATTCTGTTATTCATTTGATATTACAACAAATCGGTGAATCGGTGATCTAGAGGTAACGCGCCTGCCTAGAAAGCGAAATGGGTTTGAAGTGTGCGGTGGTTCGAATCCTGTTTGGGCCCAAATTTTCCCCCCATCCATTAGACCATAAGTGGTGGTCGGGGTTCTAGTCTTTCGGATGAGACGATAAACCGATGTTCCGTGTCTTACACAAAAATACGTAGCGCACGTAAAAGAAATCACAGAAATGAGATAGTTGTCCCAGGCAAAATTCTGTAGAAAAAAACACTCTGATAGAGAAACAAGTAAAGATGCAGACAGGAGAAGATAAAAAAAATAATGCGTGGTGCTGCTCTTGTGGCGACGCACTCTTCCCGGGGAGAGCAGCCGAATTTCACGCAGAGAAAAGTGGTGTAAAATATAAAATGGAAAAAAAAATTCTAAAAAAAAAAAAAATCGGGATGTCTTGCTGTTAGTTGCTTTCTGTTGGTTTTTGTTTTTATTAGTTTTGACACAGAACAGCAGTATCGCACAACTTCTACGACACTAGGGTTTTGCTTTTTCGTTTTGCTTTTTTGTGGTTTTCTTTTCATGAATGGAGACGGGATAGCTCAGTGACCAGTCAGAGCTAAGGCTAAGCAGCATTGAGTGTGGTTACCAAGTGCCGCCGCTGTAGTCTAGTGGTTAGGGCGTTGGACTCGTAATCTAAAGGTTGCGGGTTCGATCCCAGCTTTCGGCTATGGCGTTGTGCCCTTGGAAAAGGCACTTTACGGCTATTTTCTCACCCCACCCAGGTGTAAAAGGGGTACCAACCTTGTGTTGGGGGTTAACCCTGCGATAGACTGGTGTTCTATCCAGGGGGGGAGTCTATGACTCTCAGTCGCTTAACGCCACAGAAACCGGGATAAGCACCGGCCTGATGAGCCTTAGGCTCGGCACAGACTTTAACACCAACGACCGCATAGGTTATGAGACACCTTTACCTTTTTCAGCATTTTTAATAACTGCTTTTCACCGATTACTATCATTTGTGATTTCAGTTTGATTTCTGCAAGCTGTTACTCAGTGAGGGTGATGATTGCAAAGGGGGTGATGATTGCAATCTTCCATACTGCTTACGCGACGAAGGAAAACAATACTCGTTGATGACAGTGATTGCTCATTGATTTCATAAAGATAGAGAATAACTGACACATTGTGCACAGAGTGATTTATGAACCTGGGAAGAAGAGCGGGGAAGGAGGAAGAGGGGGGGGGGGGGGGGTGTAAGCCTGGCTTAGATGTCGGATTGATAAATGAGTTCTGCGGTGACTACTGCTGTAGGCAAGACAATGGCACATAACCAGGACACACTTTGTTTATGCCTTTGTATTCAGAAAACGTAACAGCTACAGTTTCGGATATCCACAGCCACAATACGGGAACAGCTTCAGTGTGTACGAATCAGTATTTTAAGATCTTTATGATAGCACGGCAGTTGATAAACATAATCACACACGCACGTGAGCGCGCGCAGGCATGCACGGACACACACACACACACACACACACACACACACACACACACACACACACACACACACACACCACACACACACACACACACACGCATAACCGCTCTGAGATCCAAATCAGTCCCTTCTGCAAACAATACCCTATTCAGAGCTAAGCACTTACTCGTACCAGCTGTACAAGCCCAAAAACAAGCCATTAATATCAATATCAAAAAGGTGGATATGAAACAAACAAAAAAACACCCAAACTGGAACAGATCTTCAGCATAGATCTTTTCATTCATAATCCAGCAAGCGATAGAATAGAATTT
>CM060323.1:13920586-13938086 GCA_030674155.1 Stramonita haemastoma
ATTGTTTTCTCTGGATGGTCAGGCCAGGCTCTCGCTGGACATTAACTATCCAAGGATGCACGTGCCATGCTTATTTTGTGCTCTCTTTTATTTTTTTCGGGTGGGGTGGGGTGGGGAGTGGGGTGGGTGGGTGGGAGGGAGCTACAGGGAGGGTGCGTGAGTGGTGGGTGGAGAGTTGATGGGAGCAGAGTAGAGGGAAAGAGGGTACTATAAAACAGCCTGGTTTGGATTCCTTTCTTTGAGTTCTCCAATAGATTTTTTTTGGACAAGCTGTTTTATGTTGTGTGTATACATGCTTGCTCTGCTGCCCCCACGCGGCTCATTGGATTTCTTACCCCAGCTATTCCCAGTTTCATCATGCATCCCCAGGGTCAGAAGTCAGCATGATTATAATGAAACATCAAACTCCACAAGCAATTATTAGCATTGGTCCAAAATCAGAGGGTGACGCACAACGCGGGAGGTTAGGAAAACCGATTGGTAAGATAGTCTTGATTTTGTGAATAAGAACAGCGGCAAGCCTACGTCTGTCTGGTTGGTTTTATTGTTTTTTTGTTTTCTTTAGGGTTCCAGAACCATTACTGCCGGTACAAGCTGTTACATAAAACTTGAGTCCTTTAATCAGTCTTGTCCTCCCCCCAACCCCACCCGGCCGCCTCCCCTAAAACTCTTTATTCTTTCTCGTCACACATTTATCCCAATTACTTTCCAAATCACAAATGTAGTCTTTTATCACTCACTATTTCAGGTACCATTTTAAGTTTTATGTTCGACAATTTTTTCTACAAAGTATTTGCTTGTTCTTTTGTTTCAAAACTTCCCAAAATTTACGTTGCTCGTTTTTTGTTTTTTTTAGTGTTTTGGGTTTTTTTAGCAACTCCATCATAATTTTGGTGATAACCATATCCCTATTCAAAGTATTGTTCACATGATCACCACATACCCTACCTCCAACCCCTGAGACACACACACACACACACACACACACACACACACACACACACACACACACACACACGCATGCACGGACGCACGCACGCACGCACACACACATACACACACACACACGGGACGGGATAGCCTACCGCTCAGAACATTGCGCTGGCAATTTGAGGACCCGAGTTCGATTCCCGTTAGAGGGGATTTTTCCCCTGGAGTTAACATCAGTGCTGACTCCACTCTCCCCAGAAGTCTTTCGGATGAGACTATAAACCGAGGCT
Organism: Stramonita haemastoma; assembly: GCA_030674155.1. Taxonomy (NCBI): domain Eukaryota; kingdom Metazoa; phylum Mollusca; class Gastropoda; order Neogastropoda; family Muricidae; genus Stramonita; species Stramonita haemastoma. The sequence goes on from CM060323.1 coordinate 13,921,807, forward strand.
CCGTGTGCGAACGCACGCAGAACATCTTGCGTACACGTTAAACCCTGTTCCGCTTTTCGAAAGAGTAGGCCATTGTGTGCCGGTGGCCGTGGGAACAGATGACAATATTCATACAACTGCATACACACAGGGACTGGATGAAAAAAGCACACGAGTGCTTATCCTATTATCCTCGATATAAAAGAACAAACACACACACACACACACACACACACACACACACCACACACACACACACACACACACACAACACACACCTTGACATTGACGTCCACTATACAACACTAGGCAGCTGTGTGTCCACTCACAGACTCGTGGCGCCTGCCCTCGTGGCTGGACCTTGCACAGTTATCGGAAAATAATCACTGGCCTTTCACTGGACATGTGCAGCCCTACCATGCTGTCTGGGGCTGCACGTGCCACCTCTACCTTGTGTCCTCTCTCTCTCTCTCTCTCTCTCTCTCTCCTCTCTCTCTCTCTCTCTCTCTCTCTGTGTCTCTGTCTGTCTGTCTGTCTGTCTGTCTGTCTGTCTGTCTGTCTGTCTGTCTGTCTGTCGTCTGTCTGTCTGTCTGTCTGTCTGTCTGTCTGTCTGTCTGTCTGTCTGTCTGTCTGTCTGTCTTCTCTCTCCTCTCTCTCCTCTCTCCTCTCTCTCTCTCTCTCTCTCTCTCTCCTCTCCTTCTCTCTCTTCTCTCTCTCTCTCTCTCGTAGGCATCGGTGCCGTGGAAGTACTTACCAACTGCATACACCAGGGCTGGATGTAAAAGCCATGCTATTCCATTATCCTCATATAAAAGATCATCTTCTCTCTCATCTCTCTCCTCATACCTCTCTCTCTCTACTCTCTCTCTCTCTCTCTCTCTCTCTCCTTCTCCTCTCTCCTCTCTCCTCTCTCTCTCTCTCTCTCTCCTGTCCACCCTCCTCATCCTTCTACGATATACTCTAATGTCAATGTAGCCAGAGACCTCAGAAGCTCATTGTACTGGTCAGTTGTTGTTATCACTGTTTTAGTGGTAGTGGTGGTCGTGGTGAGACGGGACGGGGGACAGGGTGGCATCCGCAAAATTTTCACCATTGGTGAACCGCAGAGGTCTGGCCAAAGAACGAAAAAAAACATCTGCTTTTGTAGGAATGGCGTTTTCGTACTGTTTTGTATTGTATTGCATTGTATTGTATTGCATTGCATTGTAATGTATAGCATATACCACGTTGTCACAGTAGATTTCTCTGCATGAAAATTGGGCTGCTCTACCCGCAAAAAGGGCATCGCCACAAGAGCAGCGCCACCATTCTATTTTTTCACTTTTCTTGTCTGCACACTTTTCCTGATCAAAATGACTTTTTTCTGTTCTATAACTTCACAAGGGACAACTCTCTTGTTGGCGTGGGTTCTTTTACGTGGGTTCATTGCGTGTTGCTCACGAGACCTCAGTTTATCGTCTCATCTCAAAACTACCACTCAAGGTCGAGTGGATGGGGAGAGGGGAGGGGGGGAGATTTGGGCTAAAACAGGGATCGAACCCCGAACTCACTGCTTTGTAGGCACGTGCGTTACCTCTAGACCCCCAACCCACAGTAGTTTGCATCTGCTCTCTTCCCAGTTTCAGCACTTATTTTCTCTCGGAATGGTTGGTACTTCAGAAAGCAGACAAAGGTGCTACTACTATCATGATCAAACTTTAATGGCGCTAGGATACCAGCAAAAGCATTCACGGTTCACTGTTCAGCGTGAGAGGAATAGTGTTTAAAGTTTTATTAGTATCGACATTCCTGATAATTGGACTCATTAATTTCTCTTGCCTGTGTGTGTGTGTGTGTGTGTGTGTGTGTGTGTGTGTGTGTGTGTGTGTGTGTGTGTGTGTGTGTGTGTGTGTGTGTGTGTGTGTGTGTGTGTGTGTGCTTGTGTGCTTGTGTGTTTGTGTGCGTGCGTGCGTGCGTGCGTGCGTGTATGTGTTGTTGTTGTTTTTACCTTTGTATATTTTTTATTTTGAATACAGTACAGACTAGAGCTTGAAGAAGGAATAAGCACTACACAGATATTAGTCGTTACCCTTATCATTATCACATCATCATCATCGTTATTATGTTTATTGACATGATTTTATCTTGTTCCCCTCCCTTTTTCCTTGCCAATCATTACTTGAATCCTTGGTATGAAAGTACCCACATTTTTTTTATCATATTTCCCCACCCCTCCCCGTTTTTATTTCCCTTTGTTTTTCGCTCGGCAAGATCTCCAAGGTTCACCAAAGGTGAGTTGTGCCTAGGTAAACGTTTTATTTTACCCACAAAGTAAGTATCCAGATTCTGACCGGAAATTAATAAACGGCGCGCGCGCACACACACACACACACACACACAAATATATATATATATATATATATATATATATTATATTATATATATATAATATATATATATATATATATATTATACAACAAGTCGTAAGTTACCTTGAGTGAGTGGAAACTTTGTATTTAGTGAATGTGATATGTATAGGATATATATATATATATCTAGATTGATATTAAGATATATATATATATATATATATATATATAATATATATTATATATATATAATATATATATATACTATAATATCTCTATACATATCACATCCTAAACACACCTGACCCTTCACTCAAGGTAACCACACGACCTTCCACCCCCCCCCTTTAATTAATACCCTTGCACCACAAACAGTAACAGTCTCAAAACCGCCCTGGCCAGAGGGGCAGATGACTAAGCACTGCACATAATAATATGGCGCCTGTCCAACCAGCTGACCTTGAGGACCTAGCCAGCCGGCCAGCCAGCCATGGTGGACAGTACAGCACAGTGCCATTGTTGTGCTGACATACACACTACCTCCCTCAAGCCTGCTACCTAAGGCTTGCACGTGCCGCTTGTTTGTTGTTGTTGTTGCTGGGGACTTTGGTGGTGGTGGTGTGGTGGTAGGGTTTTTTGTTGTTTTGCTTTTTTTTTTGTGTGGGTTTTTCTTTTTTTTTTTTGGTGGGGGGGGGGGTTTGGTCAGAAAGCGGAGGCTGTGTGTGTGTGTGTGTTGTGTGTGTGTGTGTGTGTGTGTGTGTGTGTGCCCGGGTGCAGTGCACACACATGTGTTTTAGGGGCGGAAGGGGGAGGAATACGATTGTGTGTGTCTGTGTCTGTGTTTGGGGGGAACTTGTGTGAGTAGTATGTGTATGTATAATAATTATATGCATGTATGTATGTGTGTGTGTGTGGTGGTGCGCCCGCGCGCACTTGCCGCACGGCATGTATGAAATGTGTGCGCTCGCGCACAAGTGTATATGTGCACACGTATACAAAATGTGAGTTTCTCTACTCCCCCCCCCCCCAAAACACCCATCTTTTTTCTCTCTCCCCCCCCCCCCCCCACACCCCCTCCTTTCTCTCTCTCTCTGGCCAAACCCTTCCTCATGAGCTAACATTGGCTGAAAAGAACAGGAAACGAGCGCAGGTGTGAGAAGCTGAGTGACCCTGAACCCCAAAAAAAAGCAACACTCCACCTCCCCCCCCTCCCCCCCCCCCCCCGAAAAAAAACTACAACAAAAAAAGAAGGTGCAGCATTTGCGCGTGCCTATCTTTTTTCAAATTGAAGGGTGCGAGGGTGGGAAGGGGCGGGCAGATTCGAACACACACACACACAGAAAACCCTCACTGTCTAAGGGTGGTAGTAAACGCCACAATGCACGAAAGGTGACAGGGGTGAAAGACATGTAGACAGACAGACAGCCACCACAACACACGACAGTACACACACACACCACGCCGCCCCGCCACGCACACACACACACACACACACACACACACACACACACACACATCACACACTCGTTCAAGAGGATTTTCCCTCTGGAGTTTACATCAGGCTGCTGACTCCACTCCCCTCAAGTCCTTTGGATGAGACTATGCCAACGTCCCGTGTGCGAACGCACGCAAAATATCTTGCGCACACGTTAAAACCAGTTCCACTTTTCAGAAGAGTAGGCCACTGTGGGCTGTGGGGACGGACGATAAAACTGACAAAACTGCACACACACACCGGGGAATGGTTGTAAAAAAGCACCTGAATGTTTATTCCATTATCCTTGAAATAAAAGAATAATGAATAAGTGAATGAACACACACACAACACACACATAACACGCACTCACGCGCACGCGCACGCACACACACACACACACACAAAGAGACAGAAAAAATAGAGGAAGAAGACATGGAGTGTAGAAGGAGAGAAAAGGCCTACATACATGTGTAACTTTAGACGGCACTCGGCATGTCCAGCGTGACAATACTAATTACCCTGATGGACACTCAAGGTCAGATGACCACAACCCACCATGTCCCTGACTGACTGACCGCTGGGCAGTATACACGTATATAATAATATATAGACTATTTTGGTTGGGTTTTTTTTTCTTCTGTTCCTCGGCTAGAGCTCTGTTGTTCACCGATGGAGAGAAGTTTTTGCGTGTGCATCCACTTGCCCATCCATTAACATGAACATCTTGCGCACTACGTTAAATCTGTTCCGCTTTTCGTAAGAGTAGGCCATCGTGTGCCGGTGGGAGCAGATGACAATATTTACAAAACTGCCACACACCGGGGAGGTTGAAAAAACACCGACATGTTATTCTTATCCTGTATACCGATATAATAAGTGAATGAACAATAAATAACATAACATACGCAGGTACACAACATCAGTGTACAGATATATCTGGTGTAAATAAAGGCCTACGATATGTTCTTGCCTCGGCTGTCCCTGCATCTTTACCTGATGATCAAGTCATGATACCCCCCGTTCCTGCTCGTTTTTTACTTTTGTTGGTCTTTTCTTCTGTCTGTTCTGGTCTGTTGTTCTGTATGTTGCGTGTTGTCATGTCCTGTCCATTATTATTTTTGCGTCATCGTTATGTTTTTTTCGTTGTTTCGTCGTTTTTCTCTCCTCTCTATCTCTCTCTGTCTTCTGTCTGTCCTCTCTGTATTTCTCCATCTTATAATCAGTGTATCTGTTTTAACATAATGTCAGGTACACATCTGTCTCTATCTCTTTGTGTAAATAACTATCGATGTACCCAGTTGGGTTACATGATTAAGTATATTTCTCTTTTTTTTAATCGAAGGTTGAACTTTTGTCGTTCGTGGTCGGTGATTTTGTGGGTGAGGGGGTTGCTTTATTTTTTTGGTTGTTTTTCTTTTGGGTTTTGTTGTTTGTTTTGATAGTCCCTACTCAGTCAAAGGCCGGATGAAAAAAAGGACGTGAATGCTTTTTTGTCATCCTTGAAAAATGAAGATTATCCTTCATTCTCTTCTCTCTCTCTCTCTCTCTCTCTCTCTCTCTCTCTCCTCTCTCTCTCTCTCTCTTCTCTCTCTCTCTCTCTCTCTCTCAACAGTTGAATTACATTGTTCTCTTGTACCTGTCTCCCTTTTTCATCTCCTTTATGTATGGTGAAGCGCTAGGATTTTTTTGTCCCTCGTGGTAAACAAACATACACATGAATTCACAACAACCCTGCAGTTATCTTTGTTTGTCTTTCTTTTAGCCCTCAAACAACACATCCAGGTCTTTTTTGTGTGTATTTAGACACGATAATTCCTTTGAAACTAGGATGTTTTATAGTGTTGCTTCCAATGTGTGTGTGTGTGTGTGTGTTGTGTGTGTTGTGTGTGTGTGAGTGTGTGTGTGAGTGCGCGCGCGCGCGTGCGTGCGTGTGTGAGTGTGTGCAGTGTACGTGCGTGCGTGCGGTGTGCGTGCTTGCATGTGTGTGTGCGTGTTGCATATGTGTGTGGTTGCGTTTTGCATGTGTTTGTGCATGTGCATGCGTATGTGTGTCTTGCTACGCGCTTGCGCACGCGTTTCAATCTGAAAAATGATTCTCTGAACTTTTCAAAAACAAGAACATCATCACAACAACAACTTCAATCCTTTTTCGCTTCATAAACACTTGGAGGAAGAAGAAAACCACTCTGAAATCCCTCACTAATCTTGCCACCATGATGAGGAAAGCTTTCAACCCCCTGGTGCAATCCTCAACACCACTGGAGCCTCTGATCCCTGTCCCCTAAAGCCCCAGCCTCCCTGTATGAATGTAATGGAGCCAGTTAAGCCGGACCCGTCTGAACTCAACTGGGAGGTCAAGCGAGAGGCAGAGGTCTTCACAACAAGCGAAAACGAAAACAAACAAATACACAAAAAACCTCACACTCTCACACACGCATACATACACAAACATCTACACACACACACAAACATCACACACATACATACATACACACAACACACACACTCTCTCAAAATTCAATATCTCATCTTCTCAACCCTTTTAGAATATGAGAATACACACCCACCCCGCGCGCGCACACACACACACACACACACACCACACGCGCACACACACACACACACACACTACACACACACACACACACACACCACCAACACACACACACACACACACACACACACACACACACACACACACACACACACACACACACACACACACACCCACACACACAAACACACAGTCTTCCGGAAGAGACTATAAACAAGGTCCGCGTGCGAACGCACACAGAGCATCTTGCACACACGCTAAAACCCGCTCCGCTTTTCGGAAGAGTAGACCATTGTGTGCCAGTGGGAACGGATGACATTTGCAAAAACTGCATACATACGGGGACTAGATGTATAAAAAGCACAAGAGTGCTTATTCCATTATTCTCGAAATAAAAGAAGAAATAAATGAACAATAAATAAAACATACACGACACATACAACACATATCGCACAACACATGAGCGCCGCGCACGCACACACACCATACATACACACGTACATACACACACATTTACACACACACACACACTTGCACGCGCGAGATACAGGATTTGATCCCGCGACAGGCTAACTAGGATAATGAAATGCTGAACTATATTTCCAGGAAAGGAACAGATGATCATTTTCCCGCAGACTCGTCATAAAGGATGCTTAAAATCCACCTAGGATATAATTTCATGGAGGGGCACAGGGTGCAATGGAAAGAGCGCTATTGTCGAGGATTTTTATGCTGTAAGACCGGCTGAAGCACAGAAGGATACCTGAAAGGTCATCGAGGAGAATGTCTTGTCTTTATGGGGCTATTTGGTGTTTGTTTTGCACCCGATAGCATACAAAAGTGTCCAGGTAGCATACGGCAAAATACAGGTGACACACAATTGACACAGGCAACACATGCAGTGTGCAGGGGGTGTGATAGCCGAGTGGTCAGAACATTGCGCTCGCAATTTCACGACCCGGGTCTGATTCCCGTTCGAGGGGATTTTTCCCCTGGGGTTATAACATCAGTGCTGACTCCACTCTCCCAAAAGTCCTTCGGATGAGACTATAAACCGAGTCCCCGTGTGCGAACGCACGCAGAACATCTTGCGCACACGTTAAATCCTGTTCCGCTTTTCGTAAGAGTAGGCCATTGTGTGCCGATGGGAAAGATGACAAGATTGACAAAACTGCATACACACGGGGATTGGATGTAAAAGAAGTAACGAGTGTTTATTCCATCATCCTCGATAGAAAAGAATATAATACAATTTAAAAAATAAATACAGTTGTTCTTCTTGTCCTTCTTAAGCTTCGTCGAGCGCTCAGACAGCAACTATAGTTGTCTGTCATTAGAACGAAAATCGCGCTGCGCTGCCGTTAAGCGCCTGACGAGTTTATGTCCAGCGCATTCGACTTCGGCATAGGAGAGAACTGTTATCCTTTTAAGTCTTTCCGGGGAAAAAAGGGGCAGTAGACTGGACCAAGAAGGCAGAAAATAGACAAGATGTAAGTTACAGGAAGAAAAGGAACAAGGCAGAAACAAAGAGAGGGATAGAAAAGAAGGAAATACTGGCACAGAAATTCCAGAGGAGATTTTTTAATCTTTTGACTTAATTTTCCCCCTTTTTTTCCGAGTATGATGGAAAAAGCACTCATGTGCTTTTTTTTATATACATCCAGTCCCTTGTGTGTAATGCAGGTTGTCAATTTGACGAAAATAGACAAGATGTAGTTTACAGGAAGAAAGGAACCAAGGCAGAAACAAAGAGAGGGATAGAAAGAAGGAATCGTCTAGCACAGATTTTCAGAATACTGACAGGCCTCCAGCATCCACACAGGGAATGGACGGTTCAATCAACATTAAAGGTATAGCGCTATATGAATTCCATATATTATATATATTTATTATTACTGTGGTTTTATGCCTTGCTGAGCACATTTATTATTTATATTTATTTATTCTTTTAGTATGAGGATAACAGAATAAGCAATTCATTGCATTTTTCATACGCGTCCCCCTGTGTATCAGTTTGTAAATATTGTCATCTGTTCCCCACGCACACGATGGATACTCTTAAAAGCGGAACAGGATTTAAGTTGCGCAAATGTTCTGCGCACAGAGGCCAAGATGAGGATGTTCACCTCACTCGTTAAAATTCAAATCTCAGATTAAAGCTGATGTGTGCTAATAAGATTAAACAAGTCCTTCTGTCCTTCAACGCCTTGCCACTAGCCAACTCTAAAGGGTTAACCCAGGACAGTCACCGCGTGTGGTTACGGGTTAGCAAAGTGAACGGGTAATGCACATCATTTGTGTAAGTAATGTGCGGTGTAAAAGTAGCACTCAGCAGTATACCTGTAATACACGAAGATTACAGGCGGGAAACAACAGTATATTATAGTATACACAGCATGCAGGGAAATACACAATGTACAGAGAACATACGGCAGCTACAAACAGATAATAATATAAAAGAGATCAGTACAAAACTGACAAATGATGCTATAAAAATCTGTAAACAGCCACGCCATAGAATAAGCAGATAATTCCCTAATAGGTTCATAAATAAATGCATATATCAATGTCTTCATAATGTTTTCATAAGCCATACTCCAAGATACCACAGAGACCACACACACAAATGCCACCTTTGCCACAGAGATTGTTTCTCCAGTATCCTGTCTCTACAGCCACAAGCGATGCTTACTGTTACAATGGAGCAGACAGGACAACCAAGATGTACAACCAGGATCCAACTTGTTTCATCACGAAAGCCTACTACTACTACTTACATACTACTACTACTACTACTACTACTAACTACTAACTACTACTACTACTACTACTACTACTATTACTTACTACAATGACTACTAGCATACATACTACTACTTCATAAACAAATAACTAAATAAATCAAGAAATGCAAGAATAAATTTTCAAAACCTGTTTTCATGGCCTCAAATGCAACCACAATACCAAACGAAATTTTAAGAAAGGCCAAAAGCAGTGAAAGCAACATCCTACCCTCTGTACCCTGTCTTGGTATCAATCCCGCTCAGGGCACATACAGGATACAAGGAAGCAGCAGTAACAACAACAGCAATTGTGGATACAGCAAGAAATTGGAGAGAGAGAGAGAGAGAGAGAGAGAGAGAGAGAGAGAGAGAGAGAGAGAGGGGAGAGAGAGAGAGAGAGAGAGAGAGAGAGAGAGAGAGAGAGAGAGAGAGAGAGAGAGAGAGAGAGCAGCAGCAGCAGCAGACGCATTACCATTAATTTTCTGTGAATCCAACTCTGGCAATCGTCACCTTGGCTTTACATACTGAACGGTTAATGCCACTCTCCGATACTGATGCCTAGTTAGCAATGTATTCCTGATCTTTCCCCGACTCCGTGAACTTAAGGGGGGCGGGAAGGGGGGAGAAAGTGTGTAAAACCTTGGAAAAAAAAAAAGACAGGCAGGAAAAGGTGTGCCATTGTTTTGGAAAACAACATTCTGACCAACCAGATCCCTGCTACACCTGTTTTGCTTTTATTTTTCTTTTGTAACAAGTGTATGTTCCGTGGAGACTTGCCTGTGGGAGAAGGAATGTGTGCTAATAGCAACTTCGACAGCAAGAAAAAAAAAAGAGAAGGCTACATCCGGCCTCAAGTTACACCCTACTCTCTTGGCTAAACGACCAGCCCACTTCAGCACTCTGAGGGGTCACCCTGCCTCACTCCTCACATCATTGTGAAAGTGCACGCTGGATCAGAAGGTGGGGTGTCTCTGACTGTTTTCGAATATCTCGCCATTTAGGCAGCCATAATTATATATAACGCGCTTAGACAGAAATGATGGAGATGGAGATGTCTGTTGACAGTAGGAACAGCTTAGATAATAGGGAAGATCGTAGCTCTATAACTATATAGGAATAATTATATAGTTATATAGCTACGATGTATAGTCCCCTATAGTTATATATAGCTATATAGCTATAGGGGAAGATCGTAGCTATGTGATCACACCCACCCACCCACCCCTCCCCCCACACACACAAACACACACACACACGCCATCACGCACCCACACAAAAGAAATTTGTACTGAAAGCATTCTCTAACCTACCAAATCCCAGTATGATCGCCAAGGTAGCTACTGCATTGAAACCCAAGCTGTAGAAATGGCCTCGGTCAGAACATAGGTAGGTAGGATAGGTAAGGGTTGGAAAGGGGCGAAGAGAAAAGCAGAAACCACAGGTAGGGAAAGGGATGTTTAAAACCTTTAACAGACAGACGCCATAGCCGAGTGGTTAAGCCCGTTCGACTTCAATCCTGTGAAGTCCTGGGTTCGATTCTCGGAAGCGGCGTCTGGCGAATTCAAGGGTGGGGATTTTTACAATCTCTCAGGTCAACTTCAGGTGCAGACCTGCCAGTGCCTTCGTGTATACATACACACACAGAGATCACAGACACTGTTAATAAAGATCCGGTAATTCATATCAGCATTCGGTGGGTTACGGAAACACAAATATACCCAGCATACACCCTATACAATGAAATGAACTGCTGTGAAGTCCGTATGTGTCAGCTGAGGCCAGCGGGCAGACCTCCTGCAAAGGAGCACAGGACAAAACCAGGCACTACTGTACACCTCACCTGCTAGGGAATTGCAGAGAAGAGAGGAGACAGGCAGGTGGGAGAGTATAGGGGCTCGCGAGGAGGCAAGCAGAGACTGCAGGTATGTACGTACGTACGTATGGCAAGTAGGGGCTGGCTGTTTAAACCTTTAACGGTACTGCTGTCGTCTCCTGTATCCCTATCATGGACTACAATGCGCCGTTAACAGCACGTGCCTGAAAAGGATGGCTGGCCCTGTCAATGCTAACGTGCCTCTGGAACTCCGCCCACCCCTCTTGCATAAGTTTAAAATAGTATGCACACATACAGACATACAGACAGAGACACAAACACATTCCACACGAACACGCCTGCACAGAGAGAGAGAGAGAGAGAGAGAGAGAGAGAGAGAGAGAGAGAGAGAGAGAGAGAAGAGAGAGAGAGAGAGAGAGAGAGAGAGAGAGGAGAGAAGGGGGGGGGGGGGCACAGAGACAGAGACAGGTAGGCAGACAGATAGACAGGTACATGTACAGAGAGAGACAGAGACAGACAGGCAGGCCGATAGAGACAGAGAGGCAGACAGACAGAAACAAGCAGGCAGGCAGGCAGGCAGGCAGGCAGGCACGCACACACACACACACACACACACACACACACACACTACTCGCCAACTTTGAAAATGAAGCAGGAAGACTCAAGCAACACTCCTCCCATGATTGTTTCTCAAAGACCAGCCAGTACCATTCTGCAACCCGCACTATATCCTCCCTCCCTCCCTCCCAGTCAAGAAGAGAGCTTGTAGACAGAGATATAATTATCTGCAGGCAGGCAGGCAGACAGCCAGACAGGCAGGCTAAAGCAGCAGGCTTAACAATGCCCATGTCCAAAGTGACAAAACTGTCAAAATATCCAATCTGCCTGCCTCCCAAGGTCAGTTATGGTATAGTAGTAGTAGTGGTGGTGGTGGTAGAAGTAGTAGTAGTAGTGGCAGTAGTAGTAGTAGTAGTAGTAGTAGTAGTAGTAGTAGTAGTAGTAGTAGTAGTAGTAGTAGTAGTGTGTTGGTAGTGTTGGAGATGAAAGTAGTAGTAGTAGTAGTAGTCGTGGCTGAAGAGGTTTTGGTACTAGCAGCAGTAGTTGTAGTCGTTGTTGCTGTTGCAGTTGCAGTTGTTGTTGTAATAAAAGTAGCAGAAGAAGACTGTTCAGGGAGACTTGCCTTCTGGCGCTGAGTATTCCATATGCTGAACCCAAGGTATGGCTGCAAGGAGCAGGAGGGGGGGGGGTCGGAATGAAGGGAAAAAACAGCAGGAAAGAAACACACACACACACACACACACACACACACACACACACACACACACACACACACACACACACACACACACACGCAAGCACACAAACACACACACACACACACACACACACACACACACACACACACACACACACACACACACACACATGCACACAACTGTAATATCATATTTCCTGACCTTCAGGTATCTGCTGACCTTTCAGCCAATGGTCGCTCGTGGTACAGATTAGAGACGAGGATGTGCGGCAAACTCCTCCCTCCTCCTTCACCCCCACCCCCCATCCCCCAATTCTCCATGCATCTGCCACCCTCCTCCACTCCCCAGTTCACACCAGATACCCCTAACCCTCCCAGCCACCAGACTCCCCTAACCCTTACCCCATCACACCCACCTCTCCAGCCTTCCACACAGGGCGCGTGCAGCCTTACTATAATGATTAGATAGCAAGAGTCAGTAACGCACATGACCAGCACCATTAATGTCTTTTTTCCCCGATAGTCCAGTGTGGAGGTCAGTGGACAAGGCGCCTGCCTGCCTCTCTCCTGCACCGACCAGACTGCTGGACATTCTCTGGATTTGTCCAGAGCCGAATATGTTGAAGTTGGGTTTTTTTTTTTCTTTTCTCCTTTATTCTTCAACAAGAGTTCCGAGGTTCACCAATGGTGAGATTTTGTGTAATGCAGCCGTTTGGCCATCAAACAAGGTAGCCGCATTCCGACTTTGGGGATGATGTCTAAAACACACCACTGTGCATGCCTTTTTGTTTGTTTTGTTTTAATAAACTGCCATACGTTAGTACCAGCACGCAATACCCTGATCTTTCTGAAGGTGGAACATGTGCGCTAAATGTCCTGAGTGTGGAACGTGTGCGCTAAATGTCCTGAGTGTGGAACGTGCGCGCTAAATGTCCTGCGCGCGTTTGTACATGGGACCTCGAGTCTCATCCGGAAGATTTCTCAGGAAGCTGATCTGGTACTGATGCGAACTCTTAGGGGGGGAAATTCCCTGGAACAGGCTGGTGGGTGGCTTTAGCCCGCACCGCTGAGATGGCGAGCTCAACGCTCTAACCGCCACTAGGCTACCCCCCCCCCCACCCCCCTCACACCCGCAAAGAGCTGAATATCAACGTCTCCTGTAAGAAATGAGAAGTTGACCACATGACATAGGATGCCATTGATAAGGGTTGGTGGGTGTAGTGTGTATGTATACATCAGGCAGGAAAAACCAGAGGACGGCCGTGTTGCTGGTATGCAGCAAGGTGTATGTACCTACGTACCCCAGCCACCCTCTTCCTCACGTATTAGGTTAGTAGTTAGGATGGGCTCTACACGCCAGGTTCCTCCTGTCTGAGAGACCTTAACGAAGAAGTTTACCAACCACATCGGGCAGATTTAGTCAGGAATAATTCCTCTTGCACGGTGATACTATGGTCTATAAGGATTAATTTTAGAAAGGGAAACACGATCACGTCACAGGCGTAGTGATCGATAATCGATTTCAATCATTGCCGTTTTGACTCATTCGGTACACCCAGCTTTCTATACTGCGATGTTCGGTCAGGGTGGTGCTCGGAGGCTCTGGGTGCTATTACAGGAAAGAGGAATGAAAATATCTAACTTAGGGATAGGGGTTCGGGAGGGAGAGAGAGAGAGAGAGAGAGAGAGAGAGAGAGGAGAGAGAAGAGAGAGAGAGAGAGAGAGAGAGAGAGAGAGAGAGAGGAGAGAGAGGAGAGATGAGAGAGAGAGAGAGAGAGAGAGAGAGGAAAGAGAGAGAGAGAGAGAGAGAGAGAGAGAGAGAGAGAGAGAGGAAGACAGACAGACAGACAGACAGACAGACAGACAGACAGACAGACAGACAGACAGACAGACAGACAGAGGTGTGTGTATGTGTGCGTGTGTGCATGCGTGCGTGCGTGCTCACGGGTTCTTAATCATGGTTGTATAAAGGCGGGGGGGGGGGGGGGGGGGGGGGGGGGGGGTAATGGTGATTTATGTACATAGAGGATTGGAGAGAGATACCTACCTATCCATATCTTTTGCCTGCTCGTATGCGTTTGTGCCTCAATCTCTTTGGTGTTCGCCCTCTCCCCCCCCCCCCCCCTTCCCTTCCTCCCCACATTAACTACCTGTCCGGCGTGTCTTTCAGTTATAAATAATTATGTCATTTTGACAGGAAGATAACAAAAAATGTCTACCATAAAATAAAACCAATAAACCAAATAATATACCAACTAAAACATCAGCAGATCACACATTTTATATCTTCATTTGATGTCGTCTCTGAATACATAATTGGTGTAGGGGTTTCTTTCAATCAAACTTGACCAGCTTTTCACACAAAAGTTATGGGATAAAAATGTAGCACAAATACTACTAGCTTGAAATATATCTGTTTGCATGATATAGTTTTTAAAAAATCTTAAAAAGAAATCAAGCCTGTGTCTTAAACTTGTCATTCTCAGTGTTGTCTTCAATGATTGTGCTTATCAGTTTATTCTTTTTTTCTCTCGAGGATAATAGAATAGGCACTCATGTGCTATTTTTACACCCAGTCCCCATGTGTATGCAGTTTCGTCAATTTTGTCGTCCGTTCCCACCGGAACAAAATGGCCTACTCTTCCGAAAAGCGGAACGGGTTTTAACGTGTGCGCAATAGATTTTCTGCGTGCGTTTGCACACGGGACCTCGGTTTATAGTCCTATCCGAAAGACTCTGGGGGAGTGGAGTCGGCACTGATGTTAACTCCAGAGGAAAAGTCCTCTTGAATGAGATTCGAACCCGGGTCAGTAACAGAATAGATTCAAAAGCTAGCTAGCCACAGCAGCAGCTCTGCTCTTTGACAAAACATCCTCTACAATGCCAACACTAAAACAGCAGCATGCATTCAAACCCTATCATGTATGTTGTTGTTCCTCGGCGAGACCTGTGAGGTTCGCCAATGATGAGATTTTCTGCGTATGCGACCGGTTTTTTTTGTTTTTTATTTGCCAACCATGAAGGTAGCCACAGTCCGACTTCGGGAATAAAACCGTATATAAAAAGCGCAGGTAAATCACTGGCATTCTTATCCATTACAAGAGTGTGGCTGCGAATTGTTGATGCTGCTGTTTCTCTCTCTATCACTGCCTCCCCCCCCCCTCCCACCCCACCCCCCCCAACTCAATGTATGTTTCTGTTCGTGTGTGCATCATATATATATATATATAGTGTGATGAAGGCTACACTGGTAAAAACATGCCCAGAGCAAAGAACGAGCATATATCTTTTCATCTGTTTAAAGAAAGACAAGACGCTACATCTGCAGACAGACCTGTTTGCAATGGTGGTGGTGTAAATAGCAGATTTTTGTGGCTTTATCGGGTTTTGGTTTAAGCGTAATTCAACACACGTACACAACATAAGAATACTACAGCAGCAAAACAGCCGTGGAAAGATGCGCAGATACAGCATATTCTAAACTGAAGGTTTGTTGACCTTCAGTTGTGGCAGACCTATGTGGAGTAAACACACAAGCAGACCAAGAAACTGTAAAACAAAAACAAAAAAAACCTAATTTTGAATAGAAAATGAAATATAAAGGTAGAAAAACAAGGAAGTCAAATGACCACTCAAGAAATACAATATATATTTTTTAAATCTAGCCTGCCAGCGAGTGTACAAACATAAACAAACCTCCAGATTTTTTCTTCTTCTTCTTGTTTTGTTTCCTTTCTCTATCTACATTAGCGCCGATCCCTTGCTGTTAAAATCTAATCAAATTTGTTTTTGCTTGTTTACTGCTGTTGCTGCGTAACATTGTTTCCCTGGGGAGTTATGCTGATGTGACAAGATGCAAGCTTTTTTTAAAATAATTTTTTTGCGAGGCTTACGCATACAGGAGGAATCTGTGTGCATATGCCTACATATTTGTCTGTATGCATACTGTGCACCCTTGGTGCTGCTGCTATTGCCGCGTTCATCAATAAATGAAAAACCACAGTATGATTTGTACAGTCTGTGGATAAATTATGTGCCTTACTGTGAAAT
>CM060323.1:13940586-13955586 GCA_030674155.1 Stramonita haemastoma
CTCTCTCTCTCTCTCTCTCTCTCTCTCTCTCTCCTCTCTCTCTCATGTTTCTGTGCCTCTCTCAATGGCTTCACTTAGATCTTCTTCTACCCCCCACCCCCTCTCCAACACTGCACACTCTGTCTAGTGGACTGTTTTAACTCTCAACATACATCTCATTTTTTGGTAATTAGCCATGCAAACACACACACACACACACACACACACACACACACACACACACACACACACACACACACACACACACACACACACACACAACACACACACACACGCACGCACGCACGCACTAATATATCAAAAACAGCGAACGACCAACCCATCTTTACATCTCCAAAATCAGGTACAGTTTGCATTTTTCTTTCTCAAACTTTACCATCTCGAAACTTTTGCTATTGTTAAAAAGTTTTCTTTAAATCTATTCTTTACATATACATTGTATAAACTGGCACAACACCGAACCAATTTCATTGCTTTTGTTTGATTTTGTCTGCATCACTGAAAATTAAAGAGAATATTTTGGTAAGAAGGTATATGCTCTATACTGTGAACACTTTGATTTGTTTTACAAGATATAGCGCTATATAAGTTCCATGTATTATTATTATTAATTATTATTATTATTATTATTATTATTATTATTATTATTATTAACACTGATAAAGGATATCCCCACTTCCCCTATTTTTCTGATTTTCCCAGAAGAAAAATGACATTTAGCATGTAGATGAACAATTTCTAATTATTTTCCTGTGTTTTGGCGACGCATTTTCGTTCCCATAATCTTTGATTATTTTAAATCTCAATTCTTTTTATTTCGAGAATAGCAAGTAAGCACATCCAGTCCTCGTGTGTGTGCGGTTTTGTAATTGTTGTCATTATTCCTTCCCACAGCCACACAGAATGGCTTACTCTTCCGAAAGGCGGGACAGGCTGTAACGTGTGCACAAGATGTTTGGGATGTATTTACTTTGTGTTATCTTGAACTAGACAAGCGCAGTAGAGAAGCTCCGAGCTGTTGCTTTCATTTCAGTTTTGTTCATGCTGCTAACAATGCTATCGTGATGATACATTATCGAAAACAAAAGATAGAAACTGTCTGAAACTTTCCAGTCTTAATGAAGAAATAGTAATGGAGGAAAAACAAACAAACAAGTGAAGGTACCCATTTACAACTTCTCAATCACTTCGAAAATGATTTATCACAGATTCTGAAGAAGAAAAAAAAAATCTCTAGTAACGTTTCAGTCTTCCAAAATTCCTCTTATCTCTTCTACCACGAAGGACAAACAGCCAGCACGGCTTGACCATTTCATACACCTAAACGGTCAGAAACGGCAAGATAATACCGATGAAATCATGCACAAGAATACCACAGGTAAATCAACGGTGTTTTCTTTTTCTTGTTTTTGTTTACAAGTGTGAGGCTGCGTGCTTGTTGTTTATGCCGCTATGGCTACTACTGTTGCTCTCTCACTGCCCCCCCCCCCCCTTCAACCCTCCCCCCTCCCCCCTCCCTTCTCCTGCGTGCGTGCGTCCCTATGTGCGTCATGTGCATGCTCGTGGGTGTGATTAATACAACTCTGGTAAAACGTGCTTGGAGCGAGTAACAGGAGAATTGTCTTTGATCTGTTTTGCCGAAAGGGGAGAATCGCTGTTTTCATTGCATTAGCCATGGTGGCGATGTTACAAATGGCGGATTCGTGCACAGCCTGTTTTGTAAGCCTCTCGTCGTGATAAACAAAACGCAAGACGCCGAAGGAGAAGAAGAAAAAGAAAGAAAAAAAATGGTGGAAAAAGGAGAATTATACAAACAAGAGAAAAAGAAAAGATTCCAACTAGAAAACCAGGAAGTAAACAAGTTCTCATGGAGCGAAATGATCATATAAAAAAAATACGGAGTCTGCAAGCTAACGTACAATCACCTCATGGTTTTTTTCTTCTCCTCTGGCGTTATTTCTTTTTTTTTTTTTTTGATGTTGGTAGTTTGCAATTTAATTAAAATCTCTCTTCTCTCTCTCTCTCTCTCTCTCTCTCTCTCTCTCTCTCTCTCTCTCTCTCTCTCTCTCTCTCTCTCTCTCCTCTCTCTCTCTCTCTCTCTCTCTCTTCTTGTTGTGTTTACAAGCACTGTTGTTAAAATGGTGTCCACAATGTATTGTGTTAATGCGTGTTTTGCCATCCATAAAGCATGCAAGAGTATTTGCAACTGCTTGCATGCATGTTTGTCCGCATACATAAACACTGTGCACTCCCACTGATGCTTTCAATCATATATCTCAAACCTTAAGGTGAGCTTATGATGTTCGTAAACATACAAAGAAATGTGTCTAGCGGTGAAATTAAAACGCTATGTATTAGCCTACAAGAACTCGACAGTTAAACAACAATGCTATGATTCTCGTACCAGGAAGAACATCTCCCTTACAGATTCTTATAGTCTTTTATCTTCTTCGTCGAACGCTCTGACAGCAACTACTGTTGTCTGTCATATAAACAAAAATGCGTTGCTGTTAAACGCCTGACAAGTCAGGCCCAGCGCATCCGTCTTCGGCGTGGGAGAGAATTGTTATCTTTTTAAGTTTTACCGGGGGAAAAATGGCGCAGGAGAATGGACCGAGAAGACAGAAAACAGACAAGAAGGCGGTGACAGGAAGAAAAGTCAGAAGGCAGAAACGAAGAGACGAATAGAAAAGAGGAAATTCCTAACACAGCATTTCTGGATGCTATTTATATTGACAGCCACGAGAGAGTGGTCATTCTAAATCAGCTGTTACTGTTATCATGTCTCCTGGCGAGCTTTTAAGACTGATTGAATATGAGAGTGGAATTAGAAGAGTGGGCTATTCGTGCCGGTAAGATCGGATGACAAAAAAAGATATATGTATATATAAAGAACCCTCATGCACACTGGTGTCGTGTTCAGCTATCATCACCGAAGTCAGAACGAGGCTACCTTATTAAACTAAAACTGCTGGTGGGGGGGGGGGGGCAAGAACAGTCGCAGAGGTAAAAAAAAAAAAATCTCACCATTGGTTAATTAATCTCGGACTTCTTGTCGATAACGGGGAGAAAAGAAAAAATGAAGAAGAAGAAGAAGAAGAAGAAGAAGAAGAAGAAGAAGAAGAAGAAGAAGAAGAAGAAGAAGAAAAGAAAAAAAAGAGAAGAGCTGTTGGCTGTGCGTGTGTTCTTATATGGCTGTTGTCAAGTGGACAGGCTCCATGGGGATAAGAACTCCCTTGGTCTGGAATTTTCTTCTTCGTCAAATGCTCAGACAGTATCTATTGTTGTCTATCATATGAGCAAAAATGCTTTGTGCTGGTTAAGCGTCTGACAACTCAGACCAAGCACATCCGACTTTTATCTGTTAAGTCTTTCGAGAATAAAAGGCAGGAGAATGGACCAAGAAGGCAGAAAACAGACGAGAAGGAAGTGACAAGAAGAACAGGAACAAGGCAGAAACAAAGAGAGAAGAGATAGAAAAGAGGGAATTCCTCGCAGAGAATTTCCAGAAGGGATGATGCTATTAAAATTATACTGACAGGCCCCCCGGCATTCCCACAGGGGAACTTACAGTGGAATGCTGCGTACTATACTTACTATACTTACTTTGTAGCACACCCATATTTGAATACAAAGTATTTGAACAACAATCTGTCATGCTGGGAAAGGGAAGTCTTAGAGCCAAACAGTCGAAAATCCAGAATATATAATTATTTACGTTCGATATTCATGCATGGAAGTTTCTTCGTTAAAAGGATGGGCATAGAAGCTGTCAAAAGCACTTGAAAAGTTTGGGTTTTTTTTTCTTATAAAAGGTTGGATTAGTCAAGATGGTTAAAAGGTTTATTTAAAACAAGACAGCATCATCCACATATCTGTTTCTTATATACACTGCAGCTGCTGCTGCAGTAACAGTAGTTCAACAAGAACACATGAACAAGAATTAAAACAAAACCAACCATCCCCTCAAATACAAAAAAAAAAGAACGGGGAAAAGACGACAAGAAAGCTATAACTAATGCTGTTCTTTTGTTTAATGACACTTGGTACACTGGGGGGCAGTTTTTTTTTCCCGGTGTTATGTTTCACATATACTGCAACAGTGCTTCCACACAACGTTATTGGCGTCCACCTGTTTGACTCTATGCCTTAATTAAAGGAGACAGACAGACATACAGTCAAGGACAAAGTGGTCGTACTAAAAGACAATGAAAACACAAGTCACACTCTACAGTCAGTTTTGAAAGCCTGGTATAGTAAGATAGTCGTCAAACGCATTACCGTTTAATTAAAACAGAGTCTAACCAGAACAAAACAGCATAGCAGCAACACATAATAATAAATGATAATAATAATAATAATAATAATAACAACAACAACAACAATAGAATGTATATGGCGCTATATCTTGCAGAAAAAAATCAAAGCGCTTGCATTCAACCAATTCTTAATTAAGCATGCAACCAAAATACTGAGTACAACGGGCACAAGCTTATAAAGGCTCTCTAAAACTCCTGTTTAAATCAACTAAGTCAACTGTATCCCTTGACAATCTAGAAGATCACCATGTAAGGCAAATTTTGTCAGATAGAAGTCCTTTAAATTGAAGGGAGATTTGGACCAAACGACTAAAACAAAAAAGCCTAAATCTAAATAATTATGAGATCAGAACCCGTCAGCTGAAGCCAGTGAGTAGATCCCCTACAGAATATCAAGCACAGGAGCAAAAGATCAGGCACTACGCAAAGATCAGGCACTACGCAAAGATCAGGCACTACGCAAAGATCAGGCACTACGCAAAGATCAGGCACTACGCAAAGATCAGGCACTACGCAAACATCAAGCACTACGCAAACATCAGGCACTACGCAAACATCAGGCACTACGCAAACATCAGGCACTACGCATACCCCCCTGTGAGGGAAAGCAGAGGAGAAGAGAAAGTCTAACTTCATTATACTATCTGACTGGCTGTCTCCTTTAAGTAAGGCTTCTCACACGTGAGTCTTCCCGCTAAATGAGAACCCTCAAACCATGAACAAGTCACACAGTGGCAGCGTTTTCTGCGCAGTATTTGCCGGAAAACGAGCTCCGGTGACAGCAGAACTGCATAGCTGTGGACCAGATTGCTCCCCTTTATCCCTCTCCCAACCGGAAAGAAGACGGCACTGGTGACTTGGTGTGACAAAAGGACAACATCGTGACTTCCGCTTTCCTTTTGGGTGTTGTTGGTTGTGTCTCTTTTTTCACCTCTGCCTACCCCCCCAAACAAAAACAACAACAACAACAAAACAAACAAACAAACAAACAAAACCCAAGAAAACAAAACCCACAAACAACAACAAAAAAAACACCCTCCCAAAAAAAAATAAAAAATAAAAAATAAAAAAACACATACACAAAACATATACCATCTCCTTTTACGACAATTTTGGCGACAAAAATAAAACGACGTGTCAGAAATGTTATCACATTACAGGTGTCCGTTCTTGTCTAGGTAGGTCCACACGTTGTTTCTGTGGGTTCTTTTCTGTGCGCGAAATGTTGCACACAGCACCTCAGGTTTTCATTTTGACCGAAAGACCTGCGCTGCCAGTAGTCCTTGCTCCTGACTAATGAAACGAGATGTTTCTTTTCAGACAGGAATTGATCACGCTACTTCCCGGCTTTCTGATTGGGTGCGTTGTCACTACGCCACCGATTTTACGTTTTTTTTAAAACGCCTTTCAAGTGATTTAACTTATCAAAATAACTATGCATATGTAACGCACACATTAATTTTAGATACAAAGGTACGCACTTGTACACAGTATTATTTTCAGCCCTATACAATTATTTTTAAGGTAAAATTCGGGCTGGTCTCTCTCCCTGGGGAGAACGCATCGCCACAAGAGCAGCGCCACCTTTTTATATATCTGTTTGCAGTGTACTTGTCTATTTGTAAGAGCGCTAATTTTCCGACAGATCTTTGCAAGGAATAACTCTTGTGTTGCCATGAGTTCTTTTACGTACGCCTAATGCGTATTGCACACAGGACCTCGGTTCTTTCTCCCATCTTTTCATTTTTCTTTTTATTCTTTTATTTCGACCTTCTATTTGTCTTTGAGGGTTAAAATCCACCCCTTCTTAAAAATGATAAAAGGGTGCGGCGCAGTAGTAGTAGAACAATTCACACAGTTATTTCTGTGCTCTGAACATATCTACCCATTCTTCACCAACCCCACCACCATTCTTCTCTTCTTTTCCTGTTTTTCGAGGGGGGGCGGGGGGGGGGGGGGTGTTTGGGGGGGGACGGGGGGGGGACAGGGGGGGGGGGTAGGTGGTTGGTGTCCAAACTGTCCAACAGTGCAAACCATTCATGCTCTCTTCTTCCTGAATACGTCCATCCCCGCTATGCTAGCTACCAAGGTCTGAACAACCTGGCTGGCCTCTACCCTCCCTGTTGCCTGTTTGTTTGCTGTGTTATCTGCTTGTCCAACAGGGGGGCCCCTTGTAGGTCCTTGTTTCCTTCCTACAGCACAGGGCAGGCCTGTGAGGTCTGTTCCTCTTTGTTTGTTTTTAGTACGCGTATCTGACGAAGTATCAAAGAAGGACTTGTTCCTGACCTGCTCACTCTTTTTCTCGGTTCGGTTGAGTTTTACAAACGATGTCTTGCATACGGGTTTTTTGTGTGATTTGTGTCTGTTTTAGTTGTTTTATTTCATAAAGAAAGGTTTAGTTGGTTGTTCATCAGAGACATGCTGTTTTTTTCATCACAAACGTTTGCGGGGTTTTTTTGTTTTATCAGAGAAACACTGTTCTTACCTTTTCTTTCTGTATATTATACACACCTACATATTCTTTGTTTTCAACTTAAAATCTGTATATAACACGAAACAAAAAAAAAGCTTTTGAGGCTTACTTATTTCTTTTTTCCTTTACATGGTTTAAGAAAATGCGCACAACCTCTTATTATACTCTTGTGTGTGCATATTTTGTTACAGTTCTTCAGTACCAAGACTTGTGATCTGTAATATGTAACATGATGCCTTTTGAAGATTTTTTTTTTATTCCGTCTTTTAATTCTTTCGAACTATTACTTTCATATTACCACGCACCTTTTCGAAACCGTTTTACTTTTTCCCCTTTCACATTTCGTGTTCACACTTTTTAAAAATCATACTCTTAACCATAGTCTGTTGTCAAATGTATCCAATCAGTGAGATTTTTATGACTTGCTTTGTTTATGTTGTTACATCACTTGCTCTTATCATTATTCTGTATAATATCAATTATCATATATAACTAAGTATCATTTCTACAATTGCAAACACTTGAGAGCCGCAACCAGCAATACGCCCCAGTTGTCATTTCCCGGTGTTGAAATGTCAGCTGAGCTCTGATCTCTCACTCTCAAGAAGTGATAGCTCGTTCCCCCCTCTCTTCACATGTTAATTCTTCTTCGTCACCGTACGCTCAGACAGCAACTATTGTTGTCTGTCATACAAACAAAAATATGTTTCGCTGCCGTTTGGCGCCTGGCAAGTCCGGCCCAGCGCATCCCACTTCGTCGTTGGGAGAGAATGGCTATATTTGAAGTGTGAGGAAAAAGACCCCTGAAGAGTGGACCAAGAGGGAAGAAAACGGCGAAGAAGAAGGTGACAGAGAGAAAAGGTCGTTGTTTCCTACCTACAGTACAGGCAGGCCTGTGAGGTCTCCTTCCTCCCCTGTTTGTTTTTAGGCGGAAACAAAGACATGGAAAGAAGAGAGGGGATTCCTAGCACACAAGTCCCAGAAGGCGAGGGTGCTATATTAATACTAACAGGTCCCTGATATCCCCACGGGGCGGGTGAGAGGTTTATTCAGTACCAGCAAAGAAGCAACCACTCTAGCTGACGCAGTGTAGGAAAGGATAAAATGGTCACTTTATCTATGGTAAGTTATGAGGAGTTGACAGAAGTTTCTGTTTTGACTGAACCAATGTCTAACCGGAGATTTTAACTTTTCTTCCTAAGGCTCTACTTTTCTCTGTGTGTGCACGCATACAAGTTGTGTGTGTGTGTGTGTGTGTGGGGGGGGGGGGGGGGGGGGGTTGTACCTTGATCAAACACCACCAGTAAAAACAAGACCTCAAAGAAAATGATATAATGAACTAACATGTCAATGAAAAAAAACACCTCAAGAGCTCATACACATCTTCTAATGTCACCTAACTGATGGTATTAATTTTAATTTGGAAATACTCCATCATTCTTCAACTTGAAATTAAATTAATGGTTATAGTAGGCGCATGCATGCATGCACGCACGCACACAAATACACACACACACAAGTGCGCGTGCACGCGTCTGTTTTCGACTAACATCACTCTTAGTGAAAAGACGTTGAATTGAAGAATGGAATGATGATGAGCACACGTGCATATCTGATGCAATTTGAACCCTCCCCCTTCTCTGTCTCCATCATTTTGTCCTCCGTTGCGTGATTCACATGATATAGTTTTGATTTTATTTGATTTATAACTTCCTGAGGAGGGTTTAATACAAAAAAGCTATTATTTTTTTAAACCACACCCCCCCCCCTCCACAATAACGCAAGAAAACAACGTACCGTGATTGCGAATTTCTTTTCCTACAAAATAAAGATAAAGGTAAAATCCCAAACACAAAACCCCAACATTTTTGTTCCTCTCTCTCTCTCTCTCTCTCTCTCTCTCTCTCTCTCTCTCTCTCTCTCTCTCTCTCTCTCTCCTCTCTCTCTCTCTCTCTCTCTCTCCTTTCACACACACACACACACACGCACAGAGAGAGAGAGACAGAGAGAGACAGAGACAGACAGACAGACAAGTCAAGACAAGACAAGACAAGACAGACAGACAAGACAGACAACACAACACACACACAACACACACAACACACCACAACACACACACACACAACACAACACACACACACACACACACACACACACACACACACACACACACACACACACACACACACACACACACACACACACATAAGGCGTGTTGTGTGACTCCTTCCTGTACTGCAACCTAAACCGGCAACTTCAAGGAAAAATAGAAGGAAGGAAGGAAGGAAGGTGTGGTAATCTCTGGGACTGATCAGATACGGAGCGACCTTTCAGACAGCCAGCCTCCTGTGTTCTGCCAACTGCCAGCCCCGGCACTGACCCCATCTTGACCTCTCCTGCCCCCCCCCCCTCCCCCCACCCCTCCACCCCTTACTCCTCCCATCTTCTCTCACCTGTACTGACCTGTCTGTCTGCCAACAACTACTACTACTTCTTCTTCTTCTTCTTCGCACATGCACTGCTGTTTTTTTCTCTGTTGTTGTTTTATGTTGTTTTGTTTGGTTTTTTTATTTGGAAAATAAGTGTGAAGGTTTAGTACTGTGGGTTTTTTTTTTTTTTACTCCTCTGCTCTCTCCCCCTCATACCTCTGTGTGTGTGTGTGTGTGTGTGTGTGTGTGTGTGTGTGTGTGTGTGTGTGTGTGTGTGTGTGTGTGTGTGTGTGGTGTGTGTGTGTGTGTGTGTGTGTGTGTGTGTGTGTGTGTGTGTGTGTGTGTGTGTGTGTGTGTGTGTGTGTGTGTGTGTGTGTGTGTGTGTGTGTGTGTGTGTGTGTGTGTGTGTGTGTGTGTGTGTGTTGTGTGTATGTGTGTGTTTGCGCGCTCCTAGTCTATTTTTCGCATAGTTTTTTTCATCTTAACACTAATCTGTTTTTTTTTTCACACCTTTTTTCTTTGGGGGGGGGGGGAGGGGGGGGGGGGGGCTCTTCCAACCCCCTCCTCTCTCTCTCTCTCTCTCTCTTCTCTCTCTCTCTCTCTCTCCTCTCTCTCTCTCTCTCTCTCTCTCTCTCTCTCCTCTCCTTCCTCTCCTCTCTCCCTCTCTCTCTCTCTCTCTCTCCTCTCTCTCTGTTTCTGTTTGGAAACATGACTGGAAAGGTGCTTCTTCACTTCCTTTCAACTGTGTCTCTCCCCTTCCACGCCACAGATTATCTTTAATCTCTGTGTGTTGGAGGCTTCAGTGTACCTCTTTCTCTCTTTTCCTATACACTGTGTCTCGCCTCTCCTGGCATCTCTGCTGTTCTTCTTCCCCCTGCTGCCTCTTTCCCCTTCTGTCTAGCTAGCATCTCTTTCTCTCTGTTCGTCTATTTCTCTCTTTTGTTCCTATACTATTCCTCTCGCGTAAGCTGTGTTTACTCGGTCTGTTTCTATATGTCTGTTTCAAAAGTTCTATGACTATTATTTTTTTCGACGGTCACTTCCAGGGTAAATGTTTGCCTGGTTGATCTTGAAGACTGTTTAAGTGCTTTGTAGTAATGCGCATTTAAACAAAAAGTGTAACTCCTGTCTTTTCATGTTTGGTGTTCTGCCTTGCCCATTCTTTTTTGGGAATCACCCCCCTCCCCCTCCCCCGACTTCCCTTCGCCATTTCTCTTCCTCCAGTGCTTGGTAAAACAGATAATAATGTAATATCTTTTTTTTTTTACAAAATGATGCATATAATATTTGGTACTTTGCTTGATTTGTTCCTGATTTTATAGTTCCTCGGCTAGAACTCCAGGGTTCACTACTCTTTGCGTATGCAACTGCAACCCCCCCCCCCCCATCCCCTCTGCCCTACCATTAAGGTAGCCACACACCGACTTCGGGGATACAGTTGGAAATCGAACATACCACTTACAGTCGGGAGGTACATGCCTGTTTTTCCGATTTTTTCAACTCTCCTGAGTGTTATCTTGTCCGTCTACGCATTTAGAGTCTCCTTTGAAAGACTAGAAATTCAGTTCGATTTCCCCCGTCAAACTGGGAAGAAAGGAGAAGGCTGGGAATCGAACCCAGACCATCACGGTTTACTTATTGGGTAGAGGAACGTTTAAACTGTCATGCCCACCTTCCTTCTTGATTTTTGACTAATGTCTAAGAATTAAGACCAAAGTTGGTGCCAATACTGTGTCCCTTCCTCTTTACATTTGATCCACTTGCCTAAAATCCTTTTTAAAAACTTTTTTTTTCAGTATTCATTGTCTCGCACATGCAAACGCAGATGTGTTTGTGAGAGGGCATCAGTGTATGGTAAGCATGTGGCTGCGCTTATGAGTGTGTATGCGCGTCCTAGGTCACGCGTGCTTATGTGTATCTGCGTGTGTGTGTGTGTGTGTGTGTGTGTGTGTGTGTGTGTGGTGTGTGTGTGTGTGTGTGTGTGTGTGTGTGTGTGTGTGTGTGTGTGTGTGTGTGTGTGTGTGTGTGCGTGTGTGTGCGTACGTGCTTATTTTGAAGTTGGCACACAACCAGCTTTGGGATGCATATTCTGGGCACTTGGCAATTCTTGCTGAACATACATTCCACACACCCCTCCCCAACCACATCCCACCCTACTCATTTTTCATCTCAACCCCCCCCCCCCCCCCCCACCACACACACACACACATACCCCTACTGACTCGTCCATGTACTCCCCCCTCCCTCTCCCTCCCTCCCTCTCACCCATCGACCTCTCCCCCCCAAAATCGTATAAGTCCAAGGTCTTAGTGGAGACAGACAAGAAAAGGAAGAGTGAGGAGAGAAGAAGAGTTCCCTTTCATCTTTTCCTTTCGGTACCTCCGGAGTTTTTTTTCCTCTTCTTTCTTTCAGTTTGTTAACGGTTGAAGAAGGCGACTGACTGACTGCTTGTTGCTGCCCTTGAGCCAGCCGCCTGCTGCCTTTTTCCCCTGATTGCCCTGAAGGCTCTGAAGGCTCCTGAAGGAGGGATGGACTTGAAAGGGAGGGATGCTCCGCTTGGACTGTCAGAGACAGTCGTGTAACGGCCGAGACCGTTTTATTTTACACCCTTCAATCCTTCGATTTCTTTCTTGTCCTATTTCTCTCTGTCTGTCTGTCTGTCTATCTGTCTATCTGTTGTCTGTCTGTCTGTCTGTCTGTCTGTCTCTCTCACTCTCTCTCTGTCTGTCTGTCTGTGTCTGTCTCTCTGTCTATCTATCTGTCTATCCTCTGTCTCTCTCTCGACGTACCAAGTATGCTGTTCAGAGTTCTCTCTCTCTCTCTCTCTCTCTCTCTCTCTCCTCACTCTCTCCTCTCTCTCTCTCTCTCTCTCTCTCTCTCTCTCTCTCTCAAGGTCCGGATGGAAAAAAAGTATGTGATTGCGTATCTGTAACCCTTGATAAATAAAGATTTTTCCTTCATTCATCTCACCCCCCCTCTCTCTTCTTCTTCTTCTTGTCCTTCCTTGTCCTATTACTTTCTCCTTCTTTTCTCAATCCTTGATTCCCGCCGCTCACTCAGAAAAAATACAATTACTGTCGGAGTGAGAAGTCTGTGCTTTTTTTTTCTTCTTCTCTTATGTTAAAATTTTGATGTCGAATGTTAACTTCTGTCATTCTTTTGTCTGCTCTTTTGGGGGGGGGGGGGGGTGCTTGGGGGGGGGAGGGGGGAGGTCTGTCCATTCTTTCTTTATTGTACATTGAAGTTTAACGTTGACGGATTGAAGTTTAGCGTTGATGGTTACTTTTCTAATTATTTCGTCTGTTTCATTTTATTTTCATTTTCCCCCTTTCTCTTTCATTAACGTGTTAACGTTTAAGACTATACTTTTCTTATTCCTTTGTCTGTTTCATTTTTCTTCGGTAATTTTTCCTTCACTGAAGTTGTAACGTTACAAGGTACGTTTGTCATTCTTTTGTCTGCTTCTCTTTTTTCTTATTTCTTCTTTTTTTTCTTCTTCCGTTAATATTTAACTTCGACAGCTACTTTGGTCATTCTTTCGTCTTGTTCCTGTTTTTTTGCTGGTATGTTCGATTTGTTGTTGTTTTGTTGTCCTATTGAAGGTTTAACACCGATAGCTACTTTTGTCATTATAATGTCTGCTTGCCTTCTTCTTTTTTTTGTATATTTGTTCGTTTTTCTTTCAGTGAAGGTAAACATCGACGAAGGTTACTGTTGCCATTCTTTTGTCTGCTACTCTTATTCTCTGGCACCGTGCCTTGTTGATGTGGTATTTGCAGGGTCGGTAGAGCTGGAGCCTGAATCTCAGACCCCCGACTCTCTTGTTTTCTTTTATGGCATGAAACGACTTCACTCCACGCCTCGACCTCCTGTGTGTTGCAGACAGCCAACTTCATTCATCACCCTGAAACCTCTTCCCCATTATAAGCGACAGGATAAAGTCAAGTAAAATAACAACAACAAGAACAACAATAAATAATAACAAAAACAACAACACTACTACTAATGATAATAACGATAATGATAATAATGATAATAGTAATGATGATAATGATGATGATGATGATGATGATGATGATGATGATGATGATGATGATGATGATGATGATGATGATGATGATGATGATAACAACAACAACAACAACAACAACAACAACAACAACAACAACAACAACTTTAATAATGATAATGTTTGAAATTTCATAGCGCTGAATCTTGCAATAGAGCTAGCTGCAAATCAAAACCAAGCCAAGTTTGGTGAAATGTAGTAAAGCAACGAAAAACTTTTAGGATGTGACCATTTCATTGAGATATGCTTATCCATCAGTCGTTAGGCCTATTTTCCTAAATTATGTTGAACAGAGTGGGAGACAGGCATCAGCCCTGCCTGACCCCTATAAGTGTACCTGAACATTAACCTTTGTTATTATCTACTAAATCAACTATTCACTTTATCTATGTTTTTCTCCTGGATAACTTATTGTTTGTTTATTTGATCTGCATCGCCCATCAATTTAAACCTCCATTTCAAAGTTCCTTTTGCCCCCCCCCCCCCCCCCCCCCTCTTCCAATAAAGGTTCACGTTCAAGTGAAACATGCTATCTCAGCATGAATGCGACCCATTACTACGATTCACCGGATGAACAATCTCTGTCTTGGGAAAATGGAAAATACAGTCAACAGTAAGCTGAGAAGACGGGGAGTTCAATCGTAGTTCACAAGTCTGACTGCTGATACGAAGGGATCCGGAGAGCTCCAAAGCATAGCCGAAATTGCTGTTGGCTCAATTGGAGACCAAACAGCCGAGTATCACTGCCTCAAAATCTAAGATCAGCAAATACCTTGGCTTTTTTTGTATCCCATCTCTCTGGATCAACAACGCGTGTTTCCGTAGGGAAAACCGCAACGAGGGATCAAGACAGTGGACTGTCGCGCTGGGAAACTGCCCCCTAAGGAGCTGTAACCATTCGCAGCTGTGTCTCACTCACTGGAGTGTTGTGCTAACCGACTCCATAGTAACTGCTCAGACGGCAATGACCACCTCTAGTACTGACCAACCACTGAACAACTACAAAACTATATCACCAGCACGTGAAAAGCGATAGTACAGTAACCAGTGATGAATATCATGCATCAGCAGTAATGATTATACTGACCATGCAGGGACAGATGCCTGCCCAGGCATCCTCCTCACCATCAGTAATAGCATTGACTGGACTGAGTCCATCAGCCTGTACCCAGCTCTTTGCACCTAAGCCCTCACAATCCTCTCACTCACAGGCCAGTTACTTCTCTCCCTGGTGGCCAGCCAGTCTCACGCTGACCACTAGAAAAAGAAAGAATTCCGACCATGCCCAGAAGACAAGCTCTTTAGGAATCCTCAATAAACAAACGTAAGCTGACTGAAACTGTTTCGTTTCATCTGGTTTGAGATTGATTAGTGTTGCGGTACAGGAACACTCACACACTCTCTAGGAGTTGAATGAGTAAACATACGAGTAATGGAGTCTTTGTAATGTTGAACGAAAGCTAGAGTGATTGTTGTACGTAAAGATTTTGAATTCCGGCAAACAGCTCTAGCTCTGAATATGTAACATATGAATACCGTTACATAGATACACGCACGTACTCGTGCGCGCGCACACACACACATACATACTCCAACTATCCATCACACACACACCGCGCGCGCGCACATAAACACATAAACACACACATAAACATACACACACACATACACACACACATACACACACGCGCGCACACACACACGCGCGCA
>CM060323.1:13960586-13968086 GCA_030674155.1 Stramonita haemastoma
TGTGTGTGTGTGTGTGTGTGTGTGTGTGTGTGTGTGTGTGTGTGTGTGTGTGTGTGTGTGTCTGTCTGTCTGTCTATCTGTCTGTCTGTGTGTGTGTCTGTCTGTGTGTCTGTGTGTCTGTGTGTCTGTCTGTCTGTCTGTCTGTGTAACTGTATGCGTAGGAACAATACGCAGAATCCACATCAGATTAAATCAAGAATACACAACTGCTTCAAGAATCTATCACATACTTTAAAAACAAAAACAAAACAAATCCAACAACTACCCCCAGCCCCCCCCCCCCCCCCCCCCCCCCCCCCGGGGAAAAAACCCAACACAACACAACAACACAAATAACAACAACACACACAAGAAGACAACAAACTAAAAACAATCATACGACTCCACCACCACCACCACCAACAACAACCAATAGTTAGATGGGTATATATCTTGGGACATTTATGATACTTCATGGCTGCAACCCGACAAGCAATCTCTCTTTTGAGAAAAATCAATTTCTGTACAAATCTATACTTCAGATATTCCCCTGAACGTACCTGTGATAAACACTTTTGTACAGTTTCATTCACCGTTTCCATAAACACTAGCGAATAAACTCACAGGTAAGTGAATGAGCAGAGGACTGCATAAATAAGAAAATAAACGATTACAGAAAGAAACTGAATCTGTTGTACCCCTCTGTTCCTATAACGTAGGCTTCACAGATCCAGTTTTGTACAATTGAGTTAAAAACAATATCTTCAACAACAACAACAACCAAAACAACATTTTTGAGCTCCCCCCATTTCCAGCCTGGCTAACAATCAATAAAACTTTACTTTCATTTTTAACTTAAGAATACCACTTTTGTCAAAAAAGTTGAATCGTAAAAGCTGTTGAGCATGCGTTTGACAGATCTGCAATGTAGAAATAAACCGGTTAAAAAAAAAGAACTACGAAGACAAAAATGATAGGCACAGCCACTTACTCTGTTAATGTGTGTTCTCGATTTCTAAATCTTCTAAACATACCAGTGCCTTAACCCTCTACGTGTATAATCATACACTCAAGCAGAGGATCGCGTTCATAACAAAGATCCCGTAGTTCAGGTCAGCATTCGGTGGTTACGGAAACATGAATGTACCCAGCATGCATCCAGGTTCTAGAGAGGAATTGGCTCCGCAAGATTCATAATTATCATCTTACCACAGAGATATGGCCTGAACAAATTCACTGCAGTGCCCCTATGCCTCCTCGTGGAGTTGAAGTGGGAAGAAAAAGAAGAAACAGAAGACCACAAAGAAGACTCCAAAGAAGACTGCACAGAAGACCTCAAATATGCACTGAAGACTCAGAAGAAGGAGGAGGAAGAAGAAGAAGAAGAAGAAGAAGAAGAAGAAGAAGAAGAAGAAGAAGAAGAAGAAGAAGAAGAAGGAGGAGGAGGAGGAGGAGGAGGAGGAGGAGGAGGAGGAGGAGGAGGAGAAGAAGGAGAAGAAGAAGAAGAAGAAGAAGAGAAGAAGAAGAAGAAGAAGAAGAAGAAGAAGAAGAAGAAGAAGAAGAAGAAGAAAAAGAAGAAGAAAAAGGAGAAGAAAAAGGAGAAGAAAAGAAGAAGAAGAAGAAGAAGAAGAAGAAGAAGAAGAAGAAGAAGAAGAAGAAGAGAAGAAGAAGAAGAAGAAGAAGGAGGAGGAGGAGGAGGAGGAGGAAACTTGTCTAAAGAATTTCCCTCGTTGACCAACGATTTTACTGAATAAGGCCCGATATCCTATTGCAGTCTAGCTATCAACTCACAAGCCATATTCAGTCACGCTTGCCAAGTCCATTACCATTAAGACTGACGACCCCCCCCCCCCCATCTCCCCCCACCCTTCACTCTTCCTCCTCAGTTTAGACAGACGTGTGTCCACTTAAGGTCTTT
Organism: Stramonita haemastoma; assembly: GCA_030674155.1. NCBI lineage: Eukaryota > Metazoa > Mollusca > Gastropoda > Neogastropoda > Muricidae > Stramonita > Stramonita haemastoma. The sequence continues at coordinate 13,962,484 of CM060323.1, forward strand.
AAGGACTGAAAGGAGCTCATAGCAGCCTGTGTCAAGGACGTTTTGTCCAGGCAGGTGACACCTATGTCAGGTAGGCTTAAGCCGGAAGAAGAATGAGGGGAAAGCGATGGGTAGAAAAGTGGATAGGTAGAAGAGTGTAGAGTGAGTCTCTGATTGGTTTGTCCTTCCTTTCTTTCTTTCTTTCTTCCTTCCTTGCCATACATGTCCTGGTAAGGAGCGTGTGGGAAAACTTGGGGTGAAATCTTTGTCTTCCTTTCCGTGTCTTTGTTTCTGGTTTGTATGGGCTTCTTCCTTTTTTTGTTTTTAGGTCTTTTATTCATATTTTCCCCCTTTTTTGTTTTGGAAAGAAATGTAAGGCATATTTTTTCTTAAGATCTGGTTTGGTTGCTATTACAAGGCTCTGGGTCTTTTTAAAGCACAGTTCAATTTTTTTTCTTCCATTCTGTTTCGTTCCTGACTTTTGATTATATATATATATAAATAAATATATATATATACATATATATACATATATATATATAAGTTTATAAGTTTTTCCCTTTCCTCTCTTTATAGCTGGCAGCCAAGTGACATTGTTAGAATCTGTCCTTGAGTCTGAGTTCCAGTTCCGAAATCGAAAGTCAACGCTGGGGCTCTGATCTAAGTTCAGCTTCTTTTGCAAGAAAATATGTACATTATGTATGGACATTTTGTATTTGTTGCTTGTGTCAACCGACTCAATGTCCCCTTTTTTTTTTACCTTCACAAGTAAACAAGTTCCAAATAAAAAAACTAAATGAAAGCTGGCCCCCTCTGAAAAGTTTTGAAATGAAAGCTAAGATAGCAAGTATGGCCATATTACAATGTCACCTAGCCTTCCAAAAATACCCCGAAATCAACAATGTCAGAACAAAACAAACAAAACATGCAAACAGTGGTCTGAAGACAACCCCGTGAAGTGGATGGGTTTGACCTTCACATGTGAAAGTAAAGTATTGTACTGCCCCCTTTCCCCATCCCCCATCCCCTGGTATTCAAGAGTCGTCATTTAGACCTTGACTAGTGCGCAGATTGCATACTTGGTATGTCTGTCTCCCTTATACCACTGGCCATAAGTACTACTTTTCCGCCAAAGCCAAATGGGTTTTTAACGTGTGTACCAGACATTATGCGTGGGCTCGCACATGTGACTTCAGTTTATTGTTTCACCCAAAGTACCTCTAGGGAAATGGCGTCAGATCCTGTGTTAATTCAAGGGGGGTAAACATCTGAAAAGGATGGTTCGTTTGAGACTGGAAATCAAGCTTTCAGATTATGACACGACTCCAATGTTCTACCCCTTGAACCTACTACCCCCTTCTTTCCTTCATTCTGTTGAAACACCACAAGGTGATGGGAAGGAAGGAAGGAAAATCGAACGAGGGTGACTCGCTTCCCGCTACTTAGCACACACACACACACACAAGCAACCTCGCACTCTTCCAGTGACCAACGCTAAGAATGATGTTCACCAAGCACGCCACCCATTCTACAGACAGTACAGTCTCCCTCAGCTGACCAAAGCTTTCAGCCACTGAATCAGTGCCCATATCCGATTGCAGCAGCGATGCCCAGGCAGTCGTCAGTCTGTCGGCTAGTGGTGGAGAGAGGGTCCATCTCGCCACGCTAGTGGTGTCCATTACCCCCCTGTACCCTCCAGCCCTGTGGGCAGCAGACTCGTGTCCGCTTTAGGGCCATTAGGGCTGAAAGGAGCTCACACAAACCCCCTGTCAAGGACGTGTGGTCAGGAGTAGGTGTCACGTATTTCAGGCTTGAAGGATGACGGGGGGGAGGGGGGTGGGGGATTGTGGTGGTGGTGGTGATGGTTGTGATGGTGGTGATTGTAGTGGTGGTGGTGATTGTGGTGGTGGTGGTGGTAGGAGGTGAAAATCAAGTATGGAGAGGTGGTTGTTAAGAGTCCACTAAGTTCGATATTGTGTGTTTGTTTGGTTGGTTGGTTGGCTGAATGATTGCATTTTGGTTTTTTTTTGGTTTTTTTTAATGATTTTTGTTGTTGATTTTGTTGTTAGCATGAAGAGCCAAACAAAATGACTGCAAGACTTGTCAATGCAGACTTTAAAAGTGTTTTTTTTTTCTAGTTCCTTCATTTTGTGTTCCACCCCTATCAGTTCTGTTTCTTTCTTTTTTTAATTCTGCTTTAAAAAAAAATGTTTTCCACATTTCTGTTATACTCCTTTTTGCCATTCACTTTGTTTCTGTTTTAGCCATCTTTGTGCATTTTCTTTTTTTTTTAATTTGTTTTCTCCGCTTTTCTCTTTAGTGGATATTTCTCACTTCGTTCTCTGTCTGTCTATCGCTCCGTTTTCTTGGCAATCCGGTTTGATCGTGGGATGTTCCCATACCACTCCAATTCTTTTCGCAACAGAGTAATACCCTAAAGAGCCTACCGTGCATTATGAACTCTTCCTTATACTCTTCTCATTCACACTATGTCCGGATGTATCTGTGTTCGTATTAACTGGATTAGGTGACATCCCAAGGCTGATGTTTTACCTTGTAGAGATCTCCGAGTCAATCTGTCTTGGGACAGTCGCATGCACTCAGCCAGCCTATTGCCTGTCCAGTCTTTGACATCCTCTGTCCATTGACGTCTTGGTCTTCCTCTACCTCTCTCTCCCTCCACGTCTTGGTCTTCCTCTACCTCTCTTTACCTCCACGTCTTGGTCTTCCTCTACCTCTCTTTCCCTCCACGTCTTGGTCTTCCTCTACCTCTCTTTACCTCCACGTCTTGGTCTTCCTCTACCTCTCTTTCCCTCCACGTCTTGGTCTTCCTCTACCTCTCTTTCCTTCCACGTCTTGGTCTTCCTCTACCTCTCTTTCCCTCCTCTCTCCTGTCAACACTGTTTTGGGAAGACACTCTATTCGTTTGTTCAAAATTTGAAAGAAACCACAAACAAATCAACTTAAACGTAAATCAGACATCACAACTTAAAACAGAAGGAAATTCACACACACACACACTTCTCCCTTTAATTCGAATCTTGTAGACACATTTTCAGCCGCAGTTTACTTCCTCCGAATCATAGCAAAAAACGTCATCACTAAGACTGATCTTCTCAGAGCAAATGAGTGGAAACAACAACCCCAATGAGCCTGCAGCCGTTGATGTGGGATTATTATAAAAGCTTTTTATTGTCGCTGGTCAGTCCCGGTCATGCCCCTCGACTAAATAACCACAGAACTGAGAGGATCGCCCAGACTTACGCCTACAGAGCTAAGTAAACGGTGATGGTCTTAGTTCAGCGACGCTATTGCTGATGAGAAGAACGATCCGAAGAGTATGAGTTTTATCTTCACAGCTAGGGGATGGTCATATTTTACGCTTTGTTAGCATCCTTTTCTTTTTTTTTATCAGCGAATCAAAGCTTTTGTCAATGAGCTGGTCAACTGATCAGATGACGAGTCGTAGTAGATCAGTCAGTAGTCTGTGTCACAGAGAGACAGAGACAGAGACATCGACAGAGAGAGAGAGAGAGAGAGAGAGAGAGAGAGAGAGAGAGAGAGAGAGAGAGAGAGAGAGAGAGAGAGAGAGAGAGAGAGAGAGAGAGAGAGAGAGAGAGAGAAGAGAGAGACAGACAGACAGACAGACAGACAGACAGACAGACAGACAGACAGACAGACAAACAACACACAGACAGAAAGACAGACAGACAGACAGAGACACAGACAGAAAGACAGACAGACAGAGACACAGACAGAAAGACAGACAGAGAGAGAGAGACAGAGACAGAGACAGAGACAGAGATACAGACTGACAGGCAGGCAGGCAGACAGACAGACAGAGTGAAAAAAGGAGGAGGAGGAGGAGGAGGAGGAGGAGGAGGAGGAGGAGGAGGAGGAGGGGGGAGGAGAAGAAGAAGAAGAAGAAGAAGAAGAAGAAGAAGAAGAAGAAGAAGAAGAAGAAGAAGAAGAAGAAGAAGAAGAAGAGAAGAAGAAGAAGAAAAAGAAGAAGAAGAAGAAGGACAACAACAGGAAGAAGAAGAAGAAGAAGAAGAAGAAGAAGAAGAAGAAGAAGAAGAAGAAGAAAAGAAGAAGAAGAAGAAGAAGAAGAAGAAGAAGAGGAGGGAGGAGGAGGACAACAACAACAGGAAGAAGAGAAGAAGAAGAAGAAGAAGAAGAAGAAGAAGAAGAAGAAGAAGAAGAAGAAGAAGAAGAAGAAGAACAAGAAGAAGAAGAAGAGAAGAAGAAGAAGAAGAAGAAGAAGAAGAAGAAGAAGAAGAAGAAGAAGAAGAAGAAGAAGAAGAAGAAGAAGAAGAAGAAGAAGAACAACAACAACAACAACAACAACAACAACAACAACAAGAGAAATAAGAAGAAGAACAAGAACAAGAGGATAGGAACGTTCCCCACTCTTTATCCAACTCTACCCCTGTCCCCTCTCAAAGAAAGCAGTAACTGAGAATCCGTCCTCTTTTTGAAGAACTTCAAAAAAGACAAGAACATTAAAATCAAAAGTTTATACAAAATACCGAAAAAGCAAGCAACCATGCAAATGGTATACATAACAATCAAATTAATATGGCCATGAAACAGCAAAAAAAAAAAAAAGTATGGAAGAACGCAAACGAAAAATAGAGAAGTAATCGCTTTTATGACGATAATGTCTTTTGTAAGTTTCTGTTTTTTTTTGTTATCTAATTGTTTTTTCTGGTTTAATTGTTCGTTTCGCTCACTTTCTTCTTTTTCTACTTCACCTATAATTATATGTTTGGATGGATCTGGAAACATACGTAAAAGATCAGTTGGTTGTGAAAGAAGGAAACAGAGAGAGCGGGAAGAAAGGGGGATAGATTGAGGAAGGGACGGGGGGGGGGGGGAGAAAAGAGAGAGGGGGAAACAGTGGTAAAGAGGGAGAGAGAGGAGGGGGGAGAGAATGAAAGAAGGCTGGATCGAGGGAGAGAAATCGAACTCGAATTGAACTCGAATTGTTTATTGAGAGTAAACGGATTTTTTTTAACGCAATGTTCTTTTGAAAAGAAAAACGCAAACAATGATTATATATATGTATATATATATTATATATTATATATATATATATATATATATATATAATATATATATATATATATATATAAAAAATATAATATATGTAATATATATATATATATGTATTTCGAAATAAAAGATGGGAGGACAACATCAGCGAATGGACAGGCCTAGAACTCGACAAAACTTTAAGAAAGGCAGAACAGAGAGAGGAATGGAGAAAACTGGTTGTCAAGTCTTCATGGGTGCCCCCACGGTCGCCAGACTAAGGGATAGATAGATAGATAGATAGATAGATAGATAGATAGATAGATAGATAGATAGATAGATAGATAGATAGATAGAAATGATAGATAGATAGATAGATAGATAGATAGATAGATAGATAGATAGATAGATAGATAGATAGATAGATAGATAGATAGATAGATAGATAGATAGATAGATGGGTGGGTGGGTGGGTGGGTGGGTGGGTGGACGGACGGACGGACGGACGGACGGACGGACGGACGGACGGACGGACGGACGGACGGACGGACGGACGGACGGACGGACGGACAGACAGACAGACAGACAGA
>CM060323.1:13976507-13986507 GCA_030674155.1 Stramonita haemastoma
GTGTGTGTGTGTGTGTGTGTGTGTGTGTGTGTTCCTTGGCTGGAGCTCTGAGGTTCACCAATGGTAACATTCTGCGTACGCGACCTTTTTGTCCACTATTAAAGTAGCCGCATTCTGACATCTTGGGAGGATGTCTAAGCACATCCATGTGTATACATTTTTTGTTGTTGGTTTTTTTGTTGGTTTGGTTTTTTTTTTTCTTTTTGTGCTTTTTTTCTTATTTTGTCATCCGTTCCCACTAGCACACAGTGGCCTCCTCTTCCAAAAGGCGGAACAGATTTTGAACAAGTGCAGAAGTGTTTCTGCTGGGTATGCACACGGGACCTCCTCGGTTTATAGTTTTACTCTAGGACTTTCGGGGGAAGCAGGTTTGGCACTGATGGTAACTTCAGAGGAAAACTGCCCTCAAACCAACGTGAAACCATAGGTGACCCTTATGTTGCTTAGGCAGTCAGTGTTATGGGAACAAAACACAATAATAATAAAAAAAACCCAACCCCCCAAAAATAACCCCAGCAACAATATTCCAGTTATTTTTCTTGACCTGGTTTAGGTAGGTCACAAAGCCCCTTTGACCTGACCTGACAGCTGTTGTGTGTTGACCTAGTTAGATAAGACTCTGTGTTATCAAACAAAACACAATAAAATAAAAATTAAAAAAACCAACCCCCCAAAAATAACCTCAGCAACAATATTCCAGTTATTTTTCTTGACCTGGTTTAGGCAGGTCACAAAGCCCCTTTGACCTGACCTGACAGCTGTGGTGTGTTGTTGACCTAGTGAGATAAGACTCTGGAGGTGATAGTGGACTGTACATTTTTTTTTCTTTTAGATTTTTTTTTTTTTGGAAAGAACTGTATGTTTCTTATTTGTTATGACCACTTGTCCAGAGGGAAAATGGGATTTAGTTATTTCAGAGTGAAGGAGCAAAAGTTTCTTTTTGTATGTATGGCATTGAACTGGTTTGTTGGCTGTTGGGTTTTTTGGTGTATTTTTTAACCGTGACATTCCCCCCAAGACAGAGTTCGAATCCAGCTACCTTAATGGTTGTTATGAACGGTCGCCTACGCAAAAAATCTTACCATTGGTAAACCTCAGAGCTCTAGGGGAGGAAGGGATATAACACACACACACACACACAGACACATGCACGCACACACACATGCACACACACACATACATACATATATAATATATATATATATATATATATATATATATATATATATATATATATATATAAAGAGAGAGAGAGAGAGAGAGAGAGAGAGAGAGAGAGAGAGAGAGAGAGAGAGAGAGACAGAGACAGAGACAGAGAGACAGAGAGAGAGAAGGAAAACAAACCAGAGGCAAACACTTGGTCATCTTTCCCCCCAAATTTTCGAGGCAGCAACCTCTTCCTCGGGGGGTCTTTACTGGAATATACATATATATTTATATATAACATATGTATATTTGATATTGTATGTATATATTACCTGAACTTCTGAATTTATGGTAGTAGCCCCTTATTTTCTTCTCCCAAAAGAGCATGTAGTTTTAAAGTTAAAAAGCATAGATAGATTTTTTTGCTCTTATCTGAAGGTACAGTTGGAGTCAATCGTTTTTCTTTTCTCGGTTTCTTGTAGACCCCTATACACAGACACAGACACACACAGACACACACAGACACACACAGACACACACACACACACACACACACACACACACACACACACACACCACACACACACACACACACACACACACACACACACACACACACACACACACACAATCTCACCATCGGTAAACATCAGGGTTTTTCTAGTTAAGGTACGAAAAAAAAAAGTTGACCCAATGGAACCTCTCCGGAAATTAAACTCAAACCATTTTTATTTCCTTTTTTTTTTCTTTCTAATAACAAACTTTCACAATTACGAGGACCACACCCCCTGTCAACAACTAGGTCAGCAAGGTTTAGGACTTGACAAGTCATGCCACTGATGGCATGTGATGACTGGAGAGGTTGTGTCATGCCACTGCCTGTGACTGGCGACTGGGTCAGGAGGTAGGTGGTGGTGACTTGTGGTCGGTCTCCATCCATCCAGGTCAAGTTCCCCAGGATGTAGGTCAAGTGTCTGTATCCTGGAACATGCAGTCGTTCCCGTTCCCGTAGATTGTGGGTTGGTTTTTGGGGCAGGGCTGCTGCTGGTATTGTTGTCATTGTGGAAATCGTTATGATGTGGTTTTGAGGGTGCACAGAGAGAGAGAGAGAGAGAGAGAGAGAGAGAGAGAGAGAGAGAGAGAGAGAGAGAGAGAGAGAGAGAGGGGTGTGTGTGTGTGTGTGTGGTGTTGTGTGGGGGGGGAGGAGGGGTGCTGTGTGAGTGTGTGTGTCTGTATTTGTGGTGGTGGTGGTGGTGGTGTGTGTGTGAGTGTGTGTGAATGTGTGTGTGTGTGTGTGTGTGTGTGTGTGTGTGTGTGTGTGTGTGTGTGTGTTGTTTTGTGTATGTGTGTGTATGTGTGTTGTGTGTGTGTGTGGTGTGGTGTGTGTGTGTGTCTAATTATTTTATCTGTTTATTCTCTTGTTTTGAGAATAATGGAATAAGAATATGGGATAATGAAATAATTTACTCATGTAAATTTTCACATCCGGGCCCTGTGTGCATGCGGTTTTGAGAATTTGTTCATCTGTTCCTAGCGGCACACAATGGCCTATTCTTTCGAAAAGCGGAACAGGTTTTATCGTGTGCGCAAGATGTCTTGCGTGCGTTTGCAACGCGGGTTATTGAGGGCAGTGGAGTCGGTACGTGTGTGTGTGTGTGTGTGTGTGTGTGCGTGCGCGTGCGCGTGCGCGTGTGTGTGTGCGTGCGCGTGCTCGTGCTCATGCATGTGTGTGTATATACGTATGTGTGTTGATGAAAAAGTGTATGTTTGACATCAGAAATAACATTTTTTTAGTTTTCATTACAGTAATTTATAAAACAATATAATGTGCATGTATATGTGTTTTGTAATTATGTGTTTGTATGTGTTGTGATGAAAAGTATAAGTTCAACATTATGAATACTAAACTTGGTTACAGTATACTAAATAGTATAGATTGCATGTATTATTGTACTGTAGTTGAGCGTGTAGTGATGAAAATGTGTAAGTTTAACATCATAAGTAACGGATTTCGATTCCCATTATACTAAATCATTGTATCCATGTGCTGTAATTTATGCGTGTGCATGGAGTGGTCAAAATGTTTAAGTCACACATTGGGAATAGCGGTTTCAAATACAATGCAGTGAAACATAAACCCAAAGAAATGAAATTGGAAAAAAAGGAAAAAGTCTTTCAAAATGTTGAGAAAAAAAATCAAGTTAACCACGAAAGAAATTCCTGACACGAATCAGGAGCATTGAGGTTTGGGATCCTCATAACAAATTCTTCCATCGTGAAGTCATTCTCGTTTTTGTATTACTTGTGGGCTCTTTTTCCTTATCCTCTTTTTTCAAAAACACTCTCCCCAAAACTGTCTCTCTCTCTCTCTCTCTCTCCTCTCCTCTCTCTTCATCTCTCTCTCTCTCTCTCTCTCTCTCTCTCTCTCTCTCTCTCTCTCTCTCTCTCTCTCTCTCTCTCTCTCTCTCTCTCTCCTCTCTCTCTCTCTCTCTCTCAGTTCCGGTTATCATGAGAAGACAGACAGACAGACAGACAGACAGACATAATGGCGGGTCAAGTGTGATACGGTACATTAATTAACCCATTCAAAACAGAACTCACAGGCGCGGCAAAAATTGTCGTTGAGGAAAAATAGTGGAGGAAACGAGAGCAGGCAACCACTTTAGAATTGCATAAACCACCTCAGTCATTGCTAGAGTTGTTAATGATAGATTCAGCTGAAAACTCTTCTTGTTAATCTTGATGTGAAGAAACACAAAAGTTACAAGAGCAAAAAAAAAAAAAAAGCACCCATTTTAGTTAGATCCTATATTCAAAGTGGGAGGAGACTGGGTGTAGGATCTTCAGTTGTGCCTCCACGGGGACTACGGGACAGGTGAAGGTGAAGAAGAATATTCATAACATTTTGTTTCGACTTGAAAAAAAAAAAACCCAAAACAAACACACCTGGGAAAAGAAGAAAAAAACACGGTTCAGAAACGAGAAAGAATGATTCTGCTTTGTTCTTTATTCTTTAAGTCTTTATTCTTTTATTTCGAGGATAATGGAATAAACTGTAATGTGCTTTTTTTTTTACATGTAGTCCCTGTGTGTATGCAGTTTTGTAAATTGTATCATCTCTTCCCACCGGCGCACAATGGCATACTCTTGTGAAAAGTGGGACGGGTTTTAACGTGTGTGCAAGATGCTCTGCGTGCGTTCGCACATGGGAACCTCGATTTGTAGTCTCATCCGAAGGACTTTTGGGGCGAGTGGAGTCATGTGTAAAGAGGAAAATCCCTTGTGCTATGTAATGACTGTGCTTTTGGTATTGATAGCACTGTTGAAATAAACTTATGTGTTCTTGGACGTGCGTATGGAGACCTGCACAGCACACTCTGTACGTATGCACACCTAGACACGTGCACGCTCGCATGCACGTTAACATCAGTGCTGGCTCACTCCCCAAAAGTCCAAAATAAGACTCTCAAGTCCGTGTGCAATCACACACAGAAACATCTTGCACACCCTTCCAATTTTTTTGGAAACAGTAGCCACTTGCGTGCAGGTAGAACAGGTGATTTTTCTATCAATATTCCTATCAGAATAATAACATTTTGGTTATTTCTAGCTAAGACTTTCAAATGATGGAAGAAGTAGAAAATTGTTATCCTGCACTTGTTTTGCTCCAGTACTGTTTTCTGAATAAAATTTAAAATCATCGATTTCATTAAATCGAAATTTTTAGGAATCCAAACTTTTCCAGCTAACCAACGCGGTTTCAGTTCCCATCCATCCAATCCAATCCAATCATGTTGTTTATAGCCCCGCCGACCACACAGGCCATAATTATTGGGGCTGGTCACCTTGTCAAATTTAAAACTGGGATTAAAACTGTGCAACTAATATGTTCCCCTTTTTGGTGAGTTATGATGAATCGATTACCAGCCCCCTCCCCTCCCCTCCCCTCCCCTCCACTCCCCTGTTTTTTGTAATACAAACCAGACGACAATTCTATGGGAAGTCACGAAGTTGCATTGACAGTGTGTAGGTGTCCAGTCTCTTCCAGGATGTTTACGGGCCTGGATTGTGGGGATAACCCATTGGTGTTGTATTGGAAACAGATGTTTCGGTCTTTGTTTCCAGCGCAGAGGGGAAGGGCACGCGTGCATAGCGCATGTTCAGGATCCGGTGTACGTTTTGTGTGTGTGTGTGTGTGTGTGTGTGTGTGTGTGGTGTGTGTGTGTGTGTGTGTGTGTGTGTGTGTGTGTGTGTGTGTGTTTGAAGTCAAGTTAAAATGATCATTATTGATGGTAAAAGAGTAACGTTACATGTCTTTTTCATCCTGCCTTCACATACACACACACACACCCGCACACACACACACACACACACACACACACACACACACACACACACACCACAACACACCACGCACCACCCGCACTATACACACACACATATACACACACGCAAGCATGTACGTATGCACGTGCACACACATACACATTCACACGAAAGGCAACAAAACCAAAATTTAAAAATCAAAACAAACACAAAAAAATCAACAAAATAGCCTCACAAAGCACACAAGACAACTTCAGCAAATCATGTCAATGCAAAAGAGTGAAGCAACACAACTGTTAACATAAATACAAGTCCAGAAAATTCCATCTGAAACATGATAACAAGACCTGAAATGAAATATCCATCAACAAAGAGATTATGAATGCAAAATTCACAGGCATCAACAACAACAACAACAACGACACCCGAGCAAATTTAGATTAGAAGACGGCAGACACAGAAAGAGTTTATAAAATTATTTTGACACATTATACAGACTGATTTCTAAACAACAAAAGACAGTTTACAAACGTTTCCATGACATGTTTTTTCAGTGTTTTCTTGAAGCTTTGTTTTGATTGTGCCGACTTTAGAAAGGGAGGTAAACTGTTCCACATTGTTTCCCCAGAATATGTTAAACTGGTCTTAAATAGATCCTTATGAGGTTCCGGAAAAGAGAGCCTGTGTCTGTATCTGTTTTTATTTTTATCGAAATGTTCAGTTATTTTCTTTGGTGCTGCTCCCTGACCTATGTTAAACATACATAAACATTTATCTTTAAAAAAATAGTTTGTCTCTGAATAGTAGAATATATCAATTATGTCTTTGTAGTCAGCTCTGATCAGTGTATTAGAGTTTAGCTTTACAAGTTTTATATTCTCTTTATGCTGACAACATAGTGCTTTGAGTTACTTTCACCGGAGTTATCCCACAAAGTAGAAGCATAATTGATGAGATTAAAAAAACGTTCGTGAAAAATATTTTTCTGATTCGAAAATGTAGGAAGTTCTTTATTTTTCTAAGCTCATAAATTTTTTTGTGGAATTACGCTTTCCGATCCTATGTGGGTAATGTAGTCTGACCACCATAGGTTGTTGTCAGTAGTAACTCGTAATGCTTTATGTGAAATGCTTTCTCCGACCTGTTTACCTAAAATGTATAAAGATTGAAATGAATACGCAATTTTTGCCGCTTTTGTTGCATGGTTACAAACATGCATTAAATTGGAGTTTAGAGACATATGAATTAATTCAGTACATTTGTTAAGCTTATCAATATTTGTTTGTACATTGCTTACTAATTCATTGGGGTCGAATGGTTTGACTGAATTGAGGTGTCATTGGCGAATAGTTCACGGGAGCATTCTAGATCTATAGACAACGGTAAATCGCTTATATAAATGGAAAAAAGAAGTGGCCCATAAAATTATCCTTTTGGTATACCAAAGTTTAATGGAAGTAATCTAAATTGCTTGAAACTTTTTTCGACGAATTGAGGACATTAATTTAGAAAGGATGCAATAAACTTTAAAGCTTGTTTGTAAAATTTATAATGTATCAATTTTTTAGGAGAAAAGAATGGCTAATAACATTAAAAGCTTTCGTAAAGTCGACAAACGCTATACCAGTAAACTCATTATCATTTATATTCAAAAAAGACATTTTTCTGTTAGCTGTATAAGTGCAATATGGCAGGAATGGTTTTCTCTCAAAAACCTGTTTGGTTTTCATGAATTATATTATAATTCTTAGGGGTACATTTCAGTTTGAATATGCTTTCCAATCAAGTGGTTTATACTACCTGTTATAGGTAGTATAGATATTGGTCTATAATTATTGCTAGAGCGCAATTCCATAGTATTCTGAGACTGAGGGATGCCTACTATGTAATATGTATATACTCCCCTTTCAGAGTTGTAATTTCGACATTTTGAACTATGATTTTTTCTCCTAGAATTGGTTTTCTTTCTTGGTCAGTAATTAGGATTACTTACCTTTGTTCCCCCTCCTGTGCCATCTGGAATACAAGAGTTTATTTTGTGCTCCTTGCTAACAAGACTGCCATGTCATGTCAGTGGCAATAAACTCTCTCTCTCTCTCTCTCTCTCTCTCTCTCTCTCTCTATCTCTCTCTCTCTCTCTCTCTCTCTCTCCTCTCTCTCTCTCTCTCCTCTCTCTCCTCTCTCCTCTCTCCTCTCTCTATCTGTCTCCCTCTCTCTCTCTCTCTCTGTCTCTCTCTCTCTGTGTCTGTCTGTCTGTCTGTCTGGGGGACGATAGCCTAGTGGTCAGAACATTGTGTGGCAATTTGAAGACCCGGGTTCGAATCTGGTCGAGGAGATTTTCCTCCTGGAGTTAACATCAGTGCTGACTCCACTCTCCCCACAAGTCCTTCGGATGAGACTTTAAACCGAGGCCCCGTGTGCGAACGCACGCAGAACATCTTGCGCACACGTTAAATCCTGTTCCGCTTTTCGTAAGAGTAGGCCATCGTGTGCCGGTGGGAACAGATGACATTTACAGAACTGCATACACACGGTGACTGGATGTAAAAAAGCACAAGAGTGCTTATCCCATTATCCTCGATATAAAAGAATCAAATCAAATCAAATCAAATCTGTCTTGTCTGTCTGTGCCTGTCTCTCTGTCTCTGTATGTCTCTCTCAGTATTCTCATCTCAGTGAATTTTATCTTTGAATCCTAAAAGTGTATCTACACCCCCATCCTACCCACCTTTTTGCTATCCTCCCTCCCTCCCTCGCCTGCCCCCCCTCTCCGCTCGCAACCCCCCCTCCCCCCCCCTACTCTCCTGCCTCCTCCTCCTCTTCTTCTTCTTCCCTTTTTTCTCTCTGTCTTTTTCAGCTCAGTCTGGCGACACTTGGGAGGCAGGCAGACACACAGACAGTTTATATGTGGGGCCAGACATGACACAAGTGGAGATTGACTATTGATTGCTGAATCCCCCCGTCCACTGCCTGGCCTTTCTGAAACTGGATTGTTGTTGTGTTCAGCCTCCCCTTCAAACTGGAAAGGAGATGGGGGGGGGGGAGAGGGAGAGAGAGGTGAGGAAGAGAGAAGAGGATGGGGGGGGGGGGGGGGGGGGGGGGGGGGGGAGGAGAGAGAGAGAAAAGAGGGTAGGGGAAGCAGAAAGAAAAAGAGAGAGATGAAGAGAGAGACAGAGAGAGAGAGACAGAGAGTATGAGAAAGATAGAGGAATAGAGACAGAGGAAGAGAGAGAGAAAGGGGAAGAGAGAGAGAGAGGGGGGGGGAAAGAAATAGGAACGCTTTAACGAATTTAACGCGGAAAGAAAGAGGAAGAGAGGGAGAGAAAGAGAGAGAGAGAGAGAGAGAGAGAGAGAGAGAGAGAGAGAGAGAGAGAGAGAGAGAAGAGAGAGAGAGAGAGAGAGAGAGAGAGAGAGAGAGAACTGGGAACTTGCTTGTTGCACATCAGTCACCACTGGGCCACTATACACATGTATTGAAAAGAAAATTATACTACATTGTATTACTCGTTTTCATACCTACCCCAAAGCTGGTTATCAAATTAATGTGCAGCAGAATAAACCCATCTCATTTAGTCAGTGCACCTCCTCCAGCCAGTTTGTGACAATACAACAAAACATAATAAGAAAACATCAGTGGCAAACATGTGTAGTAACAGTCCCGAGTATAGTAATACACATCAGAAATCAAGCAGTCCAGTTATTGTCAGGAAGAGTGCAGTTGAATTCTTTTTTTTTCCCCGTTGACTGAATAAAAATAACGTTTGTAGACTGTTAAAGTTGAAGGTCTTCTTTCTTTTTTCTCTTTTTTTTGTTTTTTTTTTTTTCTTTTACAATTATCGCCTTTTCAAGAGAATATATGCCTTTCGTTAACCTCATAAAATTTGTGATACCAAAAAAGAAAAAAAATAGATAGCCATCATACAATCCTGACAAAATAGAGATATGCGCAGTTGTGTTTTTTTTTTTTATCAGAATACATTGTTGATTGGGTTCAACTACGCATTTCTTTGTCAGATTGTGTCATTTTTTTTGGGGGGGTCAATGAACAAAACCAGAACAACGTTGGTCATTTTACGAAATGAAAAAAGGAAAATTTGGACAGTAGATAATCACAGTTACCATTGATTTCATTCTATAAAAAAATCAACAGAAAAACAAAAATCTCTCCTCGTCCCCCCCCCCTCTCTTTTTCCCCTCCTCACTCGCCCCCCCCCCCCCTCCTTCTCCCTCTCTCCTCCCTCTTTCTCTCTCTCTCTCTCTCTCTCTCTCTCTCTCTCTCCTCTCTCTCTCTCCTCTCTCTCTCTCTCTCTCTCTCTCTCTCTCTCTCCTCTCTCTCTCTCGATACCTTTACCTCTTTTTTTTTTCTTTTGTTTCTTCGAAAAAAGTTAATGCGTCATTTTGTTTCACTTTAAAAGATCATTTGTAACCAAAACTTATCGAAACTAAACTTTAAACAAATAATTGTAGACGAAGGAATATTGACACTGATAGTTGTTAGTTTGCTGCCCCTGTGATCGGGGCTCCAGCT
>CM060323.1:14004007-14031507 GCA_030674155.1 Stramonita haemastoma
CTCTCTCTCTCTCTCTCTCTCTCTCTCTCTCTTGATGAAGTGCTTCGGATGAGACTGTACAGCGATGTCCCCTGTGCGAACGCGAGCAGAGAACATCTTGCGCACACATTTAAATCTGTTCCGCCTTTCGGAAGAGTAGGCCAGTTGCGCTAGTGGGAGGGGATGACGAAATTGACAAAACCTCATGCACACAGGGGCTGGACTAAAAAAAAACAACGCACATGAGTGTTTGTTTTGTCATTGTCCTCAAAAATAATAATAATAATAATAATAATAATAATAATAATAATAATAATGATGATGATGATAATAATAATAATAATGACTTTAATAATACATCAAAATTAAAAAAAAAACTATACTGACGATGTTGATATTGATAACTTTTAATGATAAATAAAAAATAATAATAACTATACTGACGTTGTTTATAATGATAACAATGATAATGATAACAATGATAATGATAATAATGGGTTGCTGTGTAATTTCTAGGTGTTTTTTTTTTAAAGAAAACAATTACTGCAATTTGTAATGAAACACAGTCGTTATGAACAGTACTTCCCACCTGCCATTTTCACATGGTTTCAGTTTGCACTATTGTACACTGTTTTACATAAATGCTTCTTAAATGTTTTGTGTGTGTGTTGGCTGTTTGTTGCCTGAGCACTTTGATTAATTTCAGGTAAACATTTAAGAATGAAAAATTTAAGTAGTTTAATTAACATCGCACACACACACACACACACACACACACACACCACCAACACACGCACGACACCACGCACACACGCACGCACGCACGCACGCGCGCGCACACACACACACACAGAGTTTCAGTGCATCCAGACTACAGCTCTCTCTCTCTCTCCACCACCACACTTACACACACACACACACACACACACACACACACACACACACACACACACACACACACACACACACACGCTTTATACATAATATAAATGCATCCAGACTTCTGGCGCGAGACACTCTCTCTCTCTCTCTCTCGCATCCCTCCTCCCCCCCCCCCTACCCCCACCCCCCCTTCCTATCTCCACCACACAAGGCCAGAAAAGGTCAGCGGACGGCGAGAAGAGAGAGAGGGAAAAAAGAAGAAAAAAGAAGAGAGAAAACATGAAGGAGGAGGAGGGGGGTAGAAAAAAAACGGGGTGGGGGGGGGGTCGATAGGGAGGGGGGGTGGTAGAAGAGAGGTAGGGGTGGGGAGGGGAGGGTCAAGGTGTGTGGTGTGTGTGTGTGTGTGTGTGTGTGTGTGTGGTGACTTGCTTTCAGTAGACTTAGCCTATGGGCAAAGGCCAGTATATAATATGTACAGCAGCTGCCAACGTAGTAGTAGTGCGGTAGTACTAACGTGCGTTACTGTTGCGCTGTGTGTTTGTGTGTGTGCGTGCGCGTGTATTGCTTGCTGTGCAGTACCACACCGCTGTGTGGTTCCCCTACCCCCTCCCCACCCACCCCCACCCCCCACACCTTGGGGAGTAAAGGGGGGGGGGGGAGGGGGATGCAGAGTGTGAGGGGAGGAGCCAGTGGTCTTCTCTTCTCCTCGTAGTGTCTGTGACTGTACTGAGTGTCGTTAAAAACGGACTACTATACTATATGTACTATGTTATACTGTACTGGCCAACTGCCTTTGCTGTACTTGAGCTAGTCTGGGTCTTACTGCTGCTGCAGCTTAGCTTAGTTGATGCCTGTTTTGGTTGAAGTGTTAGGTTTAGTTAGGCCGAGTGCAACGCCACCTGTACAAGAGAAATATATATAGAGAGAGAGACAGAGACAGAGACTGACAGAGACAGAGAGACTGAGAGAGAGATGAGAGAGGAGAGAGAGAGAGAGAGAGAGAGGAGAGAGAGAGAGGAGAGAGAGAGAGAGAGAGAGAGAGAGAGAACTATCTTTTATTTTTTAAGGGTTACAGAATATGCTATTATATATTTTTTGCATTGCTCTTGCCCTGATTAGGGACTTTCAAAGAAACATGTCTCCATGAGAGAGAGAGAGAGGAGAGGAAGAGAGAGAGAGAGAGAGGAGAAGAGAGAGAGAGAGAGAGAGGAAGAGAGAGAAGTGGTTGAATGAATGAAAATGAATGAATGAATGAATGAATGAATGGATGAATGAATGATTCGTTTTTCTAGCATTACAGATAAGCATTCACAACTTTTTTTTAACCTGAGGGACCGAGACAGAACGCGTGCGCTTGTGTGTTTGTTTGTTAAAAGTTCACTTGCTCTTGTATCTTTCTTGCCTTCCATTTTATTATTTTTTTAAAAGTCTATAACACTGACACTAGAACACACACACACACACACACACACACACACACACACACACACCACACACACACACTGCGATACCTCTCCTCCCCCTCTCCACCCCCTTGCCCACCCCATCCACCCTCTCTCTCTCTCTCTCTCTCTCCTCTCTGTGCTCCCACCCCTACCCCTTTTTTCTCAGCATTATACCACGCCCCTTCAGTGCGAAAAAAGTCGCGTTCGTTTCTTTTTCCTTCTCCCTCCCCCCCCCCCCCCCAAAAAAAATCCCCCCCCCTCCCCCTACCTTTAAAGGTGTGGTAGAATCGTTGTAAAGAAGGAAGAAAGGAGGGAGGGGGGGAGTAGAAAGAAGCATGTGTGCGAGAGAGAGAGAGAGAGAGGGAGAGGGGGGAGAGAGAGAGAGAGAGAGCCAGTCAGTCACTGAGTCCTTGCTTCGATCACTTCGTGCGTGTTGCACGCTGGCCGGATTGTGTGTGACACTAGGCCACACTGTGCACAGTTTACAACTCTTCCAACGCTCGCACACACGCACGCACACACACCACACTCACGCGCGCACGCACGCACACACCTAAGACGCACGCGCGCGCGCGCCACACACACACACACCTCTTGGTTTTGGCGGATTCCACGCCCATTTAAGCCAAAAGACTGGCTGTTTACTGATTGGTGTTAGTATACTTTTTTTTTTCTTCTACTTCTTTCCCTCTCTCTTATGAAAGTGTGGATATGTGATGGACTGTACTCCCAACTACTAAAACTGTTGAGGGGGGAAGTAAAGTAGTAGTATACCCTGTGTCAGTCGTCTGTCTGTCTGCGGTCAGTTGTGGACGTTTATGCAGGTTCCTAAGTGCTGTTTTACCGGGGTGTTCTCTGCTCTACTTGCTGGTTATTTACAGACTTTTGGTGTTTTCGGAATGTTTTTGATGGTTTGAAGAACTTTGATTTGTCAATAGCTGAAGACTTTTCTCAAATTTGTGAATTAGTAGTACATGCTTGTGTGGTGGGTTTAATTTTTTTCTTTCTCTTTTTCTTAGAATTTTGTTTGGATTTGGGTGTTTTTTTTTTTAATTTTTTGTTTACTAAGAATTGTTTTCACAACTATTGATGAATGTAGGATTTATTTTCACAACTTTTGTTGACATTTGGACTTTGCATTTGTTTGGTTGTGTTTTTTTTGTATAGAAAATATGTGACTTTTTTCTTTTACACAACTGTTTGTTCAAAGTTTGGAATTTTGACTTGTTGAAGACTCAGACTCCTTCATTTCTTACTGGTTTCTCTGTTATCTACTTCTTGAAGGTATTAAAAAATTGCTGGTGACTTTGTTTTTTGTACAAACAGTTTGACATCGTGGGAAAAAAAACCCACTCTTGTTTCATCTTTTCATCCAGAAATGAGTTTTCATGGACTTTTTTGAAGTGACTACGACCCGCAGAAAGGTATCATACATTTTGCATTGACTGCTGCTGCTGATATTATGCGTGCATTCTCACTGTAAAATACTAATTAGTATCTTCTTTTGTTTATACATTCCGAATGGCATCGTGTATCAATGTTTCTTGAGAACAGGCAGGAAAAACAGCAGGTGCAAAACCGCAGATATCCACGTGATCAGGAAAAGATTACACATAAAAAAATTATATTAACCCACCCCAAACCCTAACAGTTTTACAAACAGCAACAACACAACAACAACAAAAACTGAGAAATGCATATTGTGTACAATCACCGCTTGAAATCAACGTCTTCTTCATTAGCCTTGTTTGTATAATTTATCTAGCTAGCTGTAAAGTAACGAACTGCTACATCTGCAAATTAAAGGGGAAAAAAAACTGCGTGTTTGAATTCTGCCACGATGTAGGGGTTGAGTTGGGTTTTGTATGTTTGGTTGGGGTTTTTGTGTGTTTGTGTGTGTGTTTTTTTTTTTATAATCCAAACTTCTCTAAGTTTTGCGCCAACTAACAATGAACAGAACTCTTGGTGTGGCTACAGCATTTTCATGGTGGAAGCACAAGCCAACTTGCCCAGAGACTTCAGTGAAGAGAAGTTAAGAGTCTGAAGCGGTGGGCACAGACAAGATATATCTAGATATTTGTTTTAGAGTTGTGTGACTCTTTTTTTTTTTTTTTTGGAGGAGTTTGAAGAATCCTAAGCTTTTGCAATGCTGACGTGTGACCACTTGGCTGCACTCCAGCATCAGAGGGAAAACTGGTTTGCGGCTAGCGGCTATGGCTATGGAAGGTTAGTATGGTTACTTTGTGTGGGTTTGGTTGGTTTGTTTGGTTTGTTTCTTCTTTTGTGTCTCTTCCTTTTTATTCGTTCTGTTGTTGTTCTTTTTCTTTCTCTTCCTTCTTCTTTGCTTTCTCTTTCTTTCTTCTTTCTTTCTTTCTTTCTTTCTTTCTTTCTGCTTTCTTTCTTTCTTTCTTTCTTTTTCTTTCTTTCTTTCTTTCTTCTTTTTCTTTTTCTTTCTTCTTTCTTCTTTTTTCTTTTTTCTCTTTCTTTCTTCCCCTTTGTCCTTTTTTTTCTCTTTAAAGTTGTTATTGTCTGTTGTCATTTGTTTAATGTTCCAGTGTGGTTTTTTCCCCCATAATTAATCTCTTTACTTGTTATTTGTTTGCTTATTTTTGATGAGTTGCTATCCTGTTTTAACTGAAGTCAGATTAGCTGAGAGAAATACAGTTTTTTGGTTTGTTTTTTTTAATGGAGTTTGCTTAGATTTGATCTAAATGGAATTTTGTTGTTGTTGTTGGTTTGTGTTTTCACTCATTTCTTTCTGGTTTGATATTCTTTTCTTTTCCTTTATTTGTTTATATAATTTTTTTTCGTTTGTGTTCTAAGTGTTCTTTCTGTCCTCCCTCCCCCCCCCCTCTCCTCTCTCTCTCTCTCTCTCTCTCTCTCTCTCTCTCTCCTCTCATCTCTCTCTTCTCTCTCTCTCTCTTAACCCCCACCCCTACCCCTCCCAAATAAAAAAAAATGTCCCCTTTTGTTTGTTAAGCTGTTTTGCTTTGGGGTTTTTTTTTGCGAATATTTCTATCTCAGGAGAAATGAGCTTCTACATTGTTCATTTTGTTTATTGGGGAAACTTAGCTCTGGAGTCAATTGTCTTTAAATTTCTTTTCTCTTTCGCCTCTCGCCATTTTCTCCACGTGTAATAACCTCCCATTAACTTTTTGGTCACATGTCTTTTTTTCTAAATGTTCATAGTCGCATGCTGCCGACTGTGTGCAGGCTTGCACACATGCGTGAGCGTGCATGCGCGCGCTCATACACACACACACACATTCACACAACATTCACACTCACACATGTACAGACACACACAAACACACACACACCTAATTATACACGCACACACCCTGCACGGACACACAGATAACATAACCCCCCCTCCCCCACACCCACACGCGCGTGTGTACGCACGCATATCATGCACGCACGCATCGCATTCTGTCTCCTCTGTCTCTCTGTCTCTCTGTTCTCTCTGTCTCTGTCTCTGTCTCTCTCTCTCTCTCTCTCTCTCTCTCTCTCTTCTCTTCTCTTCTCTCTCTTCTCCTTCTCTCTTCCTCTCTCTCTCTCCTCCTCTCACCGCACTCCCACCGACCCCCCCCCCCCTCCACACCACACAGATAATACACGCATTAAATTTTTATTTTTCAAGCCATCCCCTTTATAAAGTGGTATACGACTAAATCCTTGTTCAAAGTTAAACTACATCAAGGAACTTCATTTTAGCAATACGTATTGTTGGATTTGTTCATCAATACACACAGAGAGACCCCCACACACAGAGAGAAGAGGAGAGAAGGGAGACAGAGAATAGAGATGAGATAGAGAGAGTGAGAGAGACAGACACAGAAGACAGACAGACAGGACAGAAGACAGACAGACAGACAGACAGACAGACAGACAGACAGACAGACAGAGAATTTGCTTATCAGTCACAGAGAGAGAGACAGACAGACAGACTAGACATACACACACACACACACACACACACACACACACACACACACACACACACACACACACACACACACACACACACACACACACACACACACACACACAGACAAACAGACAGACAGACTGACAAAAGACAGAGAGAGAGAGAGAGAAACGGGGGCATGCAAAAAAAAACCCAGAGAGACACAGTGGAGTTGTGCGGTTGTTTAAATCATGACAAGTAGTGTTGACGCTAATTCAGCCATTTGATTTCAATGGCCTATCAACTCAAAACCACTGATCTGGGTTGACATCGCGGCGGCGCTGACAGAAAGAAATATGTATTGTTTCTGCCATCTGCAGCGGCTGCTGCTGCTTCGGGGAAAGAGCTGTTTCTGCTCTTACTGATGTGTGTGTGTGTGTGTGTGTTGTGTGTGTGTGTGGTGTGTGTGTGTGTGTGTGTGTGTGTGTGTGTGTGGTTTGGGTTGTTTTATGCCTCTTCTGCGTTGTTTCTGTGGATGTGGGTTTTTTTGTGAAGTTTTTTTTGTATGGGGTTTTGAATGTGTGTTAGGGGTAGGTGGGTGGGGTGGGGGGGGGGGGGGCTGGGAGGTTGGGGGGGGGGGGTTGCAGGTGTGTGTGTGGTTGGGAGGGGGGGGGTTGTAGATGTGTGTGTGTGTGTGTAAGGATGAGGGGCGTAGGAGGGGGGGGGGGTGTAAGGAGGGGCATGGGTGTGTGTGTGTGTGTTGTGCGCGTGTGATGTTATTGTTGTGTTAAGTATGTGTGGGCGCGCGTTTGCATGAATGTATGTATGTGTGTGCGAGAGAGAGAAAGGGAGGGAGGGGGGAGAGAGAGTATATGATTCTTACTAAAATAATTGTATTTCTTTGAAGGTAACTGGATTTAAGCTAGACGCTTCTGTTCACTCGTGAAAACACACACAAACACACAAACACACACGCATACGCACGCACGCACGCACGCACACACACAACACACACACACAGAGAATGGATGGCGCTTCTCTTGTGGCGACTCGCAGAGAGATCAGCTGTGCCCGAAAGTAATACACCCCCCCCCTCTCACACACACACATATTCTCTCTCACTCACTCACTCACTCACTCACTCACTCACTCACTCACTCACTCACTCACTCACTCACTCACTCACTCACTCACTCACACGCACACACGCACGCACACACACTGACAAGCACACACACACCACACACACACACACACACACACACACACACACACACACACACACACACTGACACACACACACACACACACACACACATACACACCAAACTTGTTCAATTTCATGTTTCACTTAAAGTAAGTATTAAAACTGCCAGTAACACTGACTGGTCATCAGAAGTGTCCAGGAACATAAACTAGGTGCGAAAATGTGACACATGGAGATATGGCCACCAACCACCCCCCC
This sequence comes from Stramonita haemastoma, assembly GCA_030674155.1. Taxonomy (NCBI): domain Eukaryota; kingdom Metazoa; phylum Mollusca; class Gastropoda; order Neogastropoda; family Muricidae; genus Stramonita; species Stramonita haemastoma. Next base: position 14,011,689 of record CM060323.1, read on the forward strand.
CCCCCACCACCACCACCACCATCACCACCACCACCATCTTCACACCACCTCCACAACCACTAACCACCATAATCACCATCACCACTATCATCATTACCATCATTACCACAGCTGGTCAACCCTTTTTTCGAGGGTTTCTTTTTTTTGGCTCTTAGGTCTAGTTATGTAGACTAGTCAGTTTGGGCGATATTATATCATGATATTGATATTCATATAAAGGTAAAGGTGTCCCATAACCTGTGTGGTCGTAGGGGAGCTAGGCGTCAGAGACCTCAGCTTCTCTAGGGGACCAGCATGTTGAGGGCGGCGCCCATATCTCCTCTCACTCGCTGCTTTGCCTTCCATGACCCTAAAGAGGGCAGGTACCCATTTTTACAGCTGGGTGAGCTGGAGGGACTGTATTGAAGCCAAGGCGCGGAAACGGTCACCCATCCAATTGGCAAACACCCTGGAGGCTGCTTAACTTGACTGGGGGAAAGCGAGCGCTCTGACCCCTGAGCTATCCCGTCCCCAATATATATATTATATATATATATATATATATATATTATAATGCAAATATCAATTTTGACATTTTTGTGGAGGGGATGGGGGTGATTTTAGTGGGGGTTTTTTTGTTGATGGTGGGTTTTGTTGTTGCGTTTTGTGGGTTTTTTGGGGGGAAGGGGGGGGGGGGGAGAAACTGATTAATACTGGCCATTGTCTGTTTTCCTTTACTTTGCAGATTGATGATTTGAATGTGAGTGTAGTGGGGTTTTTGTACCTTTCTTTTTGGAGTTTTGTTGTGGGGTTTTTTCTTGGGGGAGGGGAAAGGATAGGAGGTGAATATGTGTGGGGAGTGGTGTGTGTGTATGTGTGTGTGTGTGTGTGTGTGGTGTGTGTGTGTGTGTGTGTGTTTTGTGTGTGTGTTTAAACAAATGTTTTATTAAAAAAGAAGAAAACACATTGTACAGAAACACATTTTGGAACAGCAACAAGCTAATTGCTTACAGTGCACATATCCTCTTTATAAAAGAATACAAAAGAATAAATAAGATAAAATAAAATTAAAATAAAATAGTGTGCTCCACCATCAAACAAAAGGCAGCTGAAAAAAAACATTGTCACTACAAATCAATCCTACTGAAACAAGTGTAATTAATACATCAAAGACAATCATGTCTACACTTTCTGCCTATACACATGAGGAAACGTTGACGCCTCGTATTCCCTTATTGATTACTACATCCTATTTTCAAGTCAGTAGAGAAGAGAAGAGAAGAGAAGAGGGAGAGAGGAGAGAGAGAGAGAGAGAGAGAGAGAGAGAGAGAGAGAGAGAGAGAGAGAGAGAGAGAGAGAGAGAGAGAGAGAGGAATGAACTAAAGGTATAAAGTGGAGAGACATGGGAGAAGTATTAGCTTGTCAGGGGTATCACACAACTTCTCCAGATGCATGACAACAACACAAAGAGTACATAGGCATTGAGAGAGATAATCCTGGATGTCTACATCAAATCTCACTTTCCACTGTGCTTGCAAGGGACTCTGAAAGTCTACAGTGGGAAAGACAAATGAATCTGTGGACAGCCTGAGTTGTGGAGCTATTTTTGTGTCCACATGGAAATCCTCACTCCCTTTAAAAGAGAAGGTGCACTTTAAGACAATAATGGGGTAGGTGTATAGTACATAATTTTTTTTTTCGAGCTAAGTTAAAACGAGGACAGTATGATAAACAATGCTCTGCTGTTTCTCTTACATTGCAAAGACACTGTGGACTGTCAGCTAAATGAGGATTAAACACTTGGCTATTTGAATTGCTGATTCCTTAGGGTTGTCTACTCTGATTTAGTATTTGTTCATTTCTTTCACCAGCATAGAAATATGGGGGCACTATAGGGTAGCTAGCAGATAAAATAATAGTCTTTGAGCGCACCCTGAGATTTTAAAAAAAAAAAAAGTTATCAGGGAGGGAATTCCAAAGTAAAATGGCTGAAGGAAGACATGAAAAGATTTCAGGTGTGTGTGTGTGTGTGTGTGTGTGTGTGTGTGTGTGTGTGTGTGTGTGTGTGTGTTGTGTGTGTGTGTGTGTGTGTGTGTGTGTGTGTGTTGTGTGTGTTGTGTGTGTGTGTGTGTGTGTGTGTTGTGAGAGAGAGAGCACTCTGAATTCAGAACGTGTTTAATATGTACATTGGCCTGCGGCCATAATACACGCAGTTTGGGGGAGGGAGGAGAATACGAGAGGGAGGGAGGAGAATACGAGAGAGAGAGAGGAGAGAGAGAGAGAGAGGGAGAGGAGAGAGAGAGAGGGGGGGGGGGGACAATACAAAGACATAACTATTGCTCCAGGAAAACATCAACACTTTCTGGATCATTTAAATAATATCAACTAGGTTACAAACAAGGATTGCTAATCCAGTTAGAATTAATCAAACATTTTTTCGTCCTGATGTCAAGCTACGTGACAGAAATGTTCATCAAGAGATAATTCTGATATCATGTAAATCCTCTTTAATCCCCTCAGCAATGCAAGGGGAAAGAATTAGGTTGGTGGTGGTGGGGGGATTTTATGTTTTGATATTGTATGCTGGTTTTTTTTTCGTTTGGCCATTCTGTTTTTTTTTAACTTTGTTTTGCTCTCTTTTCTTCTCTCTCTCTCTTCTCTCTCTCTCTCTCTCTTTTCTCTCTCTCTCTCTCTTCTCTCTCTTCTTCTTCTTCTCTCTCTCTCTCTCTCTCTCTCTCTCTCTCTCTCTCTCTCTCTCTCTCTCTCTCTCTCTCTCTCCTCTGTCTTTTGTACAAAATCTTAACTTTTTTTTTTTTTTTTTGTTGGGGGGGGAGAGTTGGGGGTTGTTTTACGAAAATATAATTTTTTAATCGCCCCACCACCCCGCTCCCACCTCCCCACCCCTCCCCCCCCTCAAAAAAAAAAGAAAAGAAAAGATGTCTCCGGACCTAAAAGATACGAATCTAGTACCATTCATGCTTTTTTAAAAAGTAATTTTGATATAATGATTTTCAATGGTCTTTATATATTGTAATCGATGTATTGTAATGCATTGTATAGTATCGTATTGTATAGTAGTTTTATTGTCCCCCGTGGGGATGCTGGGGGCCTGTCAGTATGAATCACATCCTCTACCTCCTGGAAATTCTGTGCTAGGTATTCCCTCTTTTCTATCCTTCTCTTTGTTTTTTTTTGCTTTGTTCCTTTTCTTCCTGTCACCTCCTTCTTGTCTGTGATCTGCCTTCTAGGTCTATTCTCCGACCGTTTTTTTTTTCCAGATAAAACTTTCGAAAGATAACATTAATAAATTTCTCTCCCACGCCGAAGTCGGATGCGCTGGGCCTGACTTGTCAGGCGCTTAACGGCAGCGCAACGCGTTTGAGCTCATATGACAGACAATAAATTAATATTGTTGCCTCTCTGTGCGTTCGATGACGAAGAAGCTGTGTTGTGTTGTATTGCATTGTATTGTATTGTATCATATCTACCGTATGATAAGTTTGTTGGTATCATGTTATATTGTTTTGTACTGTATATATATATATATATATATATATATATATATATATATATATATATATATATATATATATATTATATATAATATTTTCAGTCGCAGCATATTTTAAAAATTAATCACGAAACTTTAGATTTATTTTTTATTATTGTCATTTTACCGTTATGAATTTTCAATGGCGTGGTATGAAGTACACAGTTTTCTTTTATGAGCATTGTTTGAATTGTCATTTTTTGTTTGGTTTTGCTAATACTGTTTGTTTGGTTTTGGTTATAAAAAAACCCAACCCACTCATGAATTGTCGCCGGTTAATCTTTGATGTATGTGGAGCAGCGAACAAAATAAAGATAAATGGGCGAATCAGATCTAGTAAACAAGTAGAGTGATGGAAGCAATTTCGTAAAGAAACTAGTTGAAAACAAGGACATCATTAAACTGCGTTTCGTCGCCGTAAACCCCCCTTTTTAGAGCACACATCCGCGCGCGCGCCGCGCACGCGAGGTGTGTTGTGTGTGTGTGTGTGTGTGTGTGTGTGTGTGTGTGTGTGTGTGTGTGTGTGTGTGTGTGTGTGTGTGTGTGTGTGTGTGTGTGCGTGGTGTCTGTGTGTGTGTCTGTGTGTGTTGTGCTTGCACGTGCACAATGACTCATTCGCCATAATATTTTCCTCCGCTGTTTTTCTATATAATTATAAACATAAATTGCTGCCTATTGCTTTAAGAGAATAATATAGATCTGCATTATGGGTAGGTTTCGTTTGTTATTATTACAGCGAGTTTGTTTTTGCACACCCCCCCCCCCTCTCCCTCCCCGTTCCTTAGCTAGAGGTTCGAGGTTCACCAGTGGTGAGATTTTGCCTATGCAAAGGTTGTCCACCAGTAAGGTAACCGCATTCTGACTTCAGGGAGGATGTCTAAACACGATACCAATGCGGGTTTGGTTTTTTTTTATTTTTTATTATTTAATTTTTATTTTATACCAATTTATGTCACAGCAGATTTCTCTGCGTGAAATTCGGGCTGCTCTCTCTCCCCGGGAGAGAGCGCGTCGCCACAAGTGCAGCGCCTACCCATTTTTTTCCCCCTTTAGTGATGGTGTCTAAACACGAACACTTGTGTGCATGCTGGTTGTTTTTTTTAATATATAATTTTGTCATCCGCTCCTACCGTCTCATCCGAATTTTAATTATTGTTTTCATCCATTTCTACCAGCACACACACAGACATACTCTTCCGAAAGGCGGAACAGGTTTTAACGTACGTGTGTGCAAAAAAAAAAAGTTTTATGCGTGCGTTCGTCGAACAGGGGACCTCGGTTTTTCAGTCTCACCCCAAAGGACTTTTGGGGGGTAGTGTGGTGGAGTTAGAACTGATGGGGACTTGCAGGGGGAGGAAAATCCCCTCAAAACAGACAGGCGTCTCTCGATAGCGAAGACTGGAACCCGCGCCGTCAGATGATCGCCAGCTGCTAGCGCTCTAACCACTAGGCTATACACTTTTAAGTCACGGCAGATTTCTCTGCGTGAGAAAGTCGGGCTGCTCTCGATCCCCGGAGAGAGAGCGCGTCGCCACAAGTGCAGTGCCACCCATTAATATTTTTCTTTTCTTTTTTTTCTGCCTGCATCTGTATTTATAAATTTCCCAATCAGAGTGGGCTTTTTTCCCCCCATACAGAATGTGGCCAGGGACAACTCTCTCTTGTTGCCGTGGGTTCTTTTCAGTGCGCTATAATAATTATGTGTAACACACCCAGGACCTCGGTTTATCATCTCATCTGAAAGACTAGCACCCCACACCACCACTCATGGTCTAATGGATTGGGGGGGGGGGGGGGAATCGAGCCGTAGGGGATCAAACCACCGCACACATCTGACCCGGACTTTTCGCTTTCTAAGCAGGTGCGTTATATTATACAATTATCCTTTAGACCACCGATCCACCGCTATCCTGTCTGCCAAGCGGGTTGTGTGTTCGGTTCAAAAGAATTGTTTCTTCCTCCACTACTCTTTCCTCAATAATTCAAAAGAATTGTGTTGATAAAGCAACAGACACAACACATGATTCATATCGGGGGGGGGGGGGGGGGGGGGGGGACGGATAGCCTAGTGGTCAGAACATTGCGCTGGCAATTTGACGACCCGGGTTCGAGTCCGGTCGAGGAGACTTTCTCTCTGGAGTTAACATCAGTGCCGACTCCACTCTCCCCAAAAGTCCATCGGATGAGACTGTAAACCAAGGCCCCGTGTGCGGACGCACGCAGAACATCTTGCGCACACGTTAAATCCTGTTCCGCTTTTCGTAAGAGTAGGCCATCGTGTGCGGTGGGAACAGATAACGTTTACAACAAAACTGCATACACACGGGGACTGGATGTAAAAAAGCACAAGAGTGCTTATTCTCGATATTAAAAAAACAATCAATCGAATCAATCAATCAGTCGGCACAGCACAGCATGGGAGATGCATCAAACCATTAAATTCATTGTCTTTATAAAACCCCACACGTAAAGCAGATAGTACCGTGTGTTATTTCTTTTACCAACTAATGAAGTAGACATAATTATTGTTATGCTTACATAAGTCATTATTTCCTTCAAATGGTTATGATGCTTTTGGTACATAATTATGCGCAAAATCAAACTTGGATGACTGAGAATTATCTGACACGAAAAAGTTGAAAGAGGGGGGGGGGGGGGGTGAGAGAAAGAGAGAGAGAGAGGGGGGGTGGGGGCGTGTTGATGATGAGAGAGAGAGAGAGAGAGAGAGAGAGAGAGGAGAGAGAGAGAGAGAGAGAGAGAGAGAGAGAGAGAGAGAGAGCATGAGAGGGGGAGGGGGGACGAAGCACCTAAAAATAAAAAGATAAAAACAAAATACGCGATGGATGTGAGTAAGGGGAGGTGAAAGCGGGGAGGGGGTGTATAAGGAAGGGGGAGGAGGGGAGTGTGCATCCCTGATGATGTCCTTTGTCCTGTGGGAGGGGAGGAGGCAAGAGGGGGAGGGGGGAAACAAAAAGATGACCAACAAAGCCACACGGGGTGGGGATGGACACACGGACACACTCATACCCCGTGGCCATCTGACCACCCCGTCCAGAATTTGGGTTTTATGCCTAGCCGCCATTCATTCTCCCTGGAACTAAACTGACCGACTGACTGACTGACTGGCTAGAGAGAGACAGAGTAGAGGTAGGTTTTGCTGAGTTTTTTTTTTCAAAATCTTCATTTTTTACATATAGTGTGCACAGTGGTTTTGGTGTTGTAGAGTCTTAGTGGAGATACCCGAGTTTTTTTTTTTGTTGTTTTTTTTTTTTTGGGGGGGGACTGTAGTTAAGCGCAGTTTTTAAATCTGAGTTGTTTTTTAATTAATGTGGTGACAGCTGTAGTGGTACGGTCTTTGTGGTCGGCCAGCAGGGCTCTATAAACATTATTATGATTTGTTTTGAAAGGAGAAGTATGTTGCTATATAGGGACTTCTTTTTTTTTTGTTGGGGGGGGCGTTGTTGGGAGTTGTTTCTTTTATTTGCTTTTTGTTGTGGCAGTATTTTTTGGAATTACTATTCTTTTTTTTTTTCTTGTTATTGGGATTTGTTGCTGTCTTTTTTTTTTTTTTTTTTTTTTTTTTTGGGGGGAGGTCGTTGTTTAAGTTTAGCTTGTTTTGTTATGTTTTGGGCTTTGTTATTTTCTTTTTGGTGGTGGTTTTGTGTGTGTGTGTGTGTGTGTGTGTGTGTGTGTGTGTGTGTGTGTGTGTGTGTGTGTGTGTGTGTGTGTGTGTGTGTGTGTGTGTTAGTGGTGATGGTGGTGGTGTTTGTGTGTGTGTGTGCATGCATGCGCGTACGTACGTACGTACGTACATTTTTGTTAATATGTATGTGCGTGTATCTATATATACACATAGGCATATGCACAGATATGCGCGCGCGCGCGTTTACTTACGCCTATGCGTGCCGTGATGTACGTAGGCATAACACATGCATGCGTGTGTACCACGCCGTCATCGTGATCATTGTTGCTTTTCTTGTTTACGTTTTTTTTTGGTTTCTCCCAAGTTGTTTGTGTTTTGCGGTGGTGGTCTTCATGCGGCCGCCAAGACTGGCAGTAGGCAGAATAGAAGTAGAAGGACTGAATAATTCTCCGTTAAGGAAGGAGGAGAAGGAGGAGGAGGAGGAAAGAAGAAGGCAGGAGGCAGTATATAGTCTGGCATCCGGAATCAAGGAACCGCCCCTAATTAAGTCTGTGGCAGCAGACGGTGATTGACAGAAATAGGTTGCAAAAACAGTTTGCCCCGGCTTGCTTGTGCCTTCTGCCATTTCTATGATACCCCGTGTTGTTTGGCTTGTTGTTGTCATCTGTTTTGGGGGTGGTGGTTATTTATTAGCTTTTCTTTACGTGTGGGATTTTTTTTGGGCGGGAGGGGGGTTGGGGGGTGTGGTGTCTTGAATGTTTTTGTGTGTTTCTTCTTGTTGTTTTTTTCGTAGAAAAGGGCGTTTCTTTCATTAATGTGCTTTTACCTGTCTGTTTCTGTTTGTGTCTTGTCTGGTCCTTCAGTTCGTCTGTCCGTTCTGTCTGTCTGTCTGTCTGTCTATCAGTCTTTCTCTCTCTCTTTCTGTGTGTTTGTCTTGTCTGTCTGTCTGTCTGTCTGTCTTCTGTCTGTCTGTCTGTCTGTCTTCTTCTCTCTGTCTCTCTCTTCTCGTCTTCTCTCTTCTCTCTCTTCTCTCTTCTCTCTCTCTCTCTCTCTCTCTCTCTCTCTCTCTTCATACTTACCAGCTCTTCTCCTTACTCTCATCTCGATCGCAAACACGGGGGCAGTGACTATATGGAAAATCGAGAGAACGTTTGTGTGGTGTGTGGTGCGTGCGTGCTGTCGTGCGGTGTGTGTGTGCTGTGTGTGTGTATGTTGTGTGTAATCAGATTCTCTACTGACCAGTTCCACGCACAAACGAATCAGATCTGTCCAATTAAAAAAAAAAAAGAAACCAACAAAAAACACCAAGGATAATAGATGACCCATTCGGACAAATTTGTAGCAAGTGGCAAAACTGAAGAAATCAAGTTATTGATTGGTATACTTGAAGAAGTATAAAACCCATCTTTGAACAAGAAAAAGAAGGGATGGGGAGCTAGCAATGAAGGCTTATGACGCCATTGATAAGAAGAAGAAGAAAACACAGCGAGCTTCTTACAGTGGGGTCCACCACAACAACAACAACAGTAGTCACACGTGTCATTGTTAGGCCTGATCTGTGTTCAAGGTTGTTTCCCCAGCTGTTGTGTTTTATACCCCCCCTGAAGCACTACTTCCCCCATCCATCATTTTCTTTCTCCCACCCCCTCCTCTCTCCCTGCTCCCTCCTCTCTTCCCCAATCTGGCCTCTTCCCTTCTACTTAATTGGGATGGTCAGACCAAGTCCATTGATTTTTTTTTTTTTTTTGCACGACGCGCGCGCGCGAAGCCTAGAGAAAAAAAAGTACGTTGACTTACAGAGATGATGAATTATGCAAAACAAAGATGATGAATTATGCAAAAGGTCTTCTTCCGACCCCTGCCCTGGCTTTAAGCAAATGTGGCTGTGTAGAAGAAAAAAAAGCAAGCTGATTGCATTGAATCCTCTGTTTGGCCGGACTGAACAGGCGAGGGGGGTTGGGGAGGGGGCTGCATGCAGCTGATAGAGTGGATTTTGATATATTCATCCCCTATAGTTCATGGGCACAGATTGAGACAGGTAGAGTACGAGTAGCCCACTGGCTGTGTCATGGAGTGAGGACATTTTAAGCATCACAATTTGACAATTTACAAACTTAATTATCTCACCAAAAAATACAGAAACTTGCCTGGGATACAAGTCATATATAAAAACAGAAAACAGGAGAATGTTACAGGAAAACACCACAACACCATATCTGTACACATCACAAGATAAAAAAAAAAAACACCCAAATTTCAGCAATGCCTAACCCAGTCACAGACTCGTTGATGTATAATTATTACATGCGCATATGCATCCACACCCTCAAACACAGTCGGCTCATTCGCACACATGCGCATGCATTTTTATGACATAAACCAAATTGTTATGGCGCCGTTGTATGATTAGACAAATATCAGTTAACTTAATGCTCTATTCTATTAAATATTGAACACACTTTAAATTAACTTAATGTTCCATTTTATTAAAATATTGCAATAATAGACACATACCCTAAATCAGAGGAGTGCCAGTAACTCACATTTCTTTTTTAAAAGATGTCTTGAGTTTCAAAAGCAAGCAAGCAAACAAAGTAAAATGAAAACTAAAACATACCCCTGAAGTCAGAATACGGGTACCTTCATGGTGGGCAAAAACGGTCGCCTATGCATAATCTCATCATTGGTCAACTGCAGAGATCTAGCCGAGGAATGGGGGGGGGGGGGGGGGGGGGGGAACAACTAAAACAACAAATTCGTTTTGCATCGCATCTTAATCAACAACAATGTCAAACAATTTTTCCGGATTTTGAAAAAAAAGAAAGAAAGAAAATAATTTGAAAAAAAGAAAGAAAGAAAAGAAAGCGATCAATGAACAGAATAACAACGAGAAAAGGAAATAAATTGAACAAATCTGAACAAAAACTAGAAACGTATCAACTTCAGATGTCCAAAATTGCAGTCAAGGACAGGGTATAAGCCGAACCAAACCAAAATGCATCAGAATTAAATGCAACCATAATATCTTAGAAAATTAAAAAAATAAAAGAGAAAAATAACAGTAATCATATTGATTACCTTTGATGGTCCTGGGCCACATCAAGATCAAATGACTTCAACAAGTTTAAAACCATACTGATGTTACTACCCACACACTCATCCCCCCCCCCACTCTGTCTCTCTCTGTCTGTCTGTCTCTCTCTCTCCATATATATATATATATATATATATATATATATATATATAAAAGAGAAAGAGATACATATATATATATATAATATGTATGTATGTATGTATGTATGTATGTATGTATGTATGTATGTATGTATGTATGTATGTATGTATGTATGTATGTGTGTGTGTGTATGTATGTATGTATGTATGTATGTATATATGTATGTATGTATGTATGTATGTATGTATGTATGTATGACGCATGTGCATACACACACATAACACACACACACACACACACACACACACACACACACACACACACACACACACACACACACACACACACACACACACACACACACACTCACTTACAGCACCACTACAAACAACACAGAGTTCACTGACTCTGAAGAGGAAATACAAATGGAAAACTTGCATACGTACGTGCAAAAGTGACGGGTGATGCTTGCACTTAGCACAACTGATTATACTGCAGGAACAAGTGTACACTGCACAGAGCAGAGGACCTTGATTTGTCAAACTGACAGCGATAGAGATGGCGGGGCTGGTTTGTCTCTGAATTGAAGCCAGTCATTTGCAAACAGCCAAGCATGAGTTGTGGTGTTGTGCATGCTGGATAATTTTTCTGTTTTTTTTGTTTTGTTTTGTGAGGCATCAAAGTTGATACGCGTGTTTGTTGCGTCAGACTGAATCAAATGAGGAATAATATAATTATTTTAAAAGATTTTTTTTTTAAAAGGTCAATTTTTATGTTGCATAATTATTTGACTGATTTTTTAAAATCCTAGTAATGAAGTTGATACGTGTTTGTGTTAGACTGAATCAAATTGATGAATAATATAATCATATTTAACTCTCTTTTTTTAAAGGTGAATTTCGTTGTTGCATAATTATGTGACAGATTTTAATCCTACTAATCAAGTAAGCAGCCCCATTCCGCCTTCAGGCCGGGCTAAGTGGAAAAGCATGAGGACCACAGGAAAGCAGCTATCTCCCAGCTATCTCCCAGTTGGTGTGGATCCGCAGAAACAATCACCTCATTGTTAGGAGCTGTGTCTTTGTTCCTACTTTGTTACGCAGCTGTTGTGTTTTACCCCCTGAAGCACTCACCCTAACCTCCCTCCCCCCCCTCCCTTCATCTATCAATTCCCCCCCTCCCTCCCTTCCCCCTCTCCCTCCTCATCCTAAGCTTAGGTCTCCCCTTCCATTTAATTCATACCCAAGGATGGTTGGTCATACCAATCCATTGATTTTTTTTGTAATCTGTTGTTGAGTTGGGGGGGTTTTGTTGTTGTTTTTGTTTTGTTTTTTGCACGCCGCCTGAAAAAGTAAGTTGACTAACAAAAACTTACAATGACAATGACTACTGAAACAATGTCTTCCCCAGGCTTTAGCAAGGTTGTAGCTGTGTAAAAACAAAAAAACTAAACACACACATACACACACACGCGCCTGCGCGCACACACACACACACACACATGCACACACACACACACGAACACACACACACACATGCACACTCACACACACACACACATACACACACACACACACAAGCTCATAGCATTGAGTCCTCCACTGTTTGGCCAGACTGAACAAGGGTTGGGGTGGGGGTGGGAGTGGGGGGTGGGCTGCATACAGCTGATGAAGTGGACTTTTAGCTTAACTCCAATCCACAGGCTTGGAGACAGATTGCAGGTGGGGGTGGGGTGTGGGGTGGGGATGGTGAAGAACTGGTGTTAGATTAGTAACTTGTACTTCTACGAATCACAGAGGTCTGGAGGACATATTCCATGCCGTGCAAGTTAGAAATGTTAGTTTTTAATTCATAATTAATAACATTAATCAAGAGACAAAAGAAACAAGATTTCGTAAAATGAAAATTACAAAATGATAATGATAAATTATGATGATGATGGTAATCATCATCATCGTCATCATCATCATCATCATCATCATCATCATCATCATCATCATCACAATCATAATTATAATTACAATCATGATAACAACAATAATGATAAAATGAAAAAAGATTATATAACAAAGTTACGAGAATAACAACATAATCAACAACAATCCAATCCAATCATATTGTTCTTAGCCCCAAAGTTAACAGAGAAAATACAAGAGAGAGAGAGACAGACAGACAGACAGACAGACAGACACACACACACACACACACACACACACACACACACACACACACACACACACACACACACACACACACACACACACACACACACACACACACACACAGAAACCTCAAACTATTGTTGCAGTGTCATCAAAAAAATTGCCCTTTATGGTTAAAAAGAAAGAAAGAATAAATGAAAACAGCTTTTGAAAAGGAGAAAAGAAAAAAAGAATAGAAGAAAGGATAATTGAAAGAAAAAAAATATGAACGAAAAAAAAATTGCAGCACTATAATGGCCTGAAAGCTAGCGTCAACAACAAGAATATCAGAAAACATCCCCAACCACAAACGCATTGTTTCATCCATAGAATCAAAGTTGCTGCTGCTGCTGCTGCTGCTGCTGCTGCAGTATAGTATCCAATGACTTCAAAGTTAAAAGCAGTCCATTGTCACCGCTCGCTCATTGTGACACGAGTTCATTGACTCTGGGAGCTAGGTAGGGGCCAGTCCTGATGAATACTAGGTGTGTGGCAGGGTGATGTGTGATGCACTTAGCATGGAAGAATAATGCCACAGCGGGTGGTGCTCTGCGGGCTATGCAGAAAAAACCTTGATTTGTCAAACTGACGGATATCGAGAGGAGGCAGGCCCGAGCCCGTTTGTCACACACAGTTCATGCCATTTTGGAAACAAGCCAATAGGACTTTTGTCGGTTTTTTTCGTTTTAATTTGTTTTTTTTGTTCCCTTAGCTAAAAAGCTTTGAGGTTCGCCAATTGTGGTGGGATTTTGTGTTTACGAACGTTTTTTCCCCCAGCCATTAAGGTAGCTGTATTCCAACTTCCGGGATCTATTGGGAGTCCGAATTGGGGATCTGAGGCATTTCAAAACATTCTTTTGTTTCGAGGATGATGGAATAAGCACTCGTGTGCTTTTTGCATCTAGATCTAGTCTCCCTGTGTATGCAGTTTTGCAAATTTTGTCATCCATTCTCACCTGCCCACAATGGCCTACTCTTCTGAAAAGCAGAATTGGTTTGAACATATGCACAAGATTTTATGCATGTGTTTGCACACGAGCCCTCGGTTTCTAGTCTCATCCTAAGGACTTTTTGGGGGAGTGGAGTCGGCACTGATGTTATTAACTCCAGAGGAAAAATCCTCTTGAACTAGATTCGAACCCATGTCAGCAGATAAGGAGCGCATCACTCTGACCACCAGGCTATCCGCCCCGGTTAGGCATTATGTTGATAAGCCTTGGCATCAGATTGGGAACTTCAGTAGTCAACTGGAACTGGCAGAGATGAATAAAGAAACTATCAACCATGACAGAATGGTTGTTAAGCAGTAGTTTGTTTGTGTAATTTTTTTTTTTCTTCAGGATGTTTCAGTGTTGTGCATAACATATAGATGCAATACCACAACAACAAAAATCAGGAAAACAGAAAAAAAAAATCTCACACACACACACACACACACACACTCACACACGCACACAGAGTCACACTTATTCCATCATACACATATACATTATTATAATACATGCACGTAAACACACATATACATACGCGAAAAATTCAAATTGAGCAGTAATTTTGCTGCGCCTACACAGGAAAATCATATCAAAACTTCAGTCAGCTTTAACCAAACAAAATTTTTTTTAAAAACAACTAAATTTTTTAAAAGGCTATCTTGGTCCACATTACATTGGTTTGAAGTCTCATCCTCAAGACTCGTCAATAAAGGATGTGATAATTATGGCCTGTGCTGTACAAACGGATTGGATGTTGAGTGGGCTTGGAGATATTGAACAAGAATTGGAACACTCATCCTAGTATAGTACCACCAGGGGCTCTTTATAAATATTACAAAGACTCTCCCGCTCCCCTGGGGCTTACAGCAAGTGACAGGATGGTTATGCTGTAAGTGTGTGTCACTGTATTTTGTACCACTTTATGTCACAACAGATTTCTCTGCGTGAAATTGTGAAATTCGGGCTGCTCTTTCCGGGGAGAGCGCCGTCGCCACAAGTGCAGGGCCTACCCATTTTTTTTTATTTTTTTATTTTATTTTTTTATTATTGTTATTATTAATATGAGACCTTTAGTAGAGGAGAACAGGGAGCAGAGACACCATTTGTCAGAAAGAGAGGGATAAGGGCAGTGCATCTGTCTAATGTCGGAGTGACACTAAAGCCCTGTATTACGAGACTGGCACAGTCTAGACAGACTAGCTCACGTGAATTGGAATCAGAGTCTCTGCTGTATTTCTATAAAAGAAAAAAAAAAAAAAAGATAAAAAAAAAAGAGTTATAAGATAGCCTGTCTGGTTTAGTCATGTATTTTACCTAAGTCTTTTTTCTGGTTCTGTCGTGGTTTAGACCTAATCTGTCCTGTCTGGGAAGGGAGAAGGTCCATGGTTTGAATCTCGTTCAGAGTGGGATTATTCACTGCCCCCCCCCCCCCCCTCCTCTGGACCACATTATAATGTTCTGGGTGTAAGACTTAACATGAAACAATAAAATGTAAGCGCAGTGTGGAACCTGCATTCAAAGCACATACACAAGAATTCTTAGCATTTCGAAAGTTGTTCCTGGCAATCTTTTTTTTTTTTTTTTTTTTTTAGCTAATCTGACTCATATGTAAACAATAATTCTGGGAAAAAATGGGTGTAAAAGAAAAAAAAAAAAAAAAAATAAATAAAGAATGGTATTGTCCATTACCTTAAAACCATGGGTGGCTCTACACCTAGGAGGTGCGGCGCCTCCAGTCTGAGACAACCTCAAGGCCAAGGTTGATAAACGAAACACACAAAGAAAACAGATAAGCAAACAGGGTGGTGGTGGTTTTCTTGGCCAGTCGCTCTCTCTAGGGAGAGCCATCTAAATTTCATGCCCACACCCCCCCATTCCCGTCTGAAAAAAAAAGATGATTAAAATAGGTTGTTATGAATATAAACACGCCTACAATCGTATCAATTTCTAAAAAAAAAAAACCGCTTTCCCCCCCTCCCAAGCCCTCAAACAAAGAAACAAAACCCGACAAATTGCACACACACACACAACACACACGCACGCACGCACGCACGACGCACGCACGCCACGCACCACGCACCACCACCACACCAACACACACACACACACACACACCACACACACACACACACACACACACACACACACAAAAAAAAGAAAGAAAGAAAGAAAGAAGAAAGAAAACCAACAACAACAAGCACAAAACAACAAACAAAAGAAAAATTATGATCATCATCTTTTGTCATAATAGCACGCAACAATACTGACTACATGATTCACAATGACCCCCCCCCCCTCCCCCCCCCCAAACTAAAAGTATAATCTACCAATACAAACAAGGGAATGCGCATATATTTATATATTATATATATATATATATATATATATCCCCCGTTTATGCCCCGACTAGTGTACATGAAGCAGACGGCCTGATTTGTCAAAGTGACAGCTACACAGACGAAGAATGTCCGCTTGGCTCTCGTATTTCTAGCAGAGCAATCTGTGATACATTACACAGGCAGGACTTTTTTTGTGCCACACAGGCATAATAATTGTTATAGAATCGGAATCAAAACTTGTAGCTGTTTTTTTTTTTTTCCAGATATTGTTGTTTCTCTGAAGTTTGTAAAATATGGTTCAAGAACAAGGCTGTTGTATTTCTTTCTTACAGTAAGTTTGTGGACGATTTCTTTGTGTTCCGAGTTATACGTTCTAAAACTGCTTGATGCACATGAGGAGGAGGAGGAGGAGGAGGAGGATGGATGGTTGTTGTTGTTGCTTTTGTTATTATTATTGATATCGTGTTTTTTCATCATCTTCATTATTGTTATTATTAGTCTAGTAGTTTGGTAATATTCATCATCATCATCATTCATCATCATCATCATCATCATCATCATCTCATCATCACCCACCACCACACCACCACCACCACCACCACCACCACCATCATCATCATCACATCATCATACATATATTATTATTATTATTATTATTATTATTATTATTATTATTATTATTATTATTATTTTTATTATCTTGTTTTGTTGTTGTTTTGCTTATTGTATGTTGTTGTTGTATAGTATTAGCATTGTTATGATTATGATTATGATTATTATTATTAATATTTATGATTTATATTATATTATTTCATCAATCATTATATTATCATTATTATTATCATCTTTATCTATTATTATCATCTTTTTGTTTGGAAGAAGTACGTTGAATAACATCTACTTTTTTTGTTTTCTTAGTACATAATGTATGGTAGGGAAGTGTACTAAATTGAACGCAACAATGAAGTAGAGCCATAATGAAAACTTCTTTTTTTTTAAAGCCTCTTCCTGAGAAGTAAATCTCATCAGTATTTCAACTCTTTTCCTTATCCACTGAAAAGAAGAGAAAAAAGTCCACACTTTCCGGCATCGAATCTTTATTTCTTTTCTTTTCTTTCCTTTCCTTTCTTTTTTCTTTTTTTTTTTTTTTTTTTTTTTTTTTTTGGTAACGGCTATTATTATAATCTCAGTTAAATCTATTGTTGAACGTCAGTGGGAGTGGGTTTTTTTTAATAATTTAAAGTTCTGATTATATTTAGAGATATGGCCTTGGACGCTGAATAGCTTTTTTTTTTTTTTCCTAAAAAGAGAAGATTAAAACTTTGGAAAAAAGGTTTTTGAGTCACGTTCTATTGTACTGTTTGACATTGCATGAGCCGAACGACAAGAAATAATTGGCGTGAAAAGTAAAAGCGTTTCTTTGGGCTTTTAAACCCTCCCTCCCCCCCCCCCCCCCCCCAAACAAAAAAAAAGATAAAGCAAGATTCTATTCATTCGATTGTTTGTCCTTGCACGTGTGTGTGTTGTGTGTGTGTGTGTGTGTGTGTGTGTGTGTGTGTGTGTGTGTGTGTGTGTGTGTGGTGCGTGCGTGTGTGGTGACGTGGTGTGTGTGTGTAGTGCGTGCGTGCGTGCGTGCTTGCTTGCTTGCTTGCATGCATGCATGCGTTATGTGTCTGGGTGTGGGGATACATCATGTGTGAGCTTGCTTACTTCCAGTGATTGTACGCGTTTTGCAAGCAAAAATACAGCAAGGGTTTTTTTTTTGCTTTAGTTCTACTAACCCCCAAAAAGCTTGGTAGGATAGCACAACAAGTATCGCTTACCTATAAATGTTGCACATTATACAACTTTGTAAAGTAGCCCAAAACGTGCAGACACGATTATATATATTATTCAGTTAGGCATCGGTCAGTCTCGGAAGACTATGAGGTTGCACTTTAGGCTCTAGAGCGCGTAATCTGGGTAAGTACGTACGGAGGGCTAGCTGTTACCCATACAGCAGAACCCCCACCCCTACTCCACCTCTTCACATCGCTGGAATGGTCTGTTGGAAAGGCAATCGCTGATACGCATGGTTCCAGTGCCGTCGCAGGAGCCGCCAGAACGTTGCCATATACAACCCTGAACCGCCCTGGGGACTCCCAACTCCCCGATTTTTCCTCAGGGATTGTTGTCTAAATACGACACCTGTGTGCATGCTGATTTGTTGTTTTGTTACTTTATTTTGTTGTCATCCGCTCCTTTATTTAAAAAAAAAAGGAAAGAAAAGAAGACGACGTATACCGAATAAGCAAATTATTTTTACTAGAAAACTGTTTCTCAGAAAAAAAAAAAACCTTCTCAATACACCACCACATATATATACACGCTGACCAAGTGGGTTGTGACTGAAAGTGGTATACAAATATAATAATACTATGATAGAAGTAAGCAATAGTAAGTTATATGAGTCTTTTACTGTCTGGTTTAATAAAACAAAAAACTGTAATCGTTCACAACTAACATCACCAATACATGAAAAGGAGTACAACAAGCAATGCTACACTCCCTTTTTTTTTATTCCAAGGATAATGGAATAAAACTCATCTGCTTTTTTTTTTTTAACATCCAGCCCCCGGGTGTATGCAGTTTTGTAAAGTTTGTCATCCGTTCCCACCGGCACTCAATGGCCTACTCTTCCGAAAAGCGGAACGGGTTTTAACTTCTGCGTAAGATGTTCTGAGTGCGTTCGCATACGGGACCTCGGTTTATAGTCTTTTCCTTTAACCAATAGTTTTGCTCTAAAAAAAATGTGCTTGTCTAAATCACCAAAATTGTGAATATACCTGAAACCAAGAAGACACAAAAAGATTGATAAGAGTGTTCTTAAATATATTGTAACAAAACTGGACTTTTGCAGCGGTACTAAACTCGCCAGGCGCTTTAACTCTTTGTCAGTTGCAAAATTTCAAAAAACCCAATTTTAATTTAACACGACTCTGAACACGAAACCAATTAGTTGGGGTTTTCTTTTTTCTTTTTTTTCTTTTTTTTTTTTTTTTTTTTAAAAGCAAAACCAGATAATTTCACGTTGATCGTCGTCAACCTCAGGTTCTTTTTCAAGTGCATGACCTGTCCACTCTGCCCAAAACGACCCTGAACTAGCAGCCCGTATGGACAGTACAGATCGTGTGATCAAAACGAGCAGTGCTCATTCATTCCCTTCATAGCAAACCAGCCTCCCCTGCCTTCCTTCCTTACCTTACCTTGAGACGCCTGTTTACCCATCTCCGTGAGCATGTCTTCTGGTCGTAAGTACCCACATGTGCGCTCAGAACGGTCGGCCGGACGGCCCGCCCCTGTCTAGTCTGCTTTTTAACCTGATGGGGTCTCGGGTAACGGTTGTAGAGGAGGAGATCTGAGGGACTCGGGTTCCATTCCCATTTCCAGTTATTCCCCTTCCCATGTCCATTCCCGAGCTAGCGCGACTAAAACTTAATAGGCGGGGGGGGGGGGGGGGGGGGGGGGGGGGGGGGGGGGGGGGGGGGGGGGGGGGGTTGGGGGGGTGTGTGGTGGTGTGTGGTGTGTGTGTGTGTGTGTGTGTGTGTGTGTGTGTGTGGGTGATTTCGTAATGACTTGATGGGGTTTTTTGAGGTTGTGTGTGTGTGTGTGTGTGTGTTGTGTTGTCTGTGTCTGTGCTGTGTTGGTTGTGTGTGTGTGTGTGGTGTTTGTGGTGTGTGTGTGTGTGTGTGTGGTGTGTTTATGTCTAGAAAGCAGTGGCGTCTTTTTTTTTCTCCTTGGTGCTCACGCCCACGACAGAAAACTTAGAGAGAGAAACATACTTTTAGTCTAAAAGAAAAAATAATAAATGAAATTACCTCCCCCACAAAAAATTGGTAACGGAAAAGTGCTTTGATGTGAAAGAAAGGACAGACAGAAACGAGAGAGAGAGGGGGGGGGG
>CM060323.1:14044524-14057024 GCA_030674155.1 Stramonita haemastoma
GGGTTGATGTCAATTCAAAATTGATGTTTTATGCTCATCTCAATGTTTTGAGGCTTGGTTTAAAGATTGAGGGTTGATACTCAGTTTAAAGATTGAGGGTTGATACTTGATCAAAGTTTTGAGGTTGGCCGCTTGATTCAAAGATAGAGGTTTGATGCTTGATTCAAAGACAGAGAGTTTTTAAACAGTGGGGAGTTTTTTTGTTAAGTGTTGTAATCTGTATGTGTGGGGGAAAAATAACAGGGAATACTTTTTATGTATTTTGGGTACACCAGTTAGTGATCTGAGACTGATCCTCCCCCCCCCCCCCCCCCTCATTTCACTCTTTATTTCGACAAACAGTAGTGGGAGACAGGATTGAGAAAAACGCATACTATGTGTTCAAATTGAGTGAGTTGTCTTTCGGTTGTAACTCCACTGATTTCATGTTTCAATCACAACTGGATTGATAGAGTGATTTACTTACATAATCTGGTGATTTTTAAAATGAAAGCAAAGTTTCTATTTGTTACTGGTACAAAACACACAGAGAGGGAGACAGAGACAGACAGACAGTAGAGACGAGAGAGAGAGAGAGAGAGAGGAGAGAGAGAGAGAGAGAGAGAGAGAGAGAGAGAGAGAGAGAGAGAGAGTTAAATTCTTTTATATGAGGATAATGGAATAAGCATTCATTTGCTTTTGTTCATCCAGTCCCCATGTGTATGCAGTTTTGTAAATCTTGTCATCTGTTCCCACCGGCACACAATGGCCTACTCTTATGAAAAGCAGAACAGGATTTAATGTGTGCACAAGATGTTCTGTGTGCTGGCGTACATGGGGCCTTGGTTTACAGTCTCATCCGAAAGACTTTTGGGGAGAGTGGAGTCAGCACTGATGTTAACTCCAGGGGAAAAAATCCCCTCCAACGGGGAATCAAAACTTGGGTCGTCAAATTGCCAGCGCAATGTTCTGACCACTAGGCTATCCCATCTCCCAGAGAGAGAGAGAGAGTGGGTTGAGGAAATATCCCTCCAAAAAGTACACACACAGTATTATTTAAATATGGTTGAATCAGTATAAACAGTATAATCTAAGGGTGTAAAAAGGCATGCTGGCTACTTCCCCCTACTCCCTCCATCCCCCACCCCCACCCCCAAAGTACACTATTAACAACATTCTCAGCAAAATGCAAATGAACTATAATACTCCCTCCCTACCCCCCCCCCCCCCCCCCCCCCCCCCAATCACAATCTCAGGCCAGTAGTGGCCTTGACAACATAAAGGGACCCAAACAAATCCCGTGGGATTGACTGTGACAGAAAATGCCCGGCCTGTGTCACCACCACCACTCACATTACCAAGCCAGCTGTGACCAACCGCCACTATTGTTACGAAGCCAAGCGTAAGGGCAAAATCATTCCCTCTCAATCCATCACCCCATGCATGACTGATCTTTTTTTTCTTTTTTTTTTTTTTGTTTTTGTTTTTTTGGATAGGAAGGGGATGGAAGAGAATGATCGGTATGGATGTGACTTAAACTGGTTAGCAAAGAAATGAGGAGAGGAGAGGGGTGTGTGTGTGTGTGTGTGTGTGTGTTGTGTGTGTGTGTGGTGTGTGTGTGTGTGTGTGTGTGTGTTGTGTGTGAATAAAGGGGAAGGGTGTGGAAAGCTGTGTGCGGGAGGTCGGGGAGGTATTGTCCTCTTTTTTAACATTTGCATGGATTGGGATCGATGGGTTTAGCCATCAGTGTTTGGGATTCAATGCTGAGAGCGATTTTTTTTTATTCTTTTTTGTTTTGTTTACCTCCTAGTGCGTTCTCAAGGTCTTTTAGAGTGGTAAACAAGTGACAGTTGGGATTGCAATTTGGAGTGAGGGGTTTTAGGAGTAGTATGAAGGGCAGGGAAGGTGGGGGAGAGGGGGCAGGGGGGGTGTGTGAATCGGGAGGTGTTATCAGGTTGGAAAGGATCGTCATCAGGATTAGAATTGAAACAGATGCTGCTGGGTAATAAAAATTTGATAGCGCGTGGTGTGGATCATTGCATGATTGTATTTTCAACAAGAAATGGCAGCATGGTTCTTTGTTTGTTTGCTTGATTTAGGATTCTTAAGGAATCGATGCTGAGGGCTAGTTGGGTGAGTGGCTAAGGCGTTTGACACTGATTCAAGGGTTGTGGTTCTGAATCTCAGTCTTCATGACCAGCAGTTAGGGAAAGACTCTCTTCAGTGCAAAGGAACAAAACCAAACATCAACCCTGAACCCATTGGAGTAGACTCCAGCCTCTATCAAACTGTTCTGATGTGGCTTTAAAAGCTGATGGTCTATGCATGAATCTGCATTCAGGGTAAATCCCTTTCAGTCCTTTTGATGAGACTATAAACCAAGGCCCTATGTGTGTATACAGAAGAGTAGGCCATTTCATGAAGTGGGAATGGATGCGATATTTTTTTTATTATAAGCATGCATACATGGTGTTATGTTTAGACACCACACAATCCCTGAAGTAAAAATGTGCTACTTAACTTAATGGTTGAGTAAACACTTGTGGCACAATCTTACCATTGCTGAACCTTGGAGCTTTAGTGGAGGAGCAAACCAAAAATCCCACGCACTGTGAAACAGCTGATGTGGCTCCTAGCCTGGTTAATCTCCAGGAAAAACTAAGGACACCAGCAGGGTCACTGCAACAGATATCAGACATCCTCATCTGCCCTGGACTAGAAATCAGCATGGCCAAGGACGAAGAAGAAAAAAGTCCTTCTGTCAAAGAAGATCAGAGGCCACTGCATGCATGTAGGAATAGATGGAAAAGGTCGGATTTTGGAAGAGTAGGCCATTTTATACCAGTAGGAACAGATGACAAAATTTACAAAATCGCATCTCTTTCCCAGGTATGCTACAGTCATATCATCAACTACCTCATAATGATAACAATAAAAAAAAAAAACCATGGCATGATGCATGCCAAGCAATCATTTGAAAAAAATGGATTGAGGAAGGCGGACTTGACGAGACCGACGCCAAGCTGACACTATGGTGTTATAACCGGGATTCTGTGTGTGTGTGTGTGTGTGTGTGTGTGTGTGTGTGTGTGTGTGTGTGTGTGTGTGTGTGTGTGTGTGTGTGTGTGTGTGTGTTGTGTGTTGTGGTGTGTGTGCGTGCGTGCGTGTGTGTGTGGTCACCACTAACTCCCAGTAGCTTAGGGCATCAACTGGCCAGGTCAGGCCAGATGTGGCCAGAAGTATCGGCAACAATACCCAACAATACCCTCCCCACCACCACCACCACCACCACAACCACTATCACACCACCACCACCACCTACTCCTACAGCCTCATCATTTCCCATTAGACCAGGTCTTTGTTTCTGGGGGCTGATTGTTTGGACTTTTTTTTTCTTTGTTTTGCTTTGGGTTGGGTTTTTTGTTGTTTGTTTTTGTTTTTTAAATTTGGGACGGTAGGTGTTGTGGTTCTTTTTCATTTTTTTCCCTCCGTTCCTTAGCTGAGCGCTTTGAGGTTCACCAATGGTGAAACGTAAGCGTAGGCAACCTGTTTTTTATCCCTACCATAAAGGTAGCTGCATTCTGACTTCAGGTGTACAGTTTTGGAATGGAACCTACCTACCAATTTTTGCCAGGACAGTTAGGAGGTACCTTCGTGCTCTTTTCTTCTTTTTTTTTCAACTATAGTGGGTTTTCGTGCATTAAGTCCGTGAGCACAAGAAGACTGACTGGTTTAGAGAGCCTCTTTCGAAAGTTCGATTTTCTGCATTCAGTTTAATTTTCCCGTCAAATGGGAAAGAAGGGCAAGGCTGGGAATCAAAACCCAGAACCTGACGGTATACTTGTTAGGCAGGTAAACGTCTGTTAAACTATCCTGCCACCTTCCTTTTTAAAAAAAAAAAACCCACCGTTTTAGGGGGTTCCTCCTCTGTCAAAAGATACCTCATCGATCACCACCATTGTCTTCTTTCTTCTCCTGCCTTTCCTGGAAGGCTGTGTTTAATTGTTTCAACCCCGGATTCAACACATGGCAAAAATCACGCGTATCTAGATCTGACAATGAACACGCCCCCCCTTCCTCCCCCCCCCCCCCACAACCCTCCTTCCACCCCCACCCCCCTCCCACCACCTCCCCCATCCCCATGCCCCAATACACCTCAACGGCCTTGACAACATAAATCACTGGACTAGGCTGGCTCATCTCAACTGCAGCACAGGCCATGAGGAGGACTATAATTAAACATCCAGCATAGCAGCCAGGGCCTCTGGCCACTAACACCACTCCCACCTACACCACCACACCACCACCACACCACCACCATCATCATCATCGCTTATGCTTGCTTACATCAGCAAGGTAAAAAAAAAGGTAAGGGAGATAGCCAGGTGTAAGAGAGAGAGTATAGGCTTGGGTGTCCCCTCCTTCCCTAATATCATGTCACTACGAGAGAGTGCATTTATAGGGGCAGATTCATTCATTCCTTATATTATTATTCAAATAATCATTCCACCTTCGGGGTTTAGTTGGGTTTGTTGTTGTTTTTTTTTTTTGGGGGGGGGTTGGGGGGCGGGGGGATTTGGGGGTTGATGTATTGTTTGGTTGATTGGTTGGGGGATTTTTTGTACGGACAGACTGGTGGACTCA
This sequence comes from Stramonita haemastoma, assembly GCA_030674155.1. Taxonomy (NCBI): domain Eukaryota; kingdom Metazoa; phylum Mollusca; class Gastropoda; order Neogastropoda; family Muricidae; genus Stramonita; species Stramonita haemastoma. Next base: position 14,049,148 of record CM060323.1, read on the forward strand.
AAGTCAGATTTTGTAGTTGCAGATTCCAGATGGTACTACACTGAAAAAGAAGAAGAAATTGGGGGGGGGGGGAGAGAGAGAGAGACAGAGAGAGAGAGACAGACAGACAGACAGGACAGACAGACAGACGGACAGCGACAGACAAGAGAGAGACAGAAACAGACAGAGACAGAGAGAGAGAGGGGGGGGGGTGAAAAAGGGATGAGCATTGAAACTGGTTAGAAAGGAAACATAGAGATAGAGAGTGTGTGGGGGGGGGGGGGCTGAATAACTGAATAAAATGGTAAGGGAAGAAAAAATGAGGGAGGTATTGTACTGTTGATTAACATTTGAATAAGGGGGTGGGGGGGGGGGGAGGGTGCGAATCGTGGCCCCAAAACGATATTGTTGTTTCCCTATGGCTTGTTTGAAGAGTGAGCAATGCGCAGTGCAGTAAAAGGATTGTGACAGTTGGGAGGGCAGGGGTGGAAGAAGGAGGAGGAGGAGGAGGAAAAGAGATGGGGGAAGAGAGAGAACAGAGACAGTGATTGTGTGGGAGTGTGGTGTGTGTGATATCTTCAGTTTAATGCCATCAGATCTAATGATCTTCTTAGATTTGAGAGAAAACCGTTGAGAGAGGTACGAAATTGGGTCGTAAACTACTGTTGGAAATTCCAAAGTAACAAGAACAATTAAGCAATAACTGAAAATAGTGTCAGGAAACAGTGTGGAATAACATATTATTATAATAAATATAATATATAATATATATATTTATAAATATATAAATAATAAACCGAGAAAAACTAAACTTTACACATACTAATGCTAACATTGTCCAATAATAGTCATGGTTTGGGCAAAAAAACTGATCCAGTGATACGCCAGGCACAGCTAGCGGCTACAAATATTTCTAAGTGTGTGTGTGTGTGTGTGTGTGTGTGTGTTGTGTGTGTGTGTGTGTGTGTGTGTGTGTGTGTTGTGTTGTGCGTGTGCGTGCGTGCGTGCGTGTGCGTGTGCGTGCGTGCGGGTGCGTGTGTGTGTGTGTGTGTTTGAGCGGGTGAGCGAGCGAGCGAGAGAAGAGATAGAGAGAGAGAGAGAGTCAAAATTTTACTTCCAGATGGCACATTTAGTAAGCAAAACGCTTTTTTATGTGCGTGTGTGGTTGTGTGTGTGTGTGTGTGTGTGTGTGTGTGTGTGTGTGTGTGTGTGTGTGTGTGTGTGTGTGTGTAGTGTGTGTGTGTGTGTGCTTGGTGTGTGTGTGTGCATGCGTGTACGTGTGTACGTGTGTGTTGGAGGGTGGTGGGAGGCGATCGAGTGTGTGGACAGAGGATGAGCTAGGAAAAGGAGAACAAGGGTATAAAGTGACGAAAGCTTGGGCACAGCTTGGTCGCTCTTACGGAAAAACAACACTATTGGTTCATCATTTGCATCTGATTTATTGCAGATCATTATGGACATCGCCTTTTGTGTGCTGCGGAATATTGACTGTGTATAGTACCGTTTCATAAACGTATGAGCTAAGCTGCTTTTTTTTCCTTTCTTTTTTTTTTAAAAGAAGAAAAAAAGGAATGGATAATTTATTATAAGCAGCAGTTAAAGCAGTTTATTACCACGTGGTGTGGAGGAGGTGGCTGTTGTGGACTTTGCTCTTGTGACGGTTTCATAAACAGCTTTTACACAACTGTTTTGATTGTTAGATTGTTAAATAGAGATATGTGGAGGAGAGAGGAGAGGAGAGGAGGAGAGGAGAGAGAGAGAGAGAGAGAGAGAGAGAGAGAGAGAGAGAGGGAGAGAGAGAGAGAGAGAGAGAGAGAGAGAGAGAGAGCATCTTCAAGTTACATCGTTATCAAAACAAACCTATCAACAAAGTAGGACAAAACACCCACACGAACCCTTTCTTTAAAACAATAATTATTACCAGTGAAACAAAATATCAAGTCCATGTCTGTCAAAACAGTTATTTTGTTTAGGCCAAGCACGATCCTATTCATTTCAATTTACATAGTGTACGTATGACCAAAAAAGATAGCAGAGAGAACAGAGAAAAGAGAGAGATGGATGAAAGATACATATGAGATATAGACCGATGAGTAGATGATTGGAAGATAAATAGAGGAGAGATTAGATAGATAGATAGATAGATAGATAGATAGATAGATAGATAGATAGTGATAGATAGATAGGTAGTAGATAGTAGATAGATAGATAGATAGATAGGTAGGTAGGTAGGTAGGTAGGTAGGTAGTAGGTAGGTAGGTAGGTAGGTAGGTAGATGATCGGTGGGTAGTGGTCGGTGGTAGTGTAGGTAGGTAGGTAGGTAGGTAGGTAGGTAGTAGTAGGTAGGTAGGTAGGTGGTAGGTAGGTAGGTGACAGAGATAGATAGAAGATAGACAGACAGACAGACAGACAGACAGACAGACAGACAGACAGACAGAATAGATAAGTAACTACATTAACACTACCATTGTAGGTCTCTGAATATTTCATTTAGTATATCGTTTAGTAATCGCATAGATCAAACCTGTATTATCCGCACTGAATATATAAGCAGCCATGTGCATAATCATGCACATTAACGCGCACCCACTTTCTCCCGACCTCCCCCCCATGCATGCATAATGTGTGCATAATTTACATACATCAGTGAATAATCTGACCCATAACGTAGGTGAAAGTGAATTAAGGTTACAATTTCCATTCAGATTTTTCGTTGTTGTTATTGGTTTTTGTTGTTGTTTTTTTAGCAAGAGCTCCGAGGTTTTCGCGAATGGTGAAGGTTTTGCGTTTGCGATCGTTAATTTGCCACCACTATTTATTTATTTATTCTTTTTATAGCGAGGATAATGGAATAAGCACTCTGTGCTTTTTTTTCATCAGTCCCCGTGTGTATGCAGTTTTGTAAATCTTGTCATCTGTTCCCACCGGCACACAATGGCCTACCTTAGAAAAGCGAACAGGATTTAACGTGTGTGCAAGATGTTCTGCGTGCGTCCAGCACCGGGCTCGGTTTAAAGTCTCATCCGAAGGACTTTTGGGGAGAGTGGAGTCAGCACTGACGTTAACTCCAGGAGAAAAATCTCCAACGGAATCGAACGGGTCGTCAAATTGCCGAGCGCAATGTTCTGACCACTAGGCTATCCCGTCCCCTTGAAGGAGTAGTGCATTCCACTTTTGGATATCGAAGTTAATAATTATGTATAAACATTGGTGATGGCTGTTGTTGTCTGTCTGAGAGAGAGAGAGAGTGTGTGTGTGTGTGTGTGTGTGTATGTTGTGTGTGGTGTGTGTGTGGTTGTTGGTTGTGTGTGTGAGTGTGTTGGGTGTGTGTGTGACGTGTTTGTATAAGAGAGAGAAAGACACGAGAGAGAAAGAAGACAGGAGAGAGAGAGAGAGAGAGAGAGAGAGAGAGAGAGAGAAGAGAGAGAGAGAGAGAGAGAGAGAGAGAGAGAGAGAGAAGTCAAGGCAAAATTCTTATTCGGGATAATGTTACACTCATGTGCTTTTTTTTGCCTTTTCAGGGAAAAACATCAGAGTAAAAATAGATACTAAACAAGTAAAACTATATGCAGTGCCAAACAGATAAAGGATAAGGACATTATACATAAAGAAATAAAAATGCTCTTTTACATCGAAGCGAAGAAGAGAAGCCGAATAAAATGATTTGATTAGAAGCAGAAGCGTTAATAGATAAAGAGCAACCAAAGAAACATAATGAAATAAACAACTTAGCAACCAAGAAAAGTCCACCCAAAAATACTTAAGAGAGAGAGAGAGAGAGAGAGAGAGAGAGAGAGAGAGAGAGAGAGAGAGAGAGAGAGAGAGAGAGAGAGAGAGAGAGAGTCTTGGTCTGTAAAGGAGGCAGAAAAAAGAAAATGGGATACGTCCGTCCATTACTTTTCATAACTAGACTTTTTTTTTGACCGGACAGACAGACAGACAAGACAGACAGACAGGCAGACACAGATAGTTAGACTGACAAAAAAACAAGAGAACAAAAATAAAAAACGAAAGAAAGAGAGAGAAAAAGAACGGTTCGTTTTAACGATCAGCGCCCTAACGTCAGCAAGAAGAAAGAAAAACGGGAATAACAGCGAGAGGATGATAGGGATTTATTACCCTCCCCTCCTCCTCCTCCTCTCCTCCTCCCCCTCTCCCACCCCTCTCCCGCCTTCCCCTCCCACCTCCACCCGCCCGAAATGACCAACCAATCTTCACCACCACCACCACCACCCCTTTACCCTCCTCACCCTACCCCCCCCCTCCTCCCCACCCAGGGTCTTATCAAAGCAGCTTAAAACTGGATCTCCTGTCGCGCTTGTCATTGTTCCACACACTTGGCGGCCCGAATTGAGCCGCCTGGCATAATCACTCCATAAACTGTTTTATTTTTTCCAAGGGGACCCACCACCCACCCCCATTACTTGCCACCACCACGCTTATCACATCTTCTTCTCCGGAGTGTCCTTTCAAAATCGAAAAAGAAGAAAAAGAAGAAGAAGAAGAAGGAAAAAAAATTTGAGGAAAGAAAGGCAATTAATTGTAAAGGGGAAGAATAGACTCTCACCTTTTTTTTTTCTTTTCTTTCTTTTTTTTTTTTTGTTTTGTTTTGTTTGTTGTTGTTTGTTGTTGTTGTTGTTGTTTTTAAGTCCCAGTGGACGGTCGTTCACGCATGGTGAGTGAAGTTGTGCCGTCTTGATGATTGTATTATTGTATTGAAACTATTCATTCTGAGTGGGTGGGTGGGGGGGTGTCTTTTTTTTTGTTGGGGGGGGGGGGGGTCTTGTATGTTGGTCCTGTATGTGTGGAAACATATTTACACCGTATCACAATTTTCTGATTTTATTTATTATTTTTTTTTTTTATTTGTTCTTTTATTTCGAGGATAATGGACCAAGCTCTCATGCGCTTTTCTTTTTTCTTTTTTTTTTTTTTTTTTTTTACATCGAGTCCCCGTTTGTCTTTTTTATTTTGGGGGAGGGGGTGAGGGGTATTGAAGGGGGGGGGGGAGGGAGGGGGGTATGCTCATGTACTTTGAACATTTTCTTTCGGGCATGCAATTTTTTTCCATACCTTGCGACAGGAGGACATGGCTGTGAAAAAAATGCATATCATTATCATGTTTGGGTCTATTACCCTTTCAGAATATTGTTTTTGTGTGGGGAGACTTACTTAGCATACCGCATTAGAACTTTTTCCTCTTTTTGATGGGAAGGGAGGGGGTGGAGGGCGAGCAGGAGGGGTATGTCAACGAACTTTTTAGTTTCCGTCAGGGATGAAATTTTGCCATGCATTGCAAAAGTTAAAGAAGAAAAAAAAAACACGAAAAAAAAAGACTTATATATTGGTATAAGAAATCCATCTGTTCACTGGTATTTAAGTCCATTTTGATACTGTTTGTGAACAAAATATTTATACTGTATCAGAATTGATTTTTGTTATACATTAGTGGGTTGTTGTGTGTGGTGTGGGGGGGGGTATCAGACTCGATCTTATTCTCCTTTGGGAATGCAGTTTTGCCAAGCATTGCGACAGAAAGAAAGAAAAAGATGATGAGTGAATGCATACATTATTCACTCCTGTCTGGTCCTTGTGTCCATTCTGAATAAATTTTTTTTGTTGGAGACATTTAGGCCCTATCAGAACTCTTAGATTTTTAATTGGATGGGGGTGGGGGGTGGGGGTCATGTACTTCTATTCTCCTTTGGGGATGTAGCTAGTTTTGGCCAGCATTCTGACATAAACAATCTAATATGGTTGTGAAAGAAATCCATATCATCCTCTCACGGCTTATTGTCCATTCTGAATATATAGTTGTGGATACGTATTTATCCGTATCAGGAGGTGGGGTGGTGGGGTGGGAGTGTCATAAGTGGTGTCTTCATCTTACCCTAGATGTAAAATCTGACGAGGTGACAGCCTCAATATGGCCTCTGTAGTCGGTAAGCTATTATACTATAAGAAACAAGATGGATTGAATTTGTTGGTATCTTACTATATTTGTTTTAAGTTTTCTTCAGGATTGCAGTTTTGTCATACTTGGGGACAGGGGGGAGAGTAACAAAAGAAATCCAGAATAGTCACTCCTATGGGGGCTTTTTGCTCATTCTGAATATTTTTTTTGTGAAAATGTTTTCCTACTGTATCAGAACTCTGAATTTTTTTGAGGGGGTGAATGATTAGGGGGGGGGGGAGGGAACTTACTATATTTTTTAATCTCCGTGGCGAATGCAGTGTTGCTCTGTACTGCAAGAGAGGAAAGAGTGATTGTGAAAGAAATCCGCAATATTAGTTCATATCGGGGCCTTTTGCTCATTCTGTTTTGTTGTTTTTCTTTGGGGGGTGTTTTTTTTTGGGGGGAGGGCAAAAATAGTTTAGATCTATATGGGGTGGGGGGGGGGGGGCTATATATAAATTATTTAGATATATACCGTATCAGAACTTTTCCTCTTTTTTTTTTTTGAAGGGTAAGGAGATAATGGTCATGTACTTTTATTCTCCTTCAGGAATGCGGGGCTGTTGCCATCCATGCATCGCAACAGAAAAGAAAAAAAAAAGAAACACGGCATTGATGAAAGAACTCCTCCATATTATATAGTCAGTCACTGACTGCTGTCTGGACTGACTCTCGGTAGTACCATGAACCAGCACATCATAGAAAGAACCTCTTAGGGGGGTGTAGATAGAGGGGGAGAGAAACTAGGGACTTTTTTTTTGGGGGGGGGGGGGGGGGGCTGTATTTGGTAATGGTAAAGTTTTGGCCCTGAGCTTTTAGGAAAACTTTTTTTTCTCTTTTTTGTGTGTGTGTGTGACTTTGTGCCCCTGTGGGGACACCTTTCCTTGTGTTACATTTCACAGGAGAGGAGGATGGTAGGGGGGGACACAGTCTCTTGTCCTTTCCGGAGGGAACAGATCCGTTTTTATGTCATGTACTATTCCACTATCACTGGGGGGGGGGGGGGGTGTGTGTGTGTGTGTGTGTGTGTGGTGTGTGGTGTGGTGTGTGTGTGTGTGTGTGTGTGTGACTGTGTGTGTGTGTGTGTGTGTGTGTGTGTGTGTGTGTATGTGTGTGTGTGTGGTGTGTGTGTGTGTGTGGTGTGTGGTGTGTGTGTGTGTGTGTGTGTGTGTGTGTGTGTGTGTTGTGTGTGTGTGTGTGTGCATCTTGGGGTCGGGAGAGATGGCTAACTGCGGAAAAGGGTTTTAGTCAGGGTACTACCGTGAATATTTCATCACTGTATATAATTATATATTGCTTCTGAGGCTGGCTGCTGCAAACGAGGAGAGTGCAGCTGGCTTTCAGTATGCGTTTGATGTTTGCTGTAAAAATAATAAAAATGATAATAAAAAAAGGAGCGACACTCTCGTTTTTCTCTACAGATAAAAAGACATTCCGCGATGTCTGTGCCACGCTTGTTATTAGCCCATCTTAGGGATCCTGATTTTGAATCAAAGGAACCCCCCCACCCCCCCTACCAAATGTTTAAAAAAGAAAGGTCTTAACTGTAAATCAAGCATCAAGCCAAGTCAAGCCCGAAACACCTTAATCATCGCAAGAAGGGCAATTACAATACTGACGGCGGCATTTTGATCCGAATCATAACATCAAAGACACAAGATAGCTAGTTACATTTCATATTGGTTCAAACATTCTAACTTGATACCATTCTTCTATTTTGTTTAATGTTTATTCGTCATTCGATGTATTTTCATGACAAAAAGTCAGTAAGATAAAAAAAAAAACTAACTGAATCATTCCATGAAGAACATCACACCACGAACAGAGGCACACCATTTGGTAGGAACCATAATCTCCAGATAACATCCAGAAACATACCAAACTTTGGTTGGTTTTGTTGCTGTTGTTTGTTTGTTTGTTTTTTAAATGAAGTAACTACTAC
>CM060323.1:14065271-14067771 GCA_030674155.1 Stramonita haemastoma
TTCAAGTTGGTGCGTGCTCGCACTCAAAACAAGTTCATCCGCAGAAAAAGTAGAAAGTCAAAGACTTTTCTTACCACCTGACCTCAGACACGTCACCCCCCCCCCTTCCACCTCCACCCCCACCCACCCCCACCCACCCTCATCCCCACCCTCATCCCCACCCCCAACTATCAATACTTCACCATCACCTCTACCACCATCACAATCTTCCTATATATTATATAACCTTTCACATTCTCTCTCTCTCTCTCTCTCTCTCTTCCTCTTCTCTCTCTCTCTCTCTCTCTCTCTTCTCGACGTTTGCCTTGATCTGTATTGAGCGAGCAGTAGCCTCGCATTTGTCCTTTCTCCCCCTCCCTCCCCCTGCTCCCATTCACCCCCCCCCCCTCCCTGTCAGTCTGTCTCCCTACTCCCCCCCCTAGCCCCCTTCCCCCTCTTTAGTAGTGCAACCACCCCCCTCCCCTCTCCTCTCCCCCTTCCCTCCCAACACCGCTGATGTCAAAAGTCTAACGCTTAAGCGGTTACCAATCGCCTACCCTACACAATACGGTACAGTCACCCACAATGGTGTAGAGAGACCTCACGCAGAGAACTTGTGTGTGTGTGTGTGTGTGGGGGGGGGGGGGGGGGGGGTAGTAGAGGAAGAGGGGGGAGGTTAAAAAAGGGGGGGGAGGAGATTGTTTGTTGTTATTGTTGGTTATTGGTAATGATGAAGTCAGCCGTTGTTTTTCTGTTTTTTATTAACACACAGTTTTTTTCTCAATCTCACTAAGCTTTATGTTGTTGTTTTTTTGGCCTTACCCACACAGCCTATTCTCCTGCCTTTCTTTTCATGCAAAACTCTGAATATTTTCTTTTTCTGTTATGATGATCTTTCAATGGTGAGCTGCTGTCCTGAAGTGGGGAAGGTTGTGGGCTGAGGCCAGCATGTATACAGGCAGACCTCCTGCAGAGTTACAAGCAGAGGTGAGGACCAGGCAGGCATTAAGCACGCCCCCCCCCCCCCCCCCCCCCCCTTATATATAAACAGAATCCAGCAAACCATTTGTCCCTATGAAAATCTTCTATAAGAAGCGTAAACTTAAATGGTATCGGCATGTCACAAGATCAAAGGGACTTGCAAAAACAATACACTGCAAGGGACTGTCCAAGGAGGAAGAAGAAAAGGCAGACTAAAGAAGAGATGGGAGGACAACATCAGCGAATGGACAGGCCTAGAACTCAACAAAACCCTGAGAAAGGCAGAACAGAGAGAGAGAGAGGAATGGAGGGAACTGGTTCAGTGGTTGTCATGTCTTCATGGGTGCCCCCCCCCCCCCCCCCCCCCACACACACAACACACAGATCTGAACTCTTAAATTGTTTAATAAGTAGTGCCTCAGCCCTAGGCCACAATACAGAGAGACAGAGAGAGACAGACACAGAGAGAGAGAGACAGAAAGAACTTTGGAATAGTTACAAAGTACATTGGTCTTATGTTTCAATACACTAAGAGATAGACAATACTGAGATGAAACGAAATGTTTATTTATAAAGACCATGGCCTCACAGAAAGGGGATTACAAATAACTGAGAGAGAGAGAGAGAGAGACGGGAAGGAGGGGGAGAGAGAAAAAAAACTGAACTCTGAAATAGTTTAACAGTACTTCGGCCTTAGGCCACAATTATTTATCGAGACAGACAGAAAGACAAGACAGACACAGCTGTCCCTTCTCGGGTAGGCAGACAGATCGCCAGACAGACAAGCGAACCGATACACGTGTGAATCTAGACCTCAGCATTTTTTTTTCCTCCATACTTCAAGAGTACCTCGTCCTTAGGCCACAACACATCGAGACAGAAAGACAGGACAAACAAAATAAAATAGACACAGCTGCCACCCCTCATAGACAACAAAGACAAGACAAGACAGACCAACAGCTCTACAGACAGACAGACAGACAGATCGACATCTCTTACAGACAGACAGACCAACGGCTACATGTGTGAATGTAGTCCTCAGCATTTTTTTGTGTTCCCTTGAGAAGCAAGACAAGAGCGGTGGCCAAAGGGGGGGCCGCCGAATGGAACTGTGGCCTGTTGGCTCTGCAAACAGCACCAGTAGCTTTCAGTCAATAGTCACAGCGCCGCTCGCTCGCTATACGCACTACCTTGGAGTCAGTACTGACTTTCCCATCAGTGCATGCCTGTGTTGGAGACTTGGTACATATGCGAGACGTAGAGAGACAGACAGAGAGAGAGACAGAGAAGAGAGGGCAGACAGACAGACAGAGAGAAGAGAGGGCAGACAGATAGAGTTGAGAGGGCAGACAGACTTTTTTGTCTGTCTTTCACAGTCTCTGTCTGTGTGTGTCTGTGTGTGTCTGTGTGTCTGTGTTGTTCTGTGTCTGTCTGTCTGTCTGTCTGTCTGTCTCTGTCTGTCTGTCTCCTCTCTCTCTCTCTCTCTCTCTCTCTCTCTCTCTCTCTCTCTCTCTCTCTCCTCTCTTCTCTCCACACACAC
>CM060323.1:14077771-14081905 GCA_030674155.1 Stramonita haemastoma
TGTGCGTACCTGTGTGAAGGAGAGAAAGGTAGGAGGTGAGTGAGCGTGTGTGTGTGTGTGTGGGGGGGGGGGGGCATGAGTATGCGTGTACGTGTGTGTGTGTGTGTGCACGGGTGCGCGATGCGTATGTGTGCATCCGTGCTGGCTTGCGTTCATGTGGTGTGTGTGTGTGTGTGGTGAAAGAGATGTATTTATCTACAGGGGAAGAGGGTGGAAGGTGGGTGGGATGGGGGTTGTGTGCTGGACTTCAGTTCTTGGGAGGTACAAGTGAAAGGGAGAGATGGAGGGATGGACAGAAAAAAACACCGCCTTTGGCAAAGGGCCGGGAAAACTTGGGAGATCTTTCTGTTCTTGTCTGTCTGTCTGTCTGACTGTGCCTGTCTGTGTCTCTGTCTATCTCTCTGTCTCTGTCTCTGTCTCTCTCTTCTGTCTGTCTCTCTCTCTCTCTCTCTCTCTCTCTCTCTCCTCTCTCTCTCTCTCTCTCTCTCTCTCTCTCTCTCTCTCTCTCTCTTATGATGTGCTTAGTCCATTATCCTCGATATGAAAAGAATAGATAAATAAATAGATAAAATAAATAAACCTTTCTTCGCTTTCTCTGTCTTATCTTTTCGGGGGAAATTGCGTTTTCAACAAACACACATTGAGCGTTGTCTCTCTCTGATGTCACTATCTCATAGTCTGTCTGTACCTATACTCTCGGTGAAATCACTAAGCAATAATAGCCTAAATGCAGTACGTACTAACAGCTTCGTTCTAAGCCCCCCCCCCCCCCCCTCCCCTTTTCTTTAGAAATATTCCGGAGAGGACACAAACAAGAAAATGATGATAAGTCTGCAACATTTTCTCTTTTTAATTGCAGCAACATTCCTTCCTTATGTTCTGAAAGTTGTTTTTCTGTCTTAACAAGTATTTGTGACACAATAATTATGCGTACGTACCCCTGTGACTATAAAACTACTCTTGTGTCTGTATGATTTTATATATATATTATTATTTTTATATATATATATATATATGTTATATATATATATATATATATATATATATATATATATATATATATATATTTATTATATATATATATATATATATACACGTACGCACAACTTCCCGGCAACAAAACGTCATTAAATAAATGCATCGTCACATCTTGTTATCCACGATGATGATTAAAGACATAATCATAATTATTATCATCATCATTATCATCATCACTACACTGACTAGACTTAATGCTTGCAAGCGTCAGTACAGTAGTCTTGTTGTTGACAAAAAGACAACCAAAAAAAAAAAAAATCGTCATGAAGTCCTCGACAGGCCCAAAGCGAAAACATGCCTCTTACGACAAGTTGTTAGCATCAAAGATGTAAGTAAGAGAAAAAAAAGGAAGCAAAGAAGAAAAGGAGAGAGCTAAATAAGTCTGACTGCGTAACGTTTTATTGATGGTTCCTGTCCCAAATGGATACAGCATCTGTCCATTTTCAGTACCTCGTTTGTTGATGGGCAGACATAGGTAGAGACACTTTTGTCTTGTTTTGTCCACTCACTTCAGTGTGTGTGTGTGTACGTCTTGTGGTGTTGTGTGTGTGTGTGTGTGTGTGTGTGTGTGTGTGTGTGTTGTGTGTGGTGTGTGTGTGTGTGTGTGTGTATGTGCTGTGTGTGTGGTGAAATGTGTGTTGTGTGTGTGTTTGTAAGTGTGTGTGTGCTGTTGTGTGTGTGTGTAAGTGTGTGTAAGTGTGTGTTGTGAGAGAGAGGAGAGACAGAAGTAGAGACAGAGAGATAGAGACAGACAGAGAGAGAGAGAGAGAGAAGAGAGAGAAGAGAGACGAGAGAGAGAGAGAAGAGAGAGAAGAAACACATGTGCTATTGTGACATTCTGTTCGTAGAAGATGAGGTAAGCTGTCTTAATGATCATAATGATGATAAGAATACTTATATGGAATCTTTTAGAGCAGCGAATCTTGTAATTGTGCAGACCAATCAGAACGCTTCGATACACATACACGTGTGTATGTACACAGTCATGCAAGTGGGCTTATGTGTACACGTACGCATATACATAATTATGAGTGTACGTGTCCTTACACACATATACACACGCATGAACTCTCTCGCACGCACACACGCACACACATACACACCAACACGCGCGCGCGCGCTTTAAACCCTCCCCCCTCACCACACACAAACGCAAACACACACATACACAGATACACAACACACACACACACACACACACACACACATACACACCACACACACACACACACACTCCTTCCTTCTTAACCCCCACCCCCACAAAAAAAAAAACCAAAAAAAACACGAATGTGTCCCTTGTCATGACGCTGTCTTTCATTTTCATGTTGAAAAATAATGACAACAATAGTCCCATAGGCAGGCAGGGAGGTCATGGAGGGTGACGAGAGAAGATTGTCTGGTCTGTCACTGTCAGTCTGCTTGATGAGCTGAAAATAATGATGCGTTCTTTACCGTGCGTAAGTCTGCATGTTGTTGTGGGGGGTTGGGTTGATAGGAGAGAGAAGAGAGAGAGAGAGAGAGAGAGAGAGAGAGAGGGTGGGTTTGCGTGTGTGTGTTTGCGTGTGTGTGTTTGCTGGCTGCGTGTGTGTTGTGTGTGTGTGTGTGTGTGTGTGGTGTGTGTGTGTGGGGTGTGTGTGTTGTGTGTGTGTGTGTTTGACACACTATTCAACTCTGTGTGTGTGATGTGTGTGTGTGTTTTCGGTGTGCGTGCGTGCGTGAGTGTTGTGTGTGTGTTGTATGTGTGTGAGACACAGTTCAACTCCGTGTGTGTGTGTGTGTGTGGTGTGTGTGTGGTGGTGGCGCGTGTGTGTGTGTGTGTGTGGTGTGCGGCGGTTGTGTGTGTGTGTGTGTGCGCGCGTGTGTGAGGGAGGGTGGAAAGGGGAGAGAGAGAGAGAGAGAGAGAGGGGGGGGGAGAGAGAGAGAATTGAACTGAGCGCCTGCAATAGCAACTTCTCTCTATATCAAGTCTAGTTCACATACTGATAATATAGTAACAGTACAAGAGTGTACGTGTGTATTGGACTTAATCATTAACACTGGCAGTGACAGCCTCCATGGCGACAATAGACCCATAAGGAAGGAAGGTAGAACAGACACACAGACAGTCACAAAATCAGCTAGCTACCTGCAATCAAAGCGCCATACCAGGAGTGTTGCAATCCACACCCTACAGCCCCTATACTAGGTTCCTTGCTTCCTGCCTTTCCCATCGGGCGCCAGATTTGCTTTTTGTCTGTCGAATTTTCAGTACCAAAAGTCTACTGAGAACCTTCACGTCTCTCTTCTCTCTCTCTCTCTCTCTCTCTCTCTGACTCTCCACACCTCTCAAAAAAATCTCTGTCTCACTCCCCCCTCTCCTCTCTCCTCCTCTACTGTCGATCCCCCCTCTCTCTCCTCCCCCCCTCCTCGATCATTTTTATGATCTCTTTTCCATAATGCTGACGTTATCTGGAACAATAACACTGACGTGCACCATGTTTACGGCTACCTACTAATCCCTAACGATCTCACCTGTCCCAACAAAAAAACAACCTACCAAACCAAACAAAAACAAAAAACAGATCTAGTTTATTGTCCAGCTGTCTCTCGAAAGAGTATTAGCTTCTTGGGGCCAAAATGCGCCCTGTATACGTGGTTGTGTGTGTGTGTGTGTGTGTGTGTGTGTGTGGTGTGCGTGTTGTGTGCGTGCGTGGCGTGGTGTTGTGTGTGTGTGTGTGTGCGTTGCGCGCGCGCGCGTTTGTGTGTGTGTGCGTGTGTGTTTCAAATTATAACTTTATTATGGATGAATATCTCTCTTTCAACTGAGGCGGGGACCATTGCCGGTGTGGCAATGAATCGCTTTTCTCACTTTGACGCTAAAAGCTCACCATACATACACATACATACATACATACATACAAGTCAAAAAACGAAAAAAAAAAAAAAGAAAAAAAAGACTACACAGACTTTGTTTTCGTCGCTTACTGGTGGTCAGCAATACCTACATAAGCAGGTTGAAGTCAGACCTTCACCCCCCCTTCCCCCCCCCCCCCCTCCCCCTCTCAACTCTCTCCTCCTCCCTCTCCCCTCTCCCTTTCATCCTGGCCAAGGTGAGAA
>CM060323.1:14087005-14092005 GCA_030674155.1 Stramonita haemastoma
GGTTTTTTTTTTTAAATTAATTTTTAAAAAAACCCAAACCCCCTTTTTTTTGGGGGTTTTTTTTAACCCCCCCTTTTTTCCCCCCCCCCCTCCCCCCCCCCCCCCTTTTTTTTTTTTTTCCCCTTCTTTTTTTTTTTTTTTTTTTTTTTCCTTTTTTTTTTTTAAAAAGGGGGGTTTTTTTTTTAAAAAAAAAAGGGGGGGGGGAAAAATTTTTTTTTAAAAAAAATTGGGGGGGGGGGGGGGGGGGGGAAAAGGGGGGGGGAAAGGGGGGGGGGGGGGGGGGGGAAAAGAGAGAAGAGAGAGGAGAGGAGGGGAGATTTTCGCTCATTATCAGCAAAGTTTCGAACAAGAGGTTTAAATCTTTTTTTTTTTTTTTTAAATTTCAAAAAATAATTAAATAAGTTTTTTTGTGTGCTTTTTTTTCTTTTTTTTTTTTAAAATTTTTCCCCATCTTTTTTCGAGAATTTTGTCATGTTTTTTCCCACCGGCAACATCTATATCCTGTTCTTTTGACTGGGAGCAAGGTTTTAACGTGTTTAAAAAGTTCTGTTTTTTGTGGGGGGGGGATGTGTTTTTGTTTTTATTTTTTCGTGCCTACCTCTCTTGTGTTTGGGGGGGGGGGGGTGGTAGGGAAAGAGAATTCACGTTTAGTTACAGATTTAGCCCCCTGCCGCGAACCAACACACACCCCCCAAAAAAAAAAAAAAAAATTTATTAAAATATATCTTCCCCCGATTACTAACTAAAACCCAATTTTTTGGGGTCGAAGAGAAGGGAGATGGAGGGATTTTTTGGAGGGGGGGGGGGGGGGGGTTGGGGGAAGGGGGGGGGGGGGGGGGGGGGGGGGTGGGGGGGGGGGGGGGGGGGGGGTGGGGGGGGGGGGCCCTTTTGGGGGGTTGTCAGTACGTTGGCTATTTCAGGGGGGTGAAAAAATTCATGGGCACTTGTGTTGGAGGGGAGTAGGGATCTGCCGTTGGCATGCTCTAAAAGGGTTTCTGGTGGGTTTTTTTTTTCGTTTTCGTTTTTTTTTTTTTTTAAAAAGGGGAGAGCGGAGTGGGGGGGGGGAGGGGGAAAAAAATACCACCTGTTTTGTTTTTGTGTGGGGTTTTTGTTTGGGGTGTTTGGGTTTTTAAAGAGAGGGAGGGGGGGAGGGGGGAAAAGAGTGATGGAGGGAAGGGGGAGGAGAGGGGGTGGGGAAGAGAGAGAGAGAAGAGATTAGAGAGGAGAAAAGAGAGAGAGGAAAAGAGAGGAAAAGAAGGGAAGGTACTTAAGTTTGTGAGCGTGTGCTCGTGTGTGGTGTGAGGGGGGGGGGGGGGGGGGGTGGGAGGTGGTAAATTTTGTGTGCATCCGCACACGATGTGTGTGTGCCTGAGTGTGTTGTGTGTGTGTGTGTGTTTGGGGGTTTGGTGTGTGTGGGGTGTTTGGGGTGTGTGTGTGGGTGGTTTTGTGTGTTGTACGCGTGCGCACCGGTCCATACTTTCTTCTTGGGGAAAAAAAGTGATGCGGGTTTGGACATACCAAATCAGCTTTTCTTTTTTAAACGAATGACAAAAAATAAAACTTCGCGAATTCGGATGGGGAAAGAAGAGACCCGGGGTTGTTTTTGTTGTTTTTTGGTGGGGTGGGTTTGGGGGTGGTGGGGTGGGTGGGTGGGGTGGGGGTGGTGTGTTTGTGTGTGTGTGTGTGTGTTTGGTGTGTGTGTTGTGGGGGGTGTCCCCCGCGGGGCACTGCCCTGTTTTTTTTTGTGTATGACACCCAAAACGCCTGCCTAACTTTTTAAAATGCATGCTGTTGTCACTTTGCCCTTCAAAAAAAAAAAAAAAAAAAAAGATTGACCGCCACAAAAAGTAAAAGATTTTTTTTTAAAAACCAGAAACAAAAGAGAAATCCATATTGCTGTAGCCAGCACATCCACCCACCCACCCACCCCACACACACATGTACATTTTCAATTATGTATACTCCCCCCCCCCCCCGCCCTATCCTACCCAACCAAGGCCACACGGCATAATTTATGATGGATAAATTTCAGACACAACACATAATGTCCAGCAGCCCCGGTCCGCTCTTCTGACATGGAAAGCAGTGGACCTCGCTAGGGGGGCAGGAAGGTGGGGGGGGGGGGGGGGGGTAGGGGGGGGAAGGGGGAAAGGGGGGAGATGGTGTTAGACTTGTGTGGTTGACTGGTCGAGGAATAACTCCCGGTGGGATCATTTTGGGTTAAGGTCTCTTGTCACTTAACACCGTCATACATCACCGACCGGAGAGGTCCTTTGGGGCATGCTGGGGGGGTGGGGGGGGGGGGGGGGGGGAGGAGAGAGAGAGAGAGAGAGAGAGAGACAGAGGGAGAGAAGACGCACGAGGAGGAGAGAGAGAGGAGAGAGACGCACAGAGAGAGAGAGAGACGCACAAGAGAGGAGAGAGAGAGAGGAGAGAGAGAGAGAGAGAGAGAGAGAGAGGGAGGGAGGAGAGAGAGAGAGAGAGAGAGAGAGAGAGTTTTCATAATTATACTATTTCGTGCTAACTAGGCATTTTTTGGGTGGGTTTTGTTGTTGTTTTTGTTGTTGGTTGGTTTGTTTTTTGTTTAACGGCACCTATGACCTTGTGATGTGATGAATTCATAATACATAGAGCTACTTACATTACATTCGTCCGTCTCATACCTGGTCACACACCATACACACCAACGCAGACATACACACATACGCACGCGCGCGCGCGTGCGTGCGTGCGTTATTTGTGAAAAAGACGTTAAATCAAAAGAATGAACACATTGGGCAAGTTGTGCGTGCATAAATGTGTGTGCAATGCATGCATGCACCCAAGGGCAGACAGAAAGTGTGGACGAAGAAGGAAGAAGAACCAGAACAAGTAGTAGAAGAGGTATAGTAGTAGAAGTAGTGGTAGCAGCAGTAGCAGTAGAAGTAGTAGTAGTAGTAGTAGCAGTAGCAGTAGGTATAGGATTAGTAGTAGTAGAAGTAGTAGTAGTAGTAGTAGCAGTAGGTATAGGATTAATAGCAGTAGAAGTAGTAGTATACTTGTTGCTTTGGTAGTAGAAGTAGCAGTAGAAGAAGCGGTAGTGGTAGTAGCAAGTAGTAGTAGTAGTAATAGAAGCAGTAGTAAAGTAGTAGTGGTAGGCAGCAGCAGCAGCAGCAGTAGCAGTAGTAGTAGTACATAGTAGTAGTCGTTAATAGCAGTAGTTGTAGTTGTAGTAAGTAGTAGTAGTAGTAGTAAGTAGTAGTAGTAGTAGTAGTAGTAGTAATAGTAGTATAGTAGTAGTAGTAGTAGTTAGTAGTAGTAGTAGTAGTAGTAGTAGTAGTGTGTAATAGTAGTGTGTAGTATAGTAGTAGACTATAGTAGTAGTAGCGTTTAGGATGTATGGTTGTGGTGTGGTGGTCACTATATATAATAGATAGTACTCAGCCGCTTTAGGAATGTGAATGGTGCGGGTGCTTTGCGCTATGATACTAAGATATTCAGGTTAACTGTCAGGGTTCTTCTTCCCTGAGAACTACAGGATAGTGGTGGTGAGATTAACTGTGTGTTTTTTTTTACAGTGTGAGTGTGGTGATGTGGTGTGTGTTGTGTGTGTGTGTTCAGTGCTGTTGGTGTTTGAATGTGATGTGTTTGTGGGGTGTGTGTGTGTGTGGTTGAGTTTCCTAAAAGTGGCCGGTGTGTGTTGGAATATTGGATGTCCGATATGGGGGGTGGCTGTGGGAGAGTGTACAACTAAAGAACATCTGCGCTCGGTGTGTGTTGTGTGTGGTGTGTGTGTGTGTGTGGTGTGTGTGTTTGTCTCTGTGTGTGTTTGGGTGACTGCGCAGATGTATATCACACGCGCGCGCGCGCGCACACAAACACACCACAGACACACACACACCGCACGCACACGCGCACACAAACACACACACTACACACCACGCGCACGCGTACGCACACGCAGCACACGCACACACAGACGCGGGCGCTTGAAAGAGAAAACGAAATAAGCTGCTCATTGTCAAATTCAGAAGAGATCCAAAAAAGTAAAACTAAGGCCGAAAAATCATTTTTGTTCTTTTTCCCCCCCTCTCTCTCTCTCTCTCTCTCTCTCTCTCTCTCTCTCTCTCCCTCAGGGGGACGGATAGCCTAGTGGTCAGAACATTGCGCTGGCAATTTGACGACCCAGGTTCGAATCCGGTCGAGGAGATTTTTCTCCTGAGTTAAACATCAGTGCTGACTTTCACTCTCCCCAAAAAGTCCTTCGGATGAGACTTTAAACCGAGGCCCCCGGCCCGTGTGCGAACGCATCGAACAGAACATCTTGCGCACACGTTAAATCCTGTTCCGCTTTTCGTAAGAGTAGGCCATCGTGTGCCGGTGGGAACAGATGACATTTCCAAAACTGCATTCACACGGGGACTTGCTGTAAAAAAAGCACAAGAGTGCTTATTCCATTATCCTCGGTATAAAAGAATAAAGAAAAATCATCTCTCTCTCTCTCTCTCTCTCTCACCCTCACACTCCCCATCTCCACGCCCACAGACCCACTCACACTCCTCCACACACACACACACACACACACACACACACACACACACACACACACACACACCTACACACACACACACACCACATACACACACACACATACTCTTAACACACACACTTTACACACACACATACATACATACACACACACACACGCACAGCGCGCGCCGCGGATACGTTATTCCTAAGTTGCCCTGACCTTGAACCCTAGGTTCAAAAGGAAAAAAAAAGTTAAAAACAAAGGCTGAAAATAGAGCTACGATGTGGGTATAGTAGTAGTAGAGAGAGAGAGGGCGGAAGGATACAGGAGGGGGAAAAAAAGAGAGCGAGAAAAAAAAAGAGATTTCTGGCACGCAGATGGTGATTTTTCTGTATTTTGTGTCTGGATAAAAAAAATAAAGTGTGTGATTGTGTGTGTGTGTGATTGTGATTGTGTGTGTGATTGTGTGTGTGTGTGTGTGTGTGTGTGT
>CM060323.1:14102005-14104505 GCA_030674155.1 Stramonita haemastoma
CACAATAAAATTGTTCTTTACAAGTTTAATACTGGAAACGTAACGTTAGGTGTCTGTATTGATGGCGTTAATCTTTGCCTGAAACCTGGCTATTTTATCTAAATAAGCAGCACCAAGTGGAAACTATGTAACGTACATCACACCTGGTACTTTGTCTACATTTGCTGATTTTTTGTGTGAAGTCTTTAAATGATCGTTGTTCTATTGTTTTCTGTTTTATTAAGGGTATGTTTGAATATCCAAAAATGTGTTTTGTATACTTTTTAAAATATCTTTTAATTTTTCACCCTTATGTTCCGGGTCTGAATCTAGTATTGTATACACAACACACACACACACACACACACACACACACACACACACACACACACACACATATATATATATATATATATATATATATATATATATATATATATATATATATATATTTTATATATATATATATATATAATTTAGTCTAATATCACCAAGTGTGAATAGACTTTAAATTAATCTACAACAACAACATAATATATATATATATATATATATATATATATATATATATATATATATATATATATATATATATATATATATATATATACACACACACACATATATATATATATATATATATATATATATATATATATATACACACACATATATATATACCTATTTATTTAGCTAAGTATCTACCTACCTACCTACCTACCTACCTACCTACCTACCTACCTACCTACCTACCTACCTATCTATCTATCTATCTATCTCTCTATCTATCTATCTATCTATCTATCTATCTATCTATCTATCTATCTATCTATCTATCTACAAATCCATTTTCCCCTGTAAAATCGACAGTTCCATTTCTCCGTGTAAAATCGACAGATCCATTTCTCCATGTGAAATCGACAGATCCATTTCTCCATGTTTAATCAATAGATCCATTTCTCCATGTTTAATCGACAGCCATTTCTCCATGTTAAATCGACAGAACCCATTTCTTCATGTAAAATCGACAAACCGAAATCTTCCTGCATATAAAAATAAATGTAACAAATCCAGTCTACCAAGTTTGCGTCAGAGGAAGCGCGTGGAATACCAAGAACCTCCTTGTGGTACGTAACTCGAAAAAAGAAACCACTACACTCTAGCCTGTTACCCCCTACAAAACCCCACGTTAAATCCTGTTCCGCTTTTCGTAAGAGTAGACCATCGCGTGCGTGCCGGTGGGAACAGATGCCAAGATTTACAAAACTGCATACACATTCGGGACTGGATGTAAAGAAAAGCACATGAGTGCTTATTCCATTATCCTCGATATAAAAGAATAAACTGGATGTAAAAAAAAAAAGCACATGAGTGGTTATTCCATTATCCTCGATATAAAAGAATAAACTGGATGTAAAAAAGCACATGAGTGCTTATTCCATTATCCTCGATATAAAAGAATAAACTGGATGTAAAAAAAAAAAGCACATGAGTGCTTATTCCATTATCCTCGATATAAAAGAATAAACTGGATGTAAAAAAGCACATGAGTGCTTATTCCATTATCCTCGATATAAAAGAATAAACTGGATGTAAAAAAAAAAGCACATGAGTGCTTATTCCATTATCCTCGATATAAAAGAATAAACTGGATTTTTAAAAAAAAGCAGATGAGTGCTTATTCCATTATCCTCGATATAAAAGAATAAACTGGATGTAAAAAAAAAAAAGCAGATGAGTGCTTATTCCATTCTCCTCGATATAAAAGAATAAATAAAATAAATAAATAAATAAATAAATAAATAAATAAATAAATAAATAAATAAAAGCCTCTCTGATTGCCTGTAACGTGTCTACCTCGCTTATTCCATTATCCTTGATATAAAAGAATAAATAAATAAAAATAATAAAAACCTCCCTGATACCTCTGTAATAACGTGTCTACCTCTCTTATTCCATTATCCTCGATATAAAAGAATAAATAAACAAAATAAATAAATAAATAAAATAAATAAAAACCTCCCTGATACCCTGTAGTAACGTGTCTACCTCGCTTATTCCATTATCCTCGATATAAAAGAATAAATAAAAAAATAAATAAAATACAAACCTCCCCGATACCCCTGTAGTAACGTGTCTAACTCGATGTGTGACCCAGGCAGGGAACCTCCTTGTGGTAAACTAAAAAAAAAACCCAAACACTACACTCCAGCCTGTTAATTTAACCCCACACACAAAACCTCCCTGTTAACCCCTGTAGTAGTAACGTTGTCTCCCTCTCTGCGTGCCCCAGGCGGCGCGGAGGTCCCGGGAGAAGCGGCGGCTGCACGACATGGTTCTGGAGAACCGCATCCTCTCCCTGGAGCAGGACAACATGCGACTCCGCAGCGAGCTGAGCTGCCTGAAGAAGCACTTCGGCCTGCCCCTGGACCGCCCCTTCCTCCAACACCAACAACAGCAGCAACAGCAACAACAGCAGGACCCCGACAACAGCAACATGAGGCTCTCCCCCTCCCCTCCG
>CM060323.1:14117005-14134505 GCA_030674155.1 Stramonita haemastoma
CTGTAATGTTTTTTTTTTTCTTCAAAAAAACCAACCAAAATCAGGAAAAGATGTCTACCTCGAAAAAGTCAATTATTGTTCTGTGTCATATTTTCAACATGCACTGGTTGACGGGTGAATGAATATATATATTTTTTGTCAAAGATTTTTGCTACTCTTCAGAAACTGCGTCTGTAAATTTTTAGATGCGATTTGTTTTTTTGGGGGTTGCCTGATAATAATCTGTTGTTGCTTTGTTCTTTTCTGTCTTGAACGTGGCTACCTCTCACAAGCAAGTGCTTTTCATCTCCTCCCAGCTCTGGAATCAACTGCCTGTGTTTCTTTCTTTCTTTTTTTTCTCTATCAAAAGCTTTCATGTAAAGATGGTGAATTTTCATGCCAGAATGTTTGTGTGTGTATATATATACTGCTTTGTTTGTGAAATCTACGTAGGTGTGATGGGGAGACTCTTTTTGGTGTGATCAGCTAGAGTTGGAAAAGGGGAAGGGGGGGGGGGGAGCCGATTGGGGGGGGGGGGGAGGAAGGAAATGGTGACTGTTGATTTGATGTTTTCTCATTGGAATGTTGGATTTCGTGAAGTGCTGGTTTTGTGTTTTGAGAAGGAAGTGTTTTGCTGCGAACTTGTCGTCGTTTAATTAATGTAAGGTTAGCCTTATCAGTATGGCCCAATCATATTATAAACAAGTGTGAACGGTTCTGTTGTTAATCTCTCTCTCTCTCTCTCTCTCTCTCTCTCTCTCTCTCTCTCTCTCTCTCTCTCTCTCTCTCTCTCTCTCTCTCTCTCTCTCTCTCTCTCTCTCTCTCTCTCTCTCTCTCTTTTTGATTTTGTCAGGCCTCGGTTTTTGTATGTGTTTATTTTAATCAAAGTTGTTTGTTGTTGTTGTTGTTGTTATGGGGGGTTGAGAGAGGAACAGAATAAGATTGAACGGGTTTTTTTTGGCATACTCGATTTGTTTCCTTTTGTTTTGCTGCTTTAACACTGAGGGTCGTATAATTTCTTTTATACGTGCCCTAGACTCAGTTCCCTGGCCCATGTACATGTTTATTGCTAAGAGCAGATATCCCTGTGTCACGAAATGGAACCAAATGGAAGCTTGCAATTGTAGGAAAAAGAAAAAAGCAGCTTCCAATTGTTTAGAAAAAAAAAAAGTTTGTTTACTTGTATTGCAAAGTTGCCTCCCGTGTTACTTTTGAAATAATGTCCCATTTCCTAGGAGCGCGCGCGCGTGTGGGTGTGTGTGTGTGTGTGGGGGGGGGGGGGGGGGTGCGCGCCAAAAAAAGGTATAGGATAACATCATTTTATGGCTATTTTTCATTCTACTATGCTAATCATCAAGTGGTAGAACAGGCAATTGAGTGACAGCTTGACCTATTCGAAATTGTTGGGTTTCAATCCTATTGTATGAACTATACCACACGTAACTGTACAAGACTAATGATCTTCGAGGTTTATATATACATGTTATTATTGTGCATGTATAGAAGAATGATGAAGGCTGTCGAGACTTAGGTTATTTTACGTTTGGGTATGTGAAGTATGGGAGCGATTTGAAGATAGCGGGTCTGCCATTTTCACCCGCCAAATGTGTTGTTCCTAAAGATGCTGCTTTTTAACAGGGAAAAACTGTAGTATTTTGTCAATGTACTGTTTTATAATTCAATCCGTCTCGGCAAATATGAAATTGTTAAACCTAGGATGGTCCCACTGATTTTGATATCAGCCTCCGTTTATAACCTGCATTTTGGGGTATGATTATTACATCGTTAAGGTATTTAAAGAAAAATCTTCCTCTTAGAACTAAAGTACTAGAAGGGGGCTTTAAACAAAAAAAGGATTGTCTTGACTATGAAATGATATAATTATCCTTTTCTGCGTTATTGTATTGATGTGTATATTTTTTTTTTTTGTAATTGAAAACCCTTGCCATACCATGTATTTTCTTGCCAGGAAAGAATTGTTCTTGAATAGGGCTTTTTTTCGGCTACGCAGATCAGCTATTGAGTGCCATGTATTTACCGTTAACTGAATGCCATACAAATATTTGTACAGAAATGATGTACGGACGAACGTTTCTTATTTAGTGTGCTGATATGATTTCCTTTTGGTAACATTGTTTGGGTTTTTTTATTTTTTTTTTATTAGCAAGTGCAAAACAAATCATATAAACGAAAAACCACTAAGCAAAAACTTGTTTCGAAATCGGCTTTTTTTTCTTTCTTTCTTCTTTTTTTTTTTTTTTTTTTTAAAGAGCGAAATTAGGTATTTGAACTGAGATTAAATCGCTGTTGGGGCTATGGAGTGGTGTGCCATATTATGTGGAAGACAGAATCTCATCATTTTTTCAGAATTCAGCCGCCATTTTGTGTCTCTTTGAATCGAAATAGAACATGTTTTTCGGGGGGGGGGGGGGGGGGGGGGGGGGGGAGAGTCTCTCTGATTGGGTGAGTATGGGTCATGGGGAGGGGGGGGGGGTGTCTTTGGGTTTTTTAACATCCACCCACCCCAATTCATCGCCTAGTTCTCTCTCCCTGTTTTGCACAGGGGGTAAGCGTCAAGGGACAGACCTGTTTTCAGTACATTTGTAGTGTACACAGTCTTCTATGTCTGTCTTACCCTTCCCTTTCCTACATTAAAAAACGAAGGTTGAAGAGTATAGAAATCGGTGAATGAAAGGAAGC
The DNA here is from genome assembly GCA_030674155.1 of Stramonita haemastoma. Lineage (NCBI taxonomy): Eukaryota > Metazoa > Mollusca > Gastropoda > Neogastropoda > Muricidae > Stramonita > Stramonita haemastoma. The sequence goes on from CM060323.1 coordinate 14,119,685, forward strand.
AAGCCATAATCTTTTGAACTGGTTTCCTGTATACACAGGAGTATGTCTGAAATATGACCATTCGTTAATTCTTTGACAACTCGTACGTAACAAGATTGTGTCCCTAAAGGAAATAGAAGTGCGATAATTGTAAATGCCATTAATCAAATGATAATTTTAAAAAATTTTGAAAGATTTGAGGTGTTGTTAATGTAAAATGTTATTTAACACAAAAACAGCTTGAATTCATGAGGAAGTTGATTTCATCTGTTTTTCATATATACAAGCATGATTCCCCATTCCTCCCTCCCCCTACCGAAACTTTCTATATATCATTATTTTTCTGTTGTCCATTCATGTAGTTGATGAGTGATTATATTTCTGGTGGAAAGCGAATAAAACAAATTGTCCAAAAACTGTATACATTTTGTTTCATTTATTTTCTGAAGTAAAGGCATGGAGACTTGTCTTCCTATTCGGCTATATCCTAAACTGCATTATTGTTGTTGTTGGAGAAAACAGCATGTTCCCTGCTAAATCAGTTTTGGAGAGAGAGAAAAAGAGAAAAAGCAAAGTCAACAACCAAAAAATAAACCAAGGGATAAAAAAAATCCTGGTCCTTCTTCTTGTTTGATTATTTTCCTTATTATATAAACACATATGTATGTATTTTTTCCAAATTGTGCATATGCGCGCCGCCCCCCCCCCCCCCCAATCTTTGAGACCGAAGGGGAAAGAATATGCATTTTTTTTGTTTTGATAATGAAAGTTGTTGGCCAACTTTGAATGTTGTTGTCCACGTCAGTTGGAAGGTCTCCTGGTTATGATCCCATTGTGCTTGGTTGTTGTTTCCCTGTGGCTGAATCCGGGAAACGGGATATAAAAGGATATGCTTTTTGGGGGCTTGGTGGTGTACATCCTTTGAATGTGTGTGTTATTTTTTGAAAGAATCATGGTGTTGACAACATCAAAGACTGGACGCCCAACCCTGCAAACACTCCTACTAGCCACCAGGATCGTGAAGCATGGAAAAAGATCTCTGTTGCGTCTTCTCTCTGTCCCCCTACGTCTTTGGGACATGGGACTGAGTGAGTGTGTGAGTGAGTTATTTTTTGTCCCTAACATGTTTCATGGTCAATGGGGGGGGGGGGGGGGTTTCCCCTTAAAAAAAAAAATCTGACCTATATCTTCTCTGGGAGTTTGAATGAGCGAGTTGTTTTGGGTTTTTGTTTTGTTTTTTTGGTTGTAATGAATGGATACAGTATAACCCAGTTATGAATTCTACACTGTGTATGAACTACATGTTCATCGAGAATTTCTTGTATTTGCCTGAACAATGTATATGTATATATATTATTATATCAGAACACTGTACTTTTTGTTCGCGAGTTTGCTCGGGGACTTGGAACATCTATCTGCACTTCATCTTTTTTTTTTTTTTCCTGTTTTTTCTCCTCTCCCCTCTTTTACACGCGTATGTCGCCAGGGATCTGATTATCTGAGACCTTTACTGTGCTATGTCAGCATACTGTTGCTTCTCTGAGACCTTGAATGGGTTGTTGGTGTTTTTCAGGGGGAAGATATCCACGCTAAGCACTTTACACTGTCAAACGGGTACTTTTGGCTCCATCCCAAACTCTGCGGGTCTGTGAATGTTTGTGATGGAGTGACTGTCGTCGTTTGTTGGGTGTTCTTTTGGGTGATGACGGCTTAAGTTTTGGGAAGGGGAGGGGAGGGGGGGGATGCTGCTTTTGTGTGTGCTGGCTTGAGTATAGACTGCATTTGGGAGTCCATACACATGCCGTTAAATCTTTGTGCGCTTCTCTCTCTCTCTCTCTCTCTCTCTCTCTCTCTCTCTCTCTCTCTCTCTCTCTCTCTCTCTCTCTCTCTCTCTCTCTCTCTCTCTCTCTCTCTCTCTCTCTCTCTCAGGATGAAATTGTGGATGTATTCTTTGTTACTGTTTGTATTTTCATGATTCTTATTTATCAACACTTCCATCATTGACAATTAATGTAGTTCATTTTTTTTCTCTTTTTTTACATACATTTTACATACATACATGTTAAATGACTGAACAGGACAATACCCCTAAGAACACCATCGTGAAAACCACGGGTAGCTTCCCTTGAAGATTTTCCATGTGTAAAAGAAAACAACACATTTGGTGTGATTTTTTTAATTGGCTTTTGTTATTTGTTACCAGCTTGTTTGTATGATATGCTGTTTTATATATAATGATTGTGTAATGCTGTTACTTTGGGGGGGGGGGGAGTGACGTTTGTGGTATAACTGGCGTTTCACACTTGGATTTTCTCGTTGCTACTGTTGAATGTCATTATTGTAAACAACAGTCTTTTTACCTCAAAGAACCCAGCACTGAATTTGAAGAACCCGGCTCAGGGGGTTGGTGTGTGTGTGTGTGTGTGTGTGTGTGTGTGTGTGTGTGTGTGTGTGTGTGTGTGTGTGTGTTATTTTTTCAATGTGTGCAGACAAAGATTGTTTGTGATTGGGGGGGGGGGTTCTAAGGAAATGCCACTTCTGAAAGTTGGATGCCATACAGGTCATTATGCTTAGATTTTGTTTGAGGGTTTTTTATTATTTTTTTATTTTTTATTTTTATTATTATTATTATTATTATTATTATTATATATTATTATTATTATTATTATTATTATTATTATTATTATATCTCATCATCATCATCATCATTATTATTATTATTATTATTATTATTATTATTATTATTGTTGTTGTTGTTGTTGTTGTTGTTGTTGTTATTACTATTGTATGTGCTCTGTTGCAAATTTAGTAACAACAACAACAACAACAAAGATGTAGTAGACTGTTGTATCAAACAGTTGTAGTTTTCTGTAGTTATGTTGTTTTTTTTGTTTGGGCAGCAATTTTTTTATTTTTTTTTGGGGGGGGGATGGGGGGGAGGGAGTGTTAGTTTGTTAGGTTTTTTTTTTTTTTAAAATAAATGATGTACGTTTGAAATTTCTGTGTTGGTGTGTGTGCGTGCTGTGGCATTTGTTGTTGTTGTTGTAGTTGTTGTTGTTGTTCATTGTTTGAATCATTCTGTTCTTTCCGTTGAACATATTGACGACAACATATCAGAGCCTTGCGGAGAAGGAGTTTCCTGTTGTATTTTTCAAAAAAAAAAGAAAAAAAGATGAAAACTAAAAGCGGGGGAAATCGTTGTTTTTTCCCCCCCTTCTTCTGTATACATACAAGACGAATCCTTTTTTTGCGTTTTTTTTTTTGTTTGTTCAAAACTTGATAGATGTTATTAGTAGATCTAGTAGCGTGTATAGTGATTGTAGACATGTACGTGTATCTAGCTGTATCATAGCTTCTATACGCTTCATTATTCATCGATGTGTGTTATTCATTTCGTTTAAATGACAGAAGAAGAAGAAGAAGAAGGAGAAGAAAACAAACGTGTTGAATTATCTTGTGAAATAAACTTTTTTGTGTGTGTCGGCTGATGTATGTATGTATATTCACTTTTTGATGTCTCAAATTCCGCGTGTGTTATATAGTTTTTCGGGTTTTTAAGCCTTGGAATTTTGATTTTTGGGGGGAGGGGGAGGGGGATTTGACATTTTGTCAGTCACTCTGGTGTTAAAGCTGTCTGTCTAATTCAGCTGTATTCCTTGGATCTGTTGTGTATAGATCCAGTTTTGTTTTTTTCTAAAAATCAACGGCGAAATTTCTATCATTTTTTTCATTCTTTATTATTGACTGCGTTTTTCAAAAACATCGCCTGTTTCCTCCCCCCTCTCCCCCCCCCCAGCGCCCTTCATCACTCCCTCTTTTTTTATTATTTACAAAAATCTCAGGTATTTTTCCATGGACTACCCATTTTTCCCCATTAGTACTTTTTATGACAACAAGAAGAAGAAGAAACGTGAGCAATGCGGTCAAATACATTACAGGTGTGGTTTATTTCGTCTCCAATAATAGATTTGTCTGGCTTGATAAGACACCAACCCTACAATATATATATATATATATATATATATATATATATATATATATATATATATATATATATATATATATATATATATATATATATATGGCGTTACTGAGGGTAGTGTCAGTCCTCCATATCTGTTTGTGTCATCGCTTGGTGTATGTATATATGTATATATATATATATATATATATATATATATATATATATATATATATATATATATATATACACATACATATATACATACATACAATTTCATTGTCGTGAAGTCCCATGAACAATAAGTGTCCAGGTTACTCTACAATAGATAATACTGATGTGATAAACAATAAACGTTTACGTTATTAATTTGATAATGAAGAGACTGATAAACCAGGTTTGAGGTGAACATCAGGAGCCATCCTTTAGCCAATTACTCAGTTATTTACATCTTGCCTCAGGACAACAAATTTCGAAGAAGAAAAGAAAGAGAAAAATCATGATTCCTGGAACGGTGGATGCTGCTCTTCAAGATGGTTAGGGTGGGGTTTTTTGTTTTTTTTTTATTTTTGTTGTTGTTTTTTTTGTTTTGTTGTTGGGTTTTTTTTTTTGTTTGTTTGGGTTTTTTGTTGTTGTTGTTGTTGTTTTGTTTTTTTGGGGGAGGGGGTGTAGAACTAATTTTGTGGAGGTGGGGTCTTTTTATTTATATATTTATTTTTAATTTTTAAAAGTAGGATGCCAAATCTGGCGTGCAGGCGTGAACCTCCGAGATAAGTTATGGAAAATATCTGGCTTCCTTTTCAAGACAGCTCTCACTGATGATGTGAGAATTTGAGCGAAAAGACTGAAGAAACTTCAGATTTTGGTATCATTTTCCTAGTCGTTTCAAATCGATGCCAACAAGTTGTGTGTGAGAAAGTTTTGAGGGGCTTTCTTTCTCCGTTTCCACTGAATTCCAGCATTTCTTTTTAGGAAATTTTGTTGTTGTTATTGTTGTTGTTGGTTTTCGTTTTTTGGTTTTTGTTTAGGTTTTGTCATCAACATTTCTGGTTTGTAGAATGTTATATCTTTTTAGTTTTCATTTCCATTAAATTCCTCTTTTTTTATAGAAAAGATTGATTTTTCTTTTTTTTTTCTTTAACGATTAAATGCAGCAGTACAGTACCTTTTTTGTTTGGTTTGTTTAGAGGGTTTGTTTTTTTCGCAGGGACGGGGGGGGGGGGTTGGTTTTTAGCCATTTTCTATCTTTTCTCCCTTATTTTTCCAGATGTTTTATCTCCAGTTTTGTGGGGGAGGGTGGATGTGTTAAACCTCTACTACTTAGGTTGTTGTTTTTTAAGTGGATCAAAAGATTTCTGGTTGCTAAAGTGTTCTGATGAAAACAGAATAACCTAAAAGTACTATTGAAAAGAAAGTCTCTGTTGTCAAATCATACTTAATTTCAACGGTTAATCTCTGGACTTCATTTGAGATAAGAATTTTGATGCAATTGTTGGAACATGTATTGAGACAGGAATCTAGTTATGGGCAGAAACCTGTCTAGAGAATAACATTTTAACGAGTAGAAAGTCACTCATGTTGATCTTCAGGCTTCTGCTTCTTATGAAGCGGGTTTTTTGGCTGCCTGGTTTTAAGATCTCATCAAGACAAATGGAAGATCTATATCTACTGCTTCATACAAAAGCGTAAGAAGAAGACGAAAAAAGAGTGAAGTTTTGTTGTTGTTTTTTTTTCAAATTTCTATAACTTTTGTTTCTTTTTGAAAATCCCATTCCTTGTCTTTTTCTCTCTTTTTTTTGGCGTTACCTTGCGGTACACCACCAATCATATCACTCCTACAAAGAGATCAGCTATTTCCCCTCATTGTGACCAAGTCAGTCATTCTTATGGCCTTATCCATCCATACCTGTGTCCTCAACAAGGAGACTCTCTCTCTCTCTCTCTCTCTCTCTCTCTCTCTCTCTCTCTCTGTAGAGCTCTCTCTCTCCCTCTCTCTCATTGGCACAGAGGGATTTTGTGTTGTGCGTGTTGATTTTAGTGGCGCATACAGCCCCCATCTGCTCCAATCAAAAACCTTTCTCATTCGGGGTTTAGTCCAATGGTATTGTATAGACCATTTAAAAAAAAAACAACTTTTGAAACTTGTCCTTTTCATGTATTCTTCATCTTGCCATTAACCATTCTCTTCTTCAGGGATCTTGAAATTTCTTTTTTATATATAAAAACAAAAGAGGTCTGTTTCTCTTATGTCAAGAAAAACAGAAAAAAGGGGGGGGAACAAAAAACAACTTTTTTTGGGGAAAAAATGTATCAGGGAATGACATCATTGCTATCAGGGAGATTTTGTCACACTTTCTGGTGATGAGTTTCATTTCCAACGTTTGTTTTTGTTTTGGTTTTTTTTCCTCGTTGTTACTTGTATTTGGAAAAACCCCCGTCTTTACGTCATGGGTTTGTCAGGGAGTGACGTCATCACTCTCAGGGACTACGTCACTGATGCTACCTCCACAAGTGGTGAAGTTACGTCAGCACTCGAAAGGGTGTTTGCCATGATATTATTACGGAGCCGAGACAGGATTACTACTGCGTGTTAGAAAATGTGGTCAGGTTTTTATCATTATTATTCATATTATTATTATTATTATTATTATCATTATTATTATTATTATTATTATCATTACTATGATGTACTGTTTGTTCTCTGTTTTTTGGAAATAAAGCTATTTTTGTCTGAACAATGTGTGTGTGTTTGTGTGTTAATGTGTGTGTGTGTGTGTGTGTTAATGTGTGTGTGTTTATTTAGTTATTTTTATTTATTTATTCTGTTATATCGAGGATAATGGAATAAGCAATCATATGCTTTTTACATCCAATCCCCGTGTGTGTGCAGTTTTTTAAATGTCATCGGTTCCCACCGGCACACGATGGCCTACTCTTACGAAAAGCGGAACAGGATTTAACGTGTGTGCAAGATCTTTTGCGTGCGTTCGCACACGGGGCCTCGGTTTGTAGTTGTGTGTGTGTGTGTGTGTGTGTGTGTGTGTGTGTGTGTGTGGTTTTCGTGCCAATACGTGTGTATCTGTCTGTCTGTCTGTCTGTCTGTCTGTCTGTCTGTCTGTCTGTCTGTCTCTCTCTCTCTCTCTCTCTCTCTCTCTCTCTCTCTCTCTCTCTCTCTCTCTCTCTCTCTCTCTCTCTCTCTCTCTGGACGGGATAGCCTAGCCCAAGTAATTTGATGGCTCAGGTTCGTGTCAACAACGAGCCCCCTTGCAAGGGGTATTTTTTCCTCTGGAGTGCTGACTCCACTCTCCCTAAATTTCTTCATAGAGACTACAAACCGAGATCCCGTGGGCGAACGCACGCAGAACATCATGTGCACACATTCCGACCTGTTCCGCCTTTCGGAAAGGTAGGCCACGCACATGAGTGCTTATTCCATCATCTTCGATATACAAGATTTTTTTTTTTAACTAAAGGAATAACAGTGAACATTTTTTCTGTCGGGAATTTTCAGAAGCTCATAATCATGAAATAAAGGCTTTTTTGTTTATTGTTTGTTGTTTTTTCGTGTTCTTTATTAAAAGAAAGATTTAATATTTGAAATTTATGAATAAGGTTTGGCCCGGGCCAAAAGTACTGATGTTAGCTGAGTGCCGAAGCCTACATTAACATGTTTTTATTGTATTTTATTATTTTTATTTTATACCACTTGATGTCACAGCAGATTTCTCTGCGTGAAATTCGGGCTGCTCTCTCTCTCCGGGGAGAGCGTGTCGCCACAAGTACAGCGCCTACCCATTATTTTTTTTCCCTCAGGGATGGTGTCTAAACACGACACCTGTGTGCATGCTGGTTTGGGGGTGTTTTTTTTTATTATTTTGTCATCCGCTCCTACCGGCACACGAATGCCTGCTCTTCCGAAAGGCGGAACGGGGTTTTAACGTGTGCGCAAGATGTTCTGTGTGCGTTCGCACACGGGGCTTCGGTTGACAGTCTCATCCGAATGACATGTTGTGATGCTGTACCAATATTGCCATGTTGGTAATCGTCTTCAGCCATAACAAGCTCTCGGCATAACAAACCTGTACTCTCCTTTAATGTCAAGGAGAGAAGAAAACAACCACCCGAAGATGGAGTATGACTGGCGGGTACTTGAAAAGTCATACACACCAATTTCTTCTCATCCTCCGTATACTTTATTCATTTTATTTATTTATTTATTTTGTATTATTATTTTTTTTGTTTGTACTTTATTCTTTTATATCGAGGATAATAGGATAAGCACTCATGTGCTTTTTTTTCATCCAGTTCCCGTGTGTATGCAGTTGTGTAAATATTGTCATCTGTTCCCACCAGCACACACACAATGGCCTACTCTTACGAAAAGCGGAACAGGATTTAACGTGTGCGCAAGATGTTCTGCGAGCGTTCGCACACGGGGCCTCGGTTTACAATCTCATCCGAAAGACTTTTCAATCTCGCAGTCATTCCCAGATGGGATGAGTGAGACAAGAGTGTATAGACTATAGTATTCTGGGATCTTGCTCGCACGTTAAAATCCACTCAGCTTTTCGGAAGAGTAGGCCATTGTGTGCCGGGGGCAACGGATGACAAAATTTGCAAAACTGCATACACACGGGGACTGGATATAAAAAGGCACACGAGTGCTTATTCCATTATCCTCGAGAAAAAAAAAAAGACTATTATTATCGTGCATAGATTCCGATTTCCGATGTATGCAGTTTATTGTATATATATATATATATATATATATATATATATATATATATATATATATATATATATATATATATATATAAGGGTCTTTCGGATCGGTTGATAATGTTTCTGCACCCTTCCCCCCCAATTCTTCTGTTTTCCTTTTTATTTATATGGGGGGGGGGGGGGGGGGGGGGCACTAAATAATTACGAATTGTTTGTTTACTTATCCTTTGAGAAGTAGTTGTGGCTTGATATTTTTTTTAATCCGCATCTCTCTCTCTCTCTCTCTCTCTCTCTCTCTCTCTCTCTCTCTCTCGGGGTGAGCGCTTCTCACACTTTTTGGCTGCAGCAAAATTTCAGAGCTCGTGAAAAATTCTGTTAATTTTCTTAATTAACCTGGTTAAATTGCTCAATAGCAAGTTAAAATCTGACTTAGGTAATACAGTAAGATCTTCTGATTACAACGGTATAATTTTTTTGCTGGTTATGTTAGTACTGGTCTGAATATTGACCATTTATTACGACTTGCTGCTGTGAAGAGAAGGAAAACTCATACACACCTGTACTGCCTATAGCACTCAAGTGAACAGCCAACATTGAATATGGCCAGCAGTGCTGCAGTAGGCAAGGAGGAAGATTCTTCTTCATGCCCTCCTCTTGCAACGCCCGTTACACTGCAAGACGTGCAGCGAATAATTGACAATCAAACTGCCATCTTTCATGATAAATTCATAGGCATCTCTACAGATATGTCAATCCTCAAGACTGCCCTCCAGAACCTTTCGTGCGATGTTGCAGCACTCAAGCAACGAACTATGAACATTGAAGCCATGTGTGAAGAGGTGAGAGACAAACATGAAGAGCTTCAGATAGCAGTGGACGATCTCCAGGAGGAGTGTGCCGAGGTGAAAAGAAAAATGAACGAAGAAATTGACAAATTAGAGGCTTTCTCCCGTCGAGACAATGTCAGAGTCTTTGGCATCCCAGAGTCCCCAGGTGAGACATACGAGTCTTGCACAGACAAGGTTTTGAACGTCTTGCAAGGAACAGTTCCAGACAAAGTATGGTCCCTTGACGACATCGACCGTGCCCACCGCCTTGGACCACGCACAAATGCGTCACTATCAAACCCACGCCCCATGATCGTCAAAATGGCACGCTGGAAGGATAAGATGGCCATCATCAACTCCGGAAGGGAGGCCCTGAAGAAAAAGGGCATCAAAGTAGCTGGTGACCTGACCACACGCCAGAGAGCAGTCCTGAAGGAGCACAGGGACAGGGGCCTACACGCCTACTACAAAGCAGGAAAGCTGGTCGTCACAGGCCCACTGAGAACCCAGGAAAACCAAAGCAGAACCTGGCGTCCTTCTGAGGGGGCCAAGAAGGGCAACAACGTCAACAGCAAGAGACGGGATCCCCAGCGTGACGCCTCCCACTCCTCAGAGGTGGTACCCACTGGTGCCTCTGCTCTGCTCAACACCAGGGAGTGGCCTGCAATGACAACTCCCAGCAAAACCAGGACTACTAACCCCTCAAAGAGACCTCGTCCCCCAAGCACTCCAGAGGCCGAGTACACTGAACCTGACCTACCTACTGATGAAGTGATGTGACATGAAGGTCTGGCCACAAGGACTCCTTTAAGTGAACTAGAAACAGAAAAGGATACATGTACCCCTATTGAGGAGAAGGCTTTGTCTGTACTATCATGGAACATTGGGGGGCTGTTTGGAAAACTTTCAGACCCCGACTTTATTAATTTTGTATGTAATTTTGATATAGTTTGTCTTTCAGAAACTTTTTGTCATGAAAAAATAACAACTTTACACAGTTTTCCAGATTATATTTGCTTTTCTTCTCCAGCTGTGAAGCTCTCCCACCGTGGAAGATGCAGTGGTGGGGTTTTAGTTTTAGTTAAAAAACAGTTTGCTGAATTTGCTAATGAAGTAGAGACAGATTGTGAAAATGTAGTTTGTGTCAAATTTGCTAAGAATCTTTTTGGTGTTGATTCTGATGTCTTCCTTTTTCAATGTTATTGTCCACCTATTACTTCCCCTTTTTATAAATCTGCACAGACAAATTGCCACATACATGCCATTGAAGAATGTATAGTTAATATTATTCTTGAACACAGTGCTCACAATTTCCTTGTTTGTGGCGACTTTAACGCCAGAACGGGAAACCTTCAGCCTAATTCAGACATGTTCAGCCTTGACCCTGAAGACATAACAAAACGTAACTGGGACGAATTTATATCATGCAGACACTCAGAAGATAGGACTGTGAATGACTTTGGAAAGACACTGTTGTCAATGTGCACATGCTTAGAGCTACTTATTTTAAACGGTTTATGTACACCTGATTTGTCTGACAAGTTTACATATATATCATCAGCTGGAAGCAGCACTAATGATTACTTCTTGAGCTCACCAGACATTCTACATCTTTGTTCTAGACTTGAAATACAGGAGCGAATAGAATCTGACCACATGCCCTTGAAACTAACCTTAACTGTATGTACTAACTGTGAGGTTGTAACAAACAATGAAGATTATGTCCCAGTTACTAAATACACATGGGATCCCAAAATGCATGACCAACTAATTGAAAAATTAGAGAGCACAGCTTTCAGAAACAAAATTTCCTTAGCAATCTCACAGATAGACTCCTCGTGTGACGATGCTCTGGAGACCTTTTCACAGGCTATCCTAGAGTCAGCATCTTGTATGAAGAAAGAATTTGGTAAACCTAAACGTGTGAAAAATACTAACAGTTGCTGGTATGATACAGAATGCAAAGAGGCAAAAAAGAAAGTATTCCAAGCCCTCAGAAAGTATAATCGTAAAAGAACAGATGCAAATCGAGCACTCTATACTTTAGAAAGAAACTCATACAAATCACTGATAAGACAAAAAGAGAGGTTATTTAAGAAAGAGAAGGTAAACAAAATTCTTCAATCTGCTCACAACTCACAGGATTTCTGGAAAGAAATGAAGGTTTATAAACATAAAAAATAATGTGGTAAACAATATATCTAAAGAAACATGGTTCAACCATTTCAAATCATTATTGAATGAGAGTAACTCTGATACTTCCAGTGATGTCACTTCTAATGCAGTATCTGATGAAATGCCTAATTTTAACAATATTGAAGATAACATTGACAGTATAAACAAGGAAATAAGTGAAACAGAGGTTAAGAATGCAATAAGGCATGCAAAACCAAGAAAAGCTGCTGGCCCAGATAAGATAATAAATGAAGTCCTTAAATCAACAGAAGTTATTGTTCCTTTCCTCACAAAACTGTTTAACACTTTGTTTACCAGTGGACTTTATCCCAAAGAATGGTGTAAAGCTATGATTGTCCCTCTCTTTAAAAAGGGAGACGCAGAAAATCCAGGAAACTATCGTGGTATCACCTTGCTAAGCTGTGTTAGTAAATTATACACTCATATTCTTAACTCCCGACTAACACAATGGGCTGAAAGCAGTAATAAAATTTCAGAATCCCAAGCAGGGTTTCGGAAAGACTATAGAACTACTGACCATATTTTTACTTTATATGCTATTGTGCAAAAATATCTACTTCAAAAGAAAAAAATATATGTAGCTTTTGTGGATTTTCAAAAAGCCTTCGACACAGTTAACCGAAATGTCTTGTGGAAAATTTTAATAAAGGTAGGTGTAAATGGTAAAATGTTAAAGGCCCTACAAGCTATGTACTCATCGGTATTGTGTTGCATTCGTTCATCCGCAGGATATTCTGATTATTTTGAATGCTTCCAGGGCCTCAAACAGGGTTGTCTTGCTTCCCCTACTTTATTTTCCCTTCTAATAAATGATCTTGCAACATATATCATAAGCAATGGACATCACGGAATTCAGCTCGGTCAAACTGCAACAGAATTGTTCCTCCTGATGTTTGCAGACGACCTGTTACTTTTCTCGTACTCTCCTGTAGGCTTGCAAAATCAACTTAACAATTTACATGATATTGCCGATAAATTTGGGTTAAAAGTAAATCTTGAAAAAACAAAAATTATTGTATTTCGTAATGGTGGACACTTATCAAAATATGAACACTGGCATTTTGGACAACAAAAGTTAGAAGTTGTTAATTCATATAAATACCTAGGTCTTACCTTCACAACACGTCTCAGTTTGAATGTTGCCACTGAAAGCTTGACAACAAAAGCTAAAAAATGTGTGATAGAAATATGCAGGACATTACGTAAACTGGATTGCTCTTCCCTCAAGATATTCTTTAAACTGTTTGATGCACGGGTTGCTCCTATACTACTGTATGCAGCTGAGGTGTGGGGTGTCCAGGAATTTAACCAGATTGAAAAAGTCCATCTCTTTGCATGTAAACGCTTTTTAAATGTTAGTCTGCATACACCAAACTATATGGTGTATGGAGAATTAGGCCGTTACCCTCTCCTTGTTCTGTCAGCTGTTAGAAGTATTTCTTATTGGTTACGTCTGTGCTCCTTACCAAGTCAAAGATATGCTAACATGGCTTACCATATGTTAAAATCGTTAGATGAAAAAGGTAGTATAACTTGGGTAACACACATCAGAAATCTTCTCTGCTCCTCTGGCTTTGGCTATGCATGGCTTTTTCAAGGAGTCGGAAATCATAAAGCTTTTTTACGTGAATTCAAGCAAAGAATGATTGATTGCTTCATGCAGCAATGGTCTGAAAAAATAACCAGTAGACCACGCTTTAATCTGTATAGTTCATTCAAAAGCTTATTAGAACCGGAAAAGTATATGGACTTAATCACTTCCAGGTATATACGTACAATGTTTATACGATTCAGATTGGGGGTAACAGAATTAAAAAGCAATAAATTTAGATATACGCCAGATAATTGTTCCCTAGCTTGTCCAAATTGTAATCGTGCACCTGAAAATGAAATTCACTTCCTTTTTTACTGCCCAGCATACACTGAATTACGCAAAACTTATCTAAGTAAGGTTAATTTAGAATATTTCAGAAACCAGAGGTTATCTCTATTAGAGTCACAGAAACCTGAACAAGTTGTAGATCTTGCAAAGTTTATATTTTATGCCTTTAAAAACAGGAAATCTCAATCCACTTAGTAGGTAAGATACCCCTCAGTTAGGTGTTTCTGCATATGACATGAAAGTTGTACTAATTATGCAACGGCCAAAGACCTGTCTGTCTGCCTGTCTGTCTGTTTGTATGAGTGTCTGTGTATGTTGTTTGTTTGTCAGTTTGTTTGTTTTCTTGTTTCTTTTTGTTGTTTCTTTTTCTTTCTTTTTTTTCTTTCTTTCTTTTTTCCTAGGAAACTATTTATCTGAAATGACATAGTGAACTTAATGAATTGCTGCAGTTCTTTGCATGATCTACACATTCCCCCTTGTTTATGGACACCCCGAGTCTGAACAATAAAATCATTTGTCATTGTCATTGTCATTGTCATTGTCTCTCTCTCTCTCTCTCTCTCTCTCTCTCTCTCTGTCTCTCTCTCTCTCTCTCTCTCTCTCTCTCTCTCCTCTCTCTCCTCCTCTCTCTCTCTCCTCTCTCCTCTCTCTCCCCTCTCTCTCGCTCGCTCGCTCGCTCGCGCGCGCGGGCGCCCGTAGACGGTGTTTACTTTGTGTATTTCAAATATTTGTGAAAAAAAAAATCAACGAAATTTGAAAAAAAAAAAAAAAAGTAAAGAGTAAAATCGCTCACAAATTGAGAAACAATGTTTGTTTCTACACACATAAAAATTTGTCTTGAAAAAAAAAAAGATATGGCTGAATAGCTTATAAAACTGATTGTTTTGCCGGAATAATAACAATAACGAAAATAGAGATGAAATCAAAGTTAACAGAACATAGCAAACTAAGCAAATTCACTAGCAAAACAACAATAAATTAGGTGGGTTTTTTTTTTTTAGAAACAGACAAAAAGGACCCCCCAAAACTCAATCATAAATTAAAAGAAAACAAAGCAACTCCCCCCTCCCCCCCCCCCCCCCCCCCCCCGAAAAAAAAGCCCCACAATATCACCCCCACTTCCATTCACTCACCCCCTCTTCTCTTAGTAAGAAACAAGCAAACGTTTACTTAACAAACAAAAAAAAAGCAAACACACACACACACACACACACGCACGCACGCACGCACGCACGCACGCACGCACGCACGCAC
>CM060323.1:14139505-14145994 GCA_030674155.1 Stramonita haemastoma
AGAGAGAGAAACTAGATATATGTCTTTTTTCTAAATTTTAATTTCCTATACATTCATTTTTTTTTTATTAATTGAAGCACAATAATTATAGACAATTCATATTTCACGACAAACATCAGCCAGACCTCCGTTGTCTTTATACGATTTTTATAAAAGTGCAGGCACGCTTCTACGCACGTGCGCGCACGCACATATACATACACACACGAGTGCGCGCATACGCATGCACGCACGACCAAAACACACAAACACAAAAACTCTCTCTCTCGACGCGCGCGCGCGCGCACACACACACGCACGCACGCACGCACACGCGCGCGCACACACACGCACACACACACGCACGCACGCATGCACACACCACACACACACCAGATTTTCCCTGCACACAACGAACAAACCTCTTTACAAACAGGACAAAAATATATATGTATTCAAACTGGTTTGAAAAGGGGAGAACAAAAAAGTGTTATTAGAACAAAAGAGAGAGAGAGGGGGGGAGAGAGAGTGAGAGAGAGAGAGGAGGAGAGGGAGAGAGAGAGAGAGGAGAGAGAAGAGAGAGAGAGAGAGAGAGAGAGAGAGAGAGAGAGAGAGAGAGAGAGAGAGAGAGAGAGAGAGAGAGAGAGAGAGAGAGAGAGAGAGAGAAGGAGGAGAGAAAGGAGAGAGAGAGAGAGAGGGAGAGAGAGAGGAGGGAGGAGAGAGAGAGAGAGAGATGACAATGATAATGACAATGACAAATTTTATTGTCTAGAGAGAGAGAGAGAGGACTGACAATATTTTATGTCTAGAGAGAGAGAGAGGACTGACAGACAGAAAGACAGAGAGTCAGAAAGACAGACGACGAGACAGACAGAGAGACAGACAGAAGAGACAGACAGAGACAGGGAGAGAGGGAGAAGATGGGGCAGGGGGGGGGAGGGTCAAATAAATCTCTCAGATCCCTAAGGAAAAAAAAAACAAACAAAAACAAAAAAACGTAAAAAAAAAAAAAATCCCCTCATCAAAAACATTGTATTTCTAGTCCACATTCTTTGAAAGGTCATCCAAGTTCCTTGTCTTATATCTTTTTTTGTTTGTTTTCTATCATTTGGACAAACTCAGCTTGTTTTTTTTTTTTTGTATCCTTTTATAATAGAAAATAGCCCTTTTGTTTAAAGGATAGAAAGGTGGGGTAGAGGGGGCGTGGGGAAGGGGTGGGGGTAGGTGTAGGGAGTTTGGGGGGGAGGGAGGAGGTGAGGTAGGTGTGGGGGAGGAGGGTTGGTGGGGAGGGAGAGGTGGAGGTTTAGGTGGGTGGGGATGTGGGGTAGGTGTAAGGAAGGGGGAGGAATTGGGGGGGGGGATTAGGGGGGGAGGGATTTGGTGGGAGGTGGGGTAGGTGTAGGGAAGGGGGAGGAGTTTAGGGGGGAGGATAGGGGAGGTTATAGGTGGGGGGATGGGGGGGGATGGTAGGGGTAAGGGGGGTGGGAAGGAGGGGGGGTATGGTGAGGGAAGGTGGGGAATTTAAGGGGGGAGGGAGTATGGTGTGGGGGGTGGTGGGTGTAGGGAAGGGGGGGAGGTTTAGGGGGGGAGTATGGTGGGAGTGGTGAGGGTAGGGGGGGAGTATGGTTGGTTGGGTGTAGGGAAGGGGGAGGAGGTTTAGGGGGGGAGTAGGTGGGAAGTGGGTGTAGGGAGGGTGGGGGAGGAGTGGTGGGGGTAGGTGTAGGGAAGGGGAGAAGATGTTTAGGGGGGGATGGATGGGGGGGGGGGGGGTGTGGGAAGGGGGGGGAGTTTAAGGAGGGAGGATGGTGGGAAGGTAGGTGGGGGGAGGTTTAGGGGGGGAGGATGGTGGGGTTAAGTGTAGGGAAGGGGGAGAAGGTTAGGGGGGGAGGAGGTGGGGGAAGGAATGGGGGTAGGTGTAGGGAAGGGGGGAAGAATGGTGGGGTAGGTTAGGGAAGGGGGAAAGGGGGGGGAGGTTTAGGGGGGAGGATAGATGGGGGGTGGTGTAGGGAAGGGGGAGGAGGTGGAGGGGAGGATGGTGGGGGTAAGTGTAGGGAAGGGGAAAGGAGGTTTAGGGGGAGAGAATGGTAGGGGTGGGGTGGGAGATGGTGGGGAGGGATGGTGGGGGTAGGTTTAGGAAAGGGGGAAGGATGGTGGGGTAGGTGTAGGGGAGGAGGTTTAAGGGGGGAGGAGCTTTAGGGGGTGGTAGGTAGGGAAGGAGGAGGTTTAGGGGGGGGGTATGATGTAGGGAAGGAGGTGTAGGTGGGTTAGGTTTGGCGGGGAGGATTATAGGGAGAGATTTGGGGTTTGGGTTTTTTATATTCTTTTATATCGAGGATAATTGAATAACCACTCGTAATTTTTTTACATCCAGTCCCCGTGTGTATGCAGTTTTGTAAATCTTGTCATCTGTTCCCACCGGCACACGATGGCCTACTCTTACGAAAAGCGGGGCATGATTTAAACGTGTGCGCGTAAGATGTTCTGAGAGAGGAGTGGTAAGTTAGGGGGAGGGAGAGGTGAAGAGATGAGGAGACTTGAGGGTGTGGGAAGGATGGGGGCAGGTGTAGGGAAGGGGGAGAGTTTAGGGGGGAGGATGGTAGGAAGGAGTGGTAAGTTAGGGGGAGAGGGAGGAGGTGAAGAGATGAGGAGATGGAGGGGGTAGGTTAGGGAAGAGAGGATGGGATAGGCTGGGGGTGGGAGGAAGGTTCGAGGGAGGAGAAGGGAGTCGGTTTAGGGGGAAAGAGGATGGGATAGAATAGGGAGGGAAGGGGGTAGGTTTAAAGGGGTGGTTACATTCGTCTGTAATAAGTGGGTCATATTATATCTTTAAGCATCAAACTGAACAGGAAACAGACGGCCAATGTGCTGTTTCCCATGCCAGGATTGTAGAAGATGGTCCAAAGCATGTTGTGCCTAAAACATGCTGTCACCCCTATTTGCAGGTTTTGCCCAATATCCTTGCATTAACCGCTAGACTACATGACCATTTCTAACGAACACTTCTTTCTTGAAGATTTCAGACCAAAAAAAAAAAGAGCTAACAAATCTTAGGATAAGGAAAAGCAAATAATAGCAAATAAACAAAAAATAAGCAAATAAATAAATAAATAAACGCAAAAAGCAAAAAACAAAACAAAACAAAAAATCCCGAAAGAAATAAAAGGGAAAAAATTAAGAAAAAGGAAAGAACAAAATATGTAGGAAAAAGAAATAAGAAAAAAAGTAGAAAAAGAATATAATGAAGGAAGAAACCAAAAAAAATCAGAGAGAGAAAGAAATAAGAACAACACCAGAATAAAGAAAATTCAAAACTAAAGAGTGAAAAAAAACAGAAAAGAAGAAAAAAAACAACAACCCCACCTCCCCCTCCCCCCTCCATCCTTATAGAAGAGAGAGAGAAGAGAGAGAGAGAGAGAGAGGAGGAGAGAGAGAGAGGAGAGAGGAGAGAGAGAGGAGAGAGAGAGAGAGAGAGAGAGAGAGAATCAAACACGTTTGGTGGTCTGGATTTGCATAACTATGGTCGACACGCACAATGCTTGTGAAAAAGATAATAAAAAATAACATTTAAAAAAAAAGATGTTGACGTTGCCTTTGTAAACTGAGCTGTTTATTTTCAAACAATGCCTTGTTGTTTGTATGCTCTCTTGCAGAGGGTTATTGATTCTATGAAGTCGAGCTACTGTTGTTGCTGTTGTCGTTGTAGTTTGTTTTGGTTTTTTTTTTTTACAGTTGCTATTCTTGTTGATAGATTGGCTCTCCTCTTAGAGCTCTGTCCTTTTTCATTATTTAAAAAAAACAAAGCTTTGAAAAAAATTAAAACGGACGTCTTCCTTTTGTTTATCTGTATCGTGTTTTTTTTTTTTCTTTGTTTAATTCTTCAGTTATTGCCAGTTTTCATAGACCGTCACTGTGTGTACTGTATAGAGTTTCCCCCGCTTTCACAAAGGAATTCTGCTTGGTTTTATTTTATTTATTTTTTTTTTTTTTTTTTGTATACCACTTTATGTCACAGCAGGTTTTTCTGCGTGAAATTCGGGCTGCTCTCTCCCCCCGGGGAGAGCGCGTCGCCACAAGTGCAGCACCTACCCATTTTTTTTTTTCCTCCTCAGGGATGGTGTCTAAACACGACACCTGTGTGCATGCTGGATTTTATTTTTTATATATATATATAATTTTATATTAAATTATATTTTAATATTTATATTTATTTATAATTTGTCATCCGCTCCTGGCTGCAGCCGAACTGGCTGCATCCTTCAGAGAGTCCATAGCCAGCACTGCGTTTTAAGGACGTGTACTAGTATAGTGCACTGGACCCCAGACGGCAAGAGAAAGAGAGGAAGACCAAGAACAACATGGAGGAGGAGGACAGTGGAATGTGAGATGGAAGCCATGCAGCACTCTTAAGAGTTCTTTGGCCAGGCTGGCCCAGGATATAATAGGCAGGGGTGGAAAGACTTTGTTGCTGCCCTACACACCACTGGATGTAAAGGATGATGTGATGATGATGATGATGGATGATGATGATGATGATGATGATGATGATGATGATGATGATGATGATGAGTGAGAAGAAGAAGTGATGATGATGATGATGATGATGACGATGATGATGATGGATGATGTATGATGTAGTGACAGGATAGCTCAGTGCACACACTCGCTTTTCCCAAGCTAAGGTTTTTTAAGCAGCATCATGGTTCCCAAGTGGATGAGTGACCGCGTTTTATGCGCCTTGGCTTCTTCAGTCCCCTAATTCACCCAGCTGTAAATGGGTACCTGTGCCGTCTTTAGGGTCAGGGAAGGTAATGAATGCAGCGAGGGAGAGAGATGGGTGCCGCCCTCAATAATTATGCTGGCCCAGGAGAAGCTGAGGTCTCGGACGCCTCGCGCGCTCCCTACGACCACATAGGTTACGTACGGACACCTTTACCTTTAACTTACTAGTATGACATGGAAGCCTCTGACATCATATCAACTCTGACAGCTGGGTTGTATTTGCCAGAAAAAAAAACATTGCAGTGGGTAAAGGAGAGCAGTACGTGAGGGAATCCGTAGGGGAGAAGCGAAAAAAAACTGCAGAAATGAAAAGACAGAAGCTGCAGAAAGGAGAGACATACAGCCAAACCGGGCTATTATTTATTTCTTTATTTATTCTTTTTATCGAGGATAATGGATTAAGCACTCATGTGCTTTCTTTTTACATCCAGTCCCGTGTGTATGCAGTTTTGTAAATCTTGTCATCTGTTCCCACTGGCTCACAATGGCCTACTCTTACGAAAAGCAGAATAGGATTTAACGTGTGCGCGAGATGTTCTGCGTACGTTCGCACACGGGGGCTTTGGTTTATAGTCTCATCATCCGAAGGACTTTGGGGGAGAGTGGAGTCAGCACTAATGTTAACTCCAGGGGGAAAAATCCCCTCGAACGGGAATCGAACCCGAGTAGTCAAATTGCGAGTGCAATGTTCTGACCACCAGGCTATCCCGCCCCCCTCAAACTAAAGCAAGGTGCAGCCACTGTCTCCCGAAGGAGGAGTTTAATCGTGTATTGCATTGTATTTTACTGTATTTTACTGTATTGTATTTTATCGTATACACGATATGCGAACGCACGCAGAACATCTTGCGCACACGTTAAAACCTCGTTCCACCTTTCGGAAGAGCAGGCCATCGTGTGCCGGTAGGAGCGGATGACATTTTTTTTAAAACCAGCATGCACACAGGTTCGTGTTTAGACACCATCCCTGAGGAAAAATCGGGGAGTTGGAGTCCCAGGGCGGCTCGGGGCTGTATATGGCAACGTTCTGGTGGCTCCTGCGACGGGACTGGAACCATTCGTATCAGTCATTGCCTTTCCAATGGATCATTCCAGTGGCGTGGGGAAGGGGGGTCTGCTGCATGGGTAACAGCTTGCCCTCCATACTTACCCAGGCTTTGCGCTCTAAAGACTAGAGCGCAACTCCATAGTCTTTCGAGACTGATGGGTGCCTACTACTATTTTATCGTATTGCATTGTATTGTATACCCCTCAACAGTAAGGCAGATTTCTCTGAGAAAAAAAATTCTGGCCACTCTTTCCGTGGAGAGAGAGAGAGTTGCTACAGTGAAACATGATCCATTTAAAAACAGTTTTATTCCTGCATTATGATGATAAATGATTATTCTCTGTGATGATAACTTTTCCCAATCAATTACTTTGCTAGGAACATTCTTTTCCCAATTGAACTTCCAGGAACCAGTCTTCTATTGCGTGGCTTCTTTTACATGCACTAAATAATTATAATTATGTTTTGCGAACAGATTCTCGATCTATTGTCTCACCAGAGAGGCGAGTGCATAATTATACTGGCACTTCTGGCCTAGCAGATGGAAGAGGAGGGGGAAGGGGGGGGGATTAGTTTCAAAATGGATAGAACTAGGTGCGTTACATCTAAACTACAAATTATCACACAAACAATTGCTAGTCCCACTTCACAAGCACAAATGATATTGTATATAATGATTCTAT
>CM060323.1:14148594-14151094 GCA_030674155.1 Stramonita haemastoma
AAGATGAAAAAAAAAGAATTCAATATCCTTCGCTCTTTTAAGCAATCAAACGCTTTCTTTGCCTTCCCTCCAACATCCCCCATCATCTCAAAGAAAAGGGAAAAACGAGAAAAAAATCCAGCACCAACCAAAAAAACCCAAAAAACAATTCCAAACTAATTTAAGTTTGCTTGGGGGAAATCAAGGCTGTTTAATTAAGAAACACTTGAAAACAACAAAATGTTACCAGCATCACCATAAACACAAATCTTCACAGGGATCCTTGGGGTGACAAGAAGACAGGTACTGATGTAGATGACTTACTTACACAAGCTACAATTATTATTTCAATAAATCCACCACCAGCTGTGATATTGCTGTACTGTGCACGCTTTGGTTACACTCCTGTATTAGCTTGCAGGGTCATGCAGTATCTTTTATATATATAGAGTGCTAGTCCGAAAAGTTTTGGAGGTGATTTTCACAGATTTTTTTTAAAGTACAAAATAAATGTGCAGTGTACAGTTGTATTGGGGATTAAGGACATAGAAGAAAGTTGAGTAATGATTGTCAAATAAGGATTTTATGTTCCTACAGTGTTGACCGCCTGCATTGCGGTTAAGAAACTAGCAGACGACATCAAAGGACTGAGGGGGTAAAGTGTTGCTAGAAAAATAAAAACGTATTTCAAAACTACCAAATTTATATCAAAATCACTTGGGCTTTGAGTCAATGGGTATCTTTTATATATATAAAAGTTGTTTTTATATCTGTAGATACCTTATTATGTATGGTACGAATGCAAGAATAATATAGAAAAAACAGAAAGGAAAGTGGCAAAAGTTAACTGTGGTGTGTACCCTTTGAAACCCTGGAGAGAATTCTCCCCATCTGAGAGTCTAATATAAAGCAGACGACAAGACAACCGCATCATACTCCCTCCCCCCCACCCCCACCCCAACCCCTTTTTTCAGTCCTAGTAAATCTCTCTTCTCTCTCTCTCTCTCTCTCTCATTCGCTTGACGCACCAGACGACATTATCATGGCGTCATTACTGACTGCTAGTTGTGTGATGTCGGCGGCGGCAGCAGACAGGAAAGTGTCTGAAAACTGCCAACACGACAACAGTCTGGGAAAAGACGCTAACAAGAAAAGCTGGGCAGACTGTGATCGTCTGTTCGCTAAGTGGTTTTCTCCTTCTTCTGCTCCTTTACATCACTGTCTGAAGGACCCGAGACAGTTACAGAGAAAGAGAAGAATCGTCAGCTGTCTTGATAATGCGAGTTGGTCATTTCAGTGTTTGGAAGGTTTAAAATTTTAAAAAATTTAAAAGGTAAACTTTCTTTGTTTGGTTTGTATGATAAGAAGGAAGGTGGCAAGATGGTCAAGACATTCACACGCCTAACAAGGGAAACGTGAGGTTCTGGGTTCAACTCCAGCCTTCTTTTTCCTTCTCAGTTTGATGAGAAAATCAAATTGAATATTAGAGTCTTTGGATGAGACTATAAATCGAGGCCCCGAGTGCAAATGCACGGTAAGAAAATCTTGTGTACACGTTAAAAACCTGTTCGTTCCGCCTTTTGGAAGAGTAGCCATTCGTTCGTCGAACAGATGACAATATTTGAAATTAAAAAAACCAACAAAAAAACGCAAGCAATAAGTGTGTTTAGACACCATTCCCAGAATCAGAATGGGTTGTACAGGCAAAATCCTACCTCTGGTAAACTTGAGAGCTCAAGGACCCAGGAAAAAAATGTTACTACTTGATTAGTTGGTGAATGTATGACCATGAAAACAGAGGTTGCTGTTATGGAGTGTACAGGATGTAGGTGGATTATTTAGCTGTGCAGAGTAATTGTTTATAGTGATGAACCCAGCCATTAAGTAGCCTGACAAGGCACAAGAAGTTTTCAGGTTAAAAGTTTTAGAGGGTTTGCAACTACAAGCTCGTCTCCTCCAGCCTTTTCCTTCTATCGACACTGGCAGTTCTACAGAAATGATGTGGATGCTATCTTGTGCACAACAGTTCCAGCTGGTGTAGGTAGCATTGTGGTGTTTGGAGCATGCATAGCATCCCCTGTGAGCGCTATTCAATCAGTGACTTCATTCTAAACTCTTCTTCCTGCTAATGCAGCACCTAAGCATTTTTCTTTCTGTTCTTAAAAAGGCAAAAGAGGGAGTGGGGACGAAGGGAGGAGGAGGAGGTGGTAGCAGTGTCTGGTTAATAACAAATCTAACTATATTTTGATGACTTTCTCCCTCCCCATCTTTTGTCCCTTTTTCTCTTGTCGTGATAGTGCATGCTTAGTATTCTTACAACCTTCTCCGTGTTAATAATATCCTAGGGTGAGTGGTCTTTTGTGGCCTGTGTGCATTATTCATTTTCCCAAGACTATCAGAAAAGGTGCATTCTCAGACCACCAGACTGCATGCACCGAGGAAGCACCCAGTGTTATGATGAGGATACAAGCGAAAAGATAATGCTCCCCTGTGGGAATGCAGGGGGGAGGGGGGGGACTGT
>CM060323.1:14158594-14183594 GCA_030674155.1 Stramonita haemastoma
GTAACCACGCTCAATGCTGCTTAAGTTTAGCTTGGGGAGAGCGAATGCTCTGACCACTGAGCTATCCCATCGCCAGAGGTTATGCATTTTTCACTTTGAGTTCTGACTGAAACAAAAATTTTATGTTTCAAAATTCCCATTTAAGATTTACAGCTTGTAGTCAATATGTTGAATTAGGTGGTGAAGCAAAATACAAATGTCTTACTGTCGCCTCAAGAATTACTGTGAAGACCTGTATCCACTTTGAGGTGACACTTGTGTAACGTTTAGCTAGTCTTAAATTCCAGGCTTTTCCGATTTCATCTCTTTTCCCAAACTTATCCCGTATTTTGCAGTTTTCAGATAGTTTCATGTCTTGTGTTGCCAACATAACGCAGTTATATACGCATATAACGACGCTATAATCATGTCGTTTCATCCAGCGAGGAAGAATAAAAACTTTTGAGAACTCGAATGGGAGGGTGAGTGGGGTGAAGTGAGTATGATGCCGGTTGTCGTCTGCTTCAAACAGGACCAGATAAAAATTTGAACTAATTGAATGTGAGTGGGTGAAGTAGTATGCGATGTAACCGGTTATGTTCAAAAGACCATGAAAAACATTTCATTGTACAAATATGTTAATCTTTTACATGTAAACAGTCTACTATGTTAATTAAAGACTGCATACTTACTCCAATTGTCTTACTTTTACTAAAGCTATGTTCAATTTACTGTAATACTTTTTTCGTCTGTCTTGTTGACAGTTTTTCCGGATTCTAACACATCTTTCCCCAGACTATTTGTTTGTCAGCGTGTGTGTCAGTTGAGAACAGTTTAAATATTTATGTCTATAACGCAGCAGTTCTATGTGTAGCCTTTATTATTGTCGTCTTTGCATCGAGCGAGGTGAGTGTAGAAAAGATTTTCTGAAACGGAAACGAAAGCAAGGCTGTTTGTTTCAGAGTATTGTTGTTTGATAGTTGTGTGTATTGCACTTTTTGGGGGGCTCTAGTACGGCAT
Source organism: Stramonita haemastoma (assembly GCA_030674155.1). Lineage (NCBI taxonomy): Eukaryota > Metazoa > Mollusca > Gastropoda > Neogastropoda > Muricidae > Stramonita > Stramonita haemastoma. Next base: position 14,159,594 of record CM060323.1, read on the forward strand.
AGAACATGCGTCTGCTTCAAATCAATTCATTCCAGATGGAAATTCAGCTCGGTAGTGTCAAAGAGGTAGCGATGGTACGCTTGCCCTCCATATTACACAGTGTGTGTTATGGCAACGCATGGCCGTCTTCGACGGACGGAACCCATGCTACTCACGCACGATTCCCTTCAATGACACAATTACCGTCACACCGAAACGGAGGCGCATCTGCTCGCATGAGTACACATGTGCAGTCCTCATACGGTTAACTACGAGGTTTTTGCTTACGAACCTAGTAGCTGAAGACAACTCAGATAGTCCTCTCGAGACGGATAGCATTACAAGATCCTCACTGTATGCGCACGCACGTGCAGTTACGCGCGCTTAACACTGAAACAGGGATGTGTAGTTACGTTGGATTAATTTTTGACAATGTTATTTTGGGTTTGTAACAGTAGCGGTGCGTGTTGCTTACGTTAATGAACGCTAGGACACTGTTTGATACTTGTTACATACATGTTCTTAGATACCTCTTTTTCTGTATGGCAATAAAGTTATGGCTTTTAGGTCCTTCGTCTGTTTATAGTGCAAATGGTGTGGCGGCGCGCTGCGTTTTACAACAACATCATTTTAGCGTGCTATTGGTTCATGTAGCTATTTTGCGGGATTTTAAGTGAGGGGGGGTGGTTGTTGCATGTAGGACAGACACGATGTCACTACACTAAAACAGTACTGACCATCTGACTCCTTTTGTCTTTGTCCATCGTCAGCAGATAATTCTATTCGAACATGCACCTAACACTTCAGTCTTGCTTATAAGCTGCCGAAAATTGTGTGTTAGTGTTCGCCCCCCCCACCCCCCCTGCCCTGCGCAACATTCTAAGCCAACCAACATCACTTGTTAAAAAGAACAACAATAATCACACCTTCACAAGTTTTTGTAGAGAGTGTGAGTGTGCATGCATTTGCGTGCGTGCGTGCGTGCGTGCGTGCGAGCGCGCGTGCACACACACACACACACACACACACGCACGCACACACACACACACACACACACACACACACACACACACACACACACACACACACACACACAGACTACCTGAGACAAGACACAGACAGCGATAAACTAGAACACCTAGGGGAACACTTGAAGCAAAGTCTATGGTGACGCTGGGAGGGGAAGGGAAGGGAGGAAGGGGGGGAGGGGAAGCGAAGGTGGTGAGGGGGGGGGGAGATAAGAAAAGAAAATGGTCTTGAAGACCGCGACGACAAGGGAGACGACCTCATTGACCTCATTGCAGAAAAGACGAAAACATTTTGTTTTTCTTAACTTGTCTCGCTTTATGTAAAGTATTTTTCAAAACAATTTTTTCCCCCTTTAAGTTTCGAAGTCTTGGTTTTCTGCTCTTAAATATCTTATCTAAGGAAAATAAGGATGGGGTGAGAAGGTGGTGGGGAGGAGAGGAATGGCGAAGGGGGTGGGGGGGGGGGGTTGGACTACAGGTCTTGTGATGGGTTTAAAAAAAAAAAGAAATCGATAAATGTCAACAATCAAAATGACACCATGAGAGGGAGAGGGAGGAGGGGAGAGACAGAGACACAGAGAGACGAGGGAAGGAGGGGAGGGGAGTGAGGGGGAGGAGGGAGGAGAGGGGAGAGAGAGAGGAGAGAGAGAGAGAGAGAGAGAGAGAGAGAGAGAGAGAGAGAGAGAGAGAGAGAGAGAGAGTTAGTTAGTTTACGTTAGTGCGAAAACTGAAAGAAGAATTTACACTGAAAAAAGATCGTGGATTTCTGGTTTTGTTACTTACGTATGCAAACACAACATGAACATGTGTGCACACACAGCGATGTGAGCATACACAGAGATGCACGAGCATGCATGCACACATGGAACACCACACACACACACACACACACACACACACACACACACACAGCGCGCATGCGAGCGCGCGCGGTATGCACTCAGAATATGTTTGCTAAGTGTTGACTGGAACCATGTTCCAGCGTTGACCATAACGGGGGGTTCTGCAGCCACACACAACTGCTACCTTACAACAACACTGTGTGTAGCCTGTATCATCACACATTGATGTGCTTTTTCCCCACTAACAGTATGGTGGACTAGGTAGGGTGGAGGACATTTCTCCTTTTTTTCTATCCCTTTTTTTTTCGTTCCTCAGCTAAAGCTCCGAAGTTCATCATTGATGAGTTTTTATGTATACGACCGGTTTTTGTTTTTAATCACCGTTAAGGTAGCTGCATTCCGACTTCGGGGAAGATATTTTAAAACGACACCACCCTGTATGCAGGATTTTTTTGTTTTTTGTTTTTAAATCTGATTTGTTCTTACCAGCATTAATGGTCTACTCTTTGGAAAGGCCAGACAGGGTTTTAATGTATGTGTTAAATGTTCTGTGCGAGTTTGCAACACGGTATCTTGGTTTTGTAGTCTCATTCGAAGGACTTAAAGTGGGGTGGGTCAGAACTGATGTTAACTCCAGGAGGAAAAACCTTAACCTTAACCTTAATTCTCTCCGTGCCAGAAGGCACATAAGGCCTGGACATCATTTCTCCACTGGTTGCGATCTGTAGCTGCGGTGCGTGCTGCGCTCCAAGAGCTCCTCCATCCAGCAGCATTCCGCTCCACCTCCACCATTCTTCGCCAGGTTGTCTTTGGGCGGCCTCTCTTCCTTCTTCCCTCTGGTGTCCATCCGAGGGCCACAGCACAGTCATTCTTCTGATCTTTTCTCAGGACATGGCCAATCCAATTCCATCTCTTTCTTCTTATTTCTGCACTTATCTTCTCTGCCCCTGCCATCTGAAGGGTTGCCTTGTTGGCCAGGAGGAAAAATCACCTTTAATTGGAATCTCTGGGCTGTCAGATTATGACTGCAACGCTCACGCCATGGTACAATTCATCATGGCTGGAATAGAAACGATTGCAAACGACTTTTTTTTTCAAAATTGAATTTAAATTTGGACAACCTATTGCCACCTTCTCCCATCTACCCATCCTAGACCCTCTGAAAGAAAACTACTTTCCCAGATGTTGCAGGAGGTGGTACGGCACTGGACTAAGATCATCTGTTAAAAAGTATCTATAGGGGAGGCAGCATACTCCACACAACAAAAAAATACTCAACCAGCTGCAGCTCTTATGTGCAAAGCAATGTCAAAGTCAAAGTCCAATTTTTAATTTTTCAGAATGGTACATTGAAAATTGTGAAATTACGAGTGTTAGTAGAACTTAAAGGAATGGTGGAGACAGGCCTGCACAAACAAAGGCTCAGGAACTTAACCCGGGAAACTCCCTGTGTGGTGGGTCAGGCACATAGCTGGGTTTGCCCCTGCAAGGGACAACTAACTACTCAGCATAGCAAGATAAACTGCCAATATACATCCTGTATATTATATCAAAGCAATCCGAGTTTCCTCAGTCATATATTCACCTACTTGGTAAAGGAAAAAAAAACAACCAAACAATACCCCCCCCCCCCCCTCCACGCCTCCGGAAATTGTTGGCTTTTTTTTCTTTTCCAATTACCATCATTCCAAACAACAAAAAATGACCAACTCCACCATCAAGATGGCTGACGGTTCTGCCATCACTGTTAAGTTGTTAACTGTCTCGCTCCTTCAGACAGTGTGATGTAGAAGTAGCAGAAGAAGAAGAAAACCACTTAGTAGCGAGCAGACGATCACAGTCTGACCAGCTTTTCTTGTTAGCGTCTTTTCCCAGACTGTTGTCGTGTTGGCAGTTTTCAGACACTTTCCTGTCTGCTGCTGCCGCCCCGACATCACACAACACAACACAGCAGTCAGTAGTGAAATGACGCCATGATTTATGTCGTCTGGTGCTCCCAAGGGAAGGTGAGAGAGAGAGAAGAAAGATTTTACTAGGGACTGAAGAAAAGAGGGGTGTGGGGAGGAGTGAGTATGATGTGGTTGTCTGGAAGAGCATCTCTCGTGTTTCAAGGTGTGGATTTGACTTTTCACAGCTGTGGGTCAATAACATGTTGAAATAGCTGGTGTTAAGTATTAGGCTTGTGTTTTTGTCCTCTCAAAGGTGATTAGTGAAGACTGGCCTTTAGGGTGATACTTTTGGCATTTAGCTTTTTCCATGACTGAGTGTTCTCAGATAGCCTCAGCTCTTCTCTAAGTCATTCAGATGAGATATCAACTGAGGTTCCGTATGTGAACGCACTCAGAACATCTTGCGCACTCCTTAAAACCTGTTCTGCCTTTTGGAAGAGAAGGCCATTGTGTGCTGGTCTGTATGGACACCAAAATTTACAAGGCTGCAGTGCTTGTGCCATGATGCTCGAAATAAAAGAATAAATAAGTTTAAAAAATAAATAAATAAAAATAAGGAATCTGAAGATATGGGATTTGTTGTTGCTGGGGATTTTTGTTGGGGGGGGGGGGGGGGGGGGGGCTGTTAGGAGAGAAGAAGAGACAAGGTCTGATCTGTAAAGTTAAAGAGACCATTCAGTCATTCATTCCTTTGCTCTTTTATTTGTTCTGACAACGTAATAAATTCACCCCATGCTTCTGCCCATTATAACTGCTACCTGATACTTTTTTTCCGCAGAGATAGGACAGACATCATTTGTTACACATACTTATTTTTGTACGTACCCATCCTATTTTAGTTACCTCGGATAGTAATACCTAAATGCGTATGAGGAGGAACACCTTGTTACTACGTCCAAAAATATCCATACATTCGTTCATAGGTTGTGTTGCTTGTTACTGCCTACTTTTTTCACACTTTTTGTTTATTCTCCAGCTCCCACCGTTCCGAGTTTGCCAATAATGACATGTTTCTGTATGGTACCGTTTTTACCCACCATTGATGGTAGCGGCATTCTGACTTCGGGGATGATGTGTAAACACGATTCCAGCGTGCATCTGGTTAAAAAAAAACGTTTTGGTCATCTGTTCTTATCAGCATGAATGGCCTACTCTTCACAAAGGCAGAACAGGTATTTATGTGTGCGCAAGATGTTCTACTTTGGTTTGCACATGGAGGACCTCGGTTTATAGTCTCAGTCAATGGACTTTCGGGGGAAGGTGAGTGGGTACTGATGTTAAGGACGGAAATTCCATGGCCTTGAACGGGCGTCTCGGTGGTGACTCGAACCTGGACTCCACCCAGGGGACAGAATAGCCTGGTGGTCAGAGTGATGATGCGCTCGTGATCTGCTGACCCAGGTTCCAATCTCGTTCAAGAGGACTTTTCCTCTGGAGTTAACATCAGTGCCGACTCCACTCCACTCCCCTCAAAAGTCCTTCAGATGAGACTAAAAGCTGAGGTCCCATGTGCGAACGCACGCAGAACATCTTGCGCACACGTTAAAACCTTTTCCGCTTTTTCGAAGAGTAGGCCATTGTGTGCCGGTGGGAACGGATGAGAAAATTTAAAAAAAAACTTCATACACAAGGGGACTGGATGTCAAAAAGCCTATTCCATTATCGCGAAATAAATAATATATAATAATAATAATAATAATAATAATAATATAATAATAATAATAATAATAATAATAATAATAATAATAAAAAAGAAAGAAATCCCAGCTCGTCATGTGTCGAACAACCAATGAGCTGTCCTGCCCTCCTCATATCACACAACATGACCACAATCATGGTACCCGCTTCACATAAACACGTTCTCCCCACAGGGAGAGCGCTAGGCTAGGCTTGTTAAAGTGAATCGTACTTTCAGGAAGAACAGTGTATCGTTATCATGATGATGAGAATAATGCTAATTGTAATGCTAATAATGACGCTAATGATAACGTTAATACTGCTAATAACCCTAATAATAATGATGACAATTATAATAATAATAATGTTAACAACAATGATAATGATAATATAATAATGAGAAGAAGAAGAAGAAGAGGAAGAAGAAGAATGATTATAATTATATTATTATCAGTAGGACCATTTATTATCATTCTTGTCATGATTTATCGCTATTACTGCTTTGATGCAAATGTTCATCACGATAGAATTTTCTGATTGCAAGTTTTTAAAGGAATTTTAAAAGAATCAGATATATTTCTGAGGTCTCTATTTAAATTTTTATAGATACTAGAGAGGCCAATGAAAACATGGCCATAGTGTTTGGTGAAACAGGGCAGTGTTCTTTATCTATTATTGTCCAAATGTGAAAGATCAGTTTAGGAGAAATTTAATCTGATCATTTTCTTTGGTCTGAAATCAGCTGGGGCAGACAGAAAAACAGCATAAAACACCCCCCACCCTCCCCCCAAAAAGACAAACAAAAAAAACAACAACCCCTCACAAATCAAACAAACATAGTAAACCAGCAAATAAAAACAAACAACTTACAAAACAACCACCAAAAAAGACGAAGAAATAGTTTTGTTACCTAAGATTTCTTTTAAACCCGGAACATTGTTCAGAAATGTATGAGCACAAAGTTATTCTCTAAACTAACATGAAGCATACTGATGTCCTATCGTAACAAACACACCTCTAAGCTGGATCAATGCTCTAGAGGTAACGCACCTGCCTAGAAAGCGACAAGTTCGGGTTCGAAGTGTGTCGTAATTCGATTCCCCCGTTTTGGCCAGAAACTTTTCCCCCCATCCACTGGACTGTGGTGGTCTGGATGCTAGTATTTCGGACGAGACAATAAACCGAGGTCCCGTGTGTTATACACTTAGCGCACGTAAAAGAACCCACGGCAACAAGGGGGGTTGTCCCTGGCAAAAGTCTGTAGCAGAAAAAACAACCATTCTGACATGGAGACGGATACATTTGAAGACAGGAAAAGAAAAAAAAAAGGGTGGCGCTGCTTTTGTAGCGACGCGCTCTCCCTGAGGACAACAGCCCGAGTTTCTCCTAGAGAAATCTGCCATGTCTTAACGTGGTATGCACTGTAGCAGGTACACCCACAAGCTGTAATGAAGGCAGTGGCAGAGTTGGGGTTTTGATGGGCATCGTGTTTTTTTTCTGCATCAGCCCCAACAATGTTATGGCTTGAGAGATCTGATAAATTATGTCTCACTCCATTTCCTTTCATGTAAAGAGAGCGTAGGACATGGACCACAACCTATCCATCTTGCATTCCTCTACATTTAAACATGGGAGACTGCGCCGCCTTGTTCCAAACTGCGCATTTTCCTTTATGGGGAGACTGCGCCGCCTTGTTCCAAACTGCGCATTTTCCTTTATGGGAGACTGCACCGCCTTGTTCCAAACTGCGCATTTTCCTTTTTACTTGTGTATTGCGTGGTAGATAGGTAGGTAGGTAGGTAGGTATGTAGGTAGATAGGTGGTAATTCGTCTGCTTCTTCCTCTTTCATGTGAACTTCACGCGCCTATCTGTCTGGTAACATGTGTTAAATGAGTTATCTTGTGGTATAACTTCTACCATAAAACTTCTGTTTCTCTTTTCTTTTTCTTTTTTTTTACCACTTGCCTTATTATCTTTGCCGTTACATTGATGCTCGTGGCTATTTCAGTGTAAGAATTGGGCGGGGAAAGGCTTTCGCGAAAGTTTTGCAGTCTTGATAATAGTTTGAAGAAGGTGGTGCTCCAAGTTTCCGGATTGGTTAGAGTAAGACAAACAATTTTGAGGGGATAACTTGGTGGTGGTTAGAGCGTTGTGCACAAGTGATCTGATGGCCTGGGTTCGAGCCGAGGTTCAAGCCAGCATCGAGATGCCCGTTCAAGGGGCCGGGATGTTTCTCTTGGAGTTAACATCAGTGCCAACTCCACTCCCCGAAAGTCTTTCGGGTGAGACTATAAACTGAAGTCCTGTGTACGACTGCACGCGGAACATCTTGTGCTCACTCAAAACCTGTGCCGCCGTACGGAAAATAGGCCATTGTATACCGATGGGGAATGGATGATAAAATTATTAAAAACGCATGTACATGGTAATTGGATGTTAAAAAAACAACAACAACAAAAAACAGCACATGGGTGCTTACCCATTATCCTCGAAATGATTTTTTTCCCCTTTCTTTCTTCCTTTTATTTTGGTTTTGTTTTTGAAAATGATAAAATCTAAGAGGTGGTGTTTGAGTTTTAGTCGGACATTGTTGGGATTTAAGAGAAGCTTCTGTGATTTATAAATGTATGCATTTGTTGCCTTAAGGCCAGACATGGGATTGTAAACTGCTATGTTATGGATTGTTTAGAAAGGGCTTTGTTGTCTCAAATACTGAAGGGGTTTTGTTGTTTCAAATATATCATATAGGCCTACCACTCGGAAATCACCAACAAAAAATATCACTTTGGTTATGCATTATGATCTTCCGGTGTTTTGGAAAAAATCAAAATGGCCGACAAGCAAATTATTTTTAAAAAAAACAACTAAAGTGAAAACAAAAGAGAAGAATATGTTTTAATCTTTTTTCTGGAATAGATTTTTTTTTACAGATGATTTCTATATATTAATTTCTGCAAGTTCTTCTTACTTTCAACAGTTTTCTGATTTTCTAAGAATTCTCTCTCTCTCTCTCATCTCTCTCTCTCTCCTCTCTCTCTCATCTCTCTCCTCCTCTCTCTCTCTCTCTCTCTCCTCCCTCTCTCCTCTCTCTCTCTCTCTCTCTCTCTCTCTCTCTCTCGTCTCTCTCTCTCTCCTGTCTCTCTCTCTCTCTCTTCTCCCTCCTCTCTCTCTCTCTCTCTCTCTCTCTCTCTCCTCTCTTCTCCCTCTCTCTTCTCTCTCTGTCTCTCTCTCCTTCTCTCCTTCTCTCTCTCTGTCTCTCTCTCTCTCTTCTCTTCTCTCTCTTCTCTCTCTCTCTTTCTTTCTTTTTCTTTTTTCTTTCTTTTTTCTTTCTTTCTTCTTCTCTTTCTTTCTTTCATTTTGTTCCTGGATTTTTGTCGTAAATCTGGCTTGATACAGAATTTCAAATAACTAGAATTTGAGAATTGATCCATATAAACACAGATAGACATTTTTATTTTTATATCATAAGACATGCGCAAAGTCCAATACTATTGTGCGGTTTGTCGGTTTTTGTTTTCGGGTTGTTGTTTTTTTACGTCCAGTCCCCGTCTGAATGCAGTTTTTGTAAACTTTGTCATCCCTTCCCACCGGTACATTTAGCCTACTCTTCCGAAAAGCACAACAGGTTTTAACGTGTTTACGAGATATTCTCAATTGGGACTTCGGTTTATGATTTTTGTGTGTTTTTTAATAATTATATCAACTATAATCTCATCCCAATGTGTGTTGTGTGTGGGTGGGGGGGGGAGGCTGAGATTGTGTGGTGTAAACTTGCATTTGTACGTAGTTGTAGGCTACACACGTGTGTAAGGGAGGTGCCTGTGTTCACACTCGCGCGGCTCACGCACACGTATACTATCAAATTTACGAAACAAGCGAAAGAGTCGTTGGAAATCCAATTTGCTATAGTGTAGTGTGTGTGGTTGTGTGTGAGAGAGACAGATGTCCGCGCGTATCCTCCAGTGAGGCGTCAGAGCGCAAAGCCTTGTCTCCACAGTACAGTGCCACGGCTCTGTCCTCTCTCCGCTCGTCACTGCAGCTAGCCAGACTGACAGTCACTGCCACCTACACCTCCCTAACACAAACAGAAACTTTCCCCAAACCTTCCTGTTCCCTCCCTCCCTTTTACTCACCACCTTTTCTGTCTTGTCTGTGTCTTTCTGTCTGTCTCTGTGTGTGTCTTGTGTGTGTGTGTCTGTGTGTGTGTGTGTGTGTGTCTGTGTGTTGTTGTCTGTCTGTCTGTCTGTCTGTCTGTCTGTCTCTGTCTTCTTCCTGTCTTCTTCTCTCTCTCTCTCCCTCCTCTCTCCTCTCCTCTCTCTCTCTCCTCTCTCTCTCTCTCTCTCTCTTCTCCTCTCTCTCTCTCTCACTCCTCTCTCTCTCTCTCCTCGCCCTCTCTCTTCTTCTTCTTCTCTCTTCTTCCTTCTTCTCTCTTCTGCTCTCTCTTCTCTCTTCTCTCTCTCTCTCTCTTCTCTCTCTCTCTCTCCTCTCTCTCTCTCCTCTCTCTCTCTCTCTCCCTCTCTCCTCTCTCCTCTCTCCTGTTCTTGCGTATGAGCTGAGAGATCGATGAATTCACGTGTGGAAGAGAGAGAACAGAGACAGACAGAGAGAGTGGACAGAGTGACAAGAGAGGGTGTGTGTTTGAAAGAGAGGGAGAGAGATATGGGGAAGGGGAGAGAGAGAGAGAGGGGGGGGGGAAGGGATAAGGATTGGGGGATTTGGAGGGGGGGGGGGGGATTGAGGGGAGGAGCAGAAAATTTTATTATGGCATCAAGTTGGCGACCTATGGGGTTATTTTTTCCTTGACCGCTCCCAGACGTTCTGACGTCATCCGCAGTCTGGTGATTCCAATTTGGGTCTGTTTGATGGCTCCCTGGGCCCGGTGCCAGGCCAGGGAAATCACTACCTCACCGGATCTTGGGCCAGGAGTCTTTTTTTTTTGTTTTTGGGGGGGGGGGTGGTGTGGTGTTTTGGTTTGTTGTGTGTTTTTCTTCTGTTGTTGTTGTTATTTATTTTTACCGTTTGGTTTATAGTGAGTTATGTTTAGTGATTGTGTAATGTGTGAGTAGATGAGTGTTTGGTGAGTGTGAGTGTTGTGTGAGTGAGTGTATGTGTGTGTGTGTGTGTGTGTGTGTGTGTGTGTGTGTGTGTGTGTGTGTGTGTGTGTGGTGTGTGTGTGTTTTGTGTGTTTGTGTGTGTGTGTGTGTGTGTGTGTGTGTGTGTGTGGTATTTAAAAAAAAAAGGTCTTGCACTTTTATTATGTTACTATTATAGTTCCTTCATGACGAACGCTCGTTTTTTTTTCATTAATTCATGTTTGTACTGCTGTTAGGTTTGTTCTTGTGTTGACTTATAGTTCTTTTTTTCTTTTTTTTTCTTTTTATTGTTATCCTTCCTACCCACTAAAAGGGCAGTAAAAGGAATGGAATTTTTGAATAATGTGGGTGTCTTGGTAGGGGGGTTTGTAGATTTTTGTTGTTTGTGTGTGTTTTTTTCTGTTTTTGTGGGGGGGGGGGGGGAGGGGGGTGTTGTTAAGCATTTTTTGTTTTGGTCCTTTTTTGTCTTGCTGTGCGTTAGTATTCGTGGCACACGGCACTGTGTAGCAACACCACGCGTTTTTGTAATGTACTGTATTTTTTTAATAATAAACAACATTACAGTGCAAATGCAGCATTTTATAAAATCTGTTAGTGTATTGTGTATAGCAATTGTATTGCAGTAAATTGCATTTGGAGGGGAGTGGGAGTAGAGAGAGAGGGACAGACAGACAGACAGACAGACAGACAGACAGCGCAGAGACAGACAGACAGACAGAACAGAGACAGACAGAGAGATTCAACTGGTTTCCCCCATATATCGTCAAAACCAGGCTTAATGCAGACTGACGCTTTTAGAGAGAAATTGAAGAACCGATCTTCCTTCCAGTTTCTTTCTACATACCCTCCACACCTGTTACACCTGTTAGTGCATTGAATCCGGGAAAAGCTATCTATCACTGGTCATCCCAGAAAATAAACCCATAGCACTTGTGCAGGTGCCTCGTTGGTTTTGGCTTTCAGCGGCCAAACATTGATATAAGTCAGTAGACTTGGAGCCTAGAAGGTGCAACACGAACAAACTGAATCACAGTTGCATCCGATGAGATCGGATTGAATGTTTAAGCAATGGTATTGGCTGTCACAGACCGTTAGCAATGTAAGAAAAAAGATAACAAAAAACCCAACACAAAATGAAGAAGACATGGGGTTGAGTTAGGAAAGTTAGGGTCGCACAAAGGAAATATTAAAAAAAAACAACCAAAAAACCCCAAAAAACCTGATACAGATTATAGTTGATTCTTTATTTATTATACTGAAAAACTCGAATCTTCTCTTTTAATGTTTCTTTTATAGTTTCAGCTTCACGCTGTATAGTTTTGATAGCCTAGCGATGATGGGAAGTTGTGATGGATGTGATAGAACGAATCGGGGTGAAGGCCGGCGGGCAGACAGGGACGAGACACAGGACAAACGAGAGAGGGGACAGGACAAGCAGGACAAGACGAACAGAGACAGGAGACAGGGACAGGACAGCAGACAGAAGAGGCAAGCAGGACAGGAGCGGACAAAAGATGAGCAGCACACACACAAAAAAAGAATGCTTGTGATGGGTTTTAGTTTTGTTGTCTTTTTGTTGTTTTTTTCCCTCTGTTTTTGCCCCTATAAGCCCCTATCTCAGCGCGGCTCGCTGCAGTTTCTTCTTCGTCGAATGCTCAGACGCAACTATTGTCGTCTGTTATATATGAGCGAAAACTGCGTTGCACTGCCGTTAAGCACCTGACAAGTCAGCCCAGCGCGTCTGACTTCGAGATGGGTGGGTGTGGGGGGGGGGGGGGGGGAAGAATCCTTATCTTTTAAGTCTTTGTGGGGGAAAAAAAGGCAGAATGCGCCAAGAAGGCGGGAAATAGACAAAGAAGGAGGCAACAGGGAGAAAAGAAAGAATGCAGAAAGCAAGAGAGGGATAGAAAAGAGGGAATTTCCAGCTCGGAATTTCCAGAAAGTGGGGATGTTAGGTAATCTGACAGGCAGGTCCCAGGCACCCCACTCCCCACCAGGGACTGAAGCTAATTTCTGAGACCCCCCCCCCAAAAAAAAAAAAAAAAAAATTCTGTGGTCCTGATGTGGAAACAACTCGTGTAGGAGGTATGTACAAATCGCCAAACAAAAGACAAGAAGTGGATCGGTGGTCTGGGTGGTAACGCGCCTTGCCTAGAAAGCAAAAAGTCCGGGTCAGAGTGTGCGGTGGTTCGTACCCCGTTTGGACCCAAAACTTTTCCCCCATCCATTAGACCCTGAGTGGTGGTCTGGGCGCTAATCTTTCGATGAGACGATAAACCGAGGTCCCGTGTGTTCAACATCACTATTTAGCGCACGTAAAAGAATTCACGGCAACAAGGGGACCCTGGCAAATTCTGTGAAAAAAGCCTCTCTGATAGGGAAACAAATACAACTAAGTTTCATGCAGGAAAAAGAAAAAAAAGGGTAGGCCTGCACTATGTGGCGACGCGCTCTCCCCGGGGAGAGCACCCGAATTTCACGCAGAGAAATCTGCTGTGACATAAAGTGGTACACAATACAAAATACAAAAGAACAAGAAAGCTAATGTTGATCTGCTCCATTTAAATCTGTCCTGAGGGAGACTTGGGTTTTTTTTGTTTTTTTCTGGGGTGGGTGTACGGTAGGAGGGTGCTGTGTACCCTCTGTTCACCGGTAGTTGGGAGCTGTTTTAGTTAGTTCTGCAGTCTGTGTTTCTTTTACACTTTCTTTCCTCCCTGTACTTTTCTGAAGTTTTCTCCCTCCTCTCCTCTCCTCTCTCTATCTTCTTCTTCTGTCGTCCCTTCTTTTTGTCTTCTTTCCGCCCCCGCCCCTACCCCCCCCCTCCCCCGCCCCCAAATTCCCTAGGCCCTCCCCTCCTCCCCCCCCCCCCCCCCCGTTTCATAAAAGAATGTGCACACGGATAGATAGCCTGTGCGCGCGCCCGCGCACGTACGTGTAAGCAAAACACTTACCTGTCTGTGCAGGTGTGTGCGTGCGTGTGTGTGTGTGTGTGTGTGTGTGTGTGTGTGTGTGTGTGTGTGTGTGTGTGTGTGTGTGTGTGTGTGTGTGTGTGTGTGTGTGCGCGTGCGTGTGCATGCTTACACCCCCCCCCACACACACACACAACACAACACACACACATCCATCCCCCCCCCCCCCCTGGAAGGTGAGACAATAAACCGAAGTCCCGTGTGTAACACAGTTCAGCGCACTTTAATTGCCCACGGCAATTAGGAACAGTTGTCCCTGGCGAAGCTCTCTAGAAATGAAAAGCTACTCTTGATAGGGAAACAAAAATTTTTTGGTAAACAGGAAAATAAAATTTAACAAGTGGGGGTTGGTTGTTGCTCTTGTAGCAATGTGCTTTCCCACAAGGGAGGAGAGCAGACCAGATTTCACGCAGAGAAATCTGCTGTGGCTGAAAGTGGTATTCAGTTCAATGTCATTGACTTCATGGACCCACGGGATTCAAGTCCAACGGTCTAAATCCCTCGGTTATAGCGTTCGCCTTGCCAGCTTGTGATACTGTGTTTTTAGAACTACCGAATCCCTAGAATCCTGGGACTTAGGAGCTTGGATCGTTCTGGTCAGTGGCTGGAATTCTTGGTTTAAACATGGTTTATTTAGTACACATAAAACATAAGCCAAACTTCAATACAGCATGGGAAAGGCATAAAGCTTTCAGTTTTTATTTTAAAGCCCTACCCATGAGGAGTTAACGTATGATGGTTATGCAGACAAGTTTTATTTAACAACACACACACACTACACAACACACATATATATACTAATAATATATATATATATATATATATATATATATATATATATATATGTATTATGTAATGTATGTATATATATATAATTATATACACACAAAAATTATTTCAAAATCTACAGAAATACCATTACACGAAAATTGAAGAAAATGTACATCATTACCAGAATGAAGTTAAAAAAAAGTGTAACGAAAAAATGCACAACCACACTAGGACGCGGAAGGATCAAAGGAAGAAACGTTGCATGTTACTCAGCCCAGTAGTTCCCTACCTTTACATTTCAACACACAACGTAGGAAGGAAGACTCCATTGCAGAACCGGTTTAAATCATTTTGTTATCTATACTCTAAAATCTTTTGGATCGATCAATAAATTCATGTACTGTTGTGAAAATGCTAATGTGATGATCAAGGCTTGATTGTCTGTCCCCATGATTACAATGAGCTATATTTACATTTTTTTTCCCCATCTTGTTTTAAGAGTATCGATTGTTTGACGGCGAAGAGTTGAATAATATGGTAGGTTAAAAAAAAAAAAACCACGGTAAAGGTGAACTGGGGATTGTACTGAGCCAAGGTGCACAAACGGTCACCCATCCACTTGGTAACCACGCTCCATGCTGCTTAACCGTAGCTTGGAGAGAGTGAGTGCTCTAACCACAAAATAATGTGGACAGTGGGGAAAAAAAGGTCTTTATAATTGCACAGTGGAAACCGAACGTTCTTTCTATCTATCCTTCAGTCTGGCGATCGTGGGGGCACCCCTGAAGAATTGACAACCAGTTCCCTCCATTCTTCTCTCTGTTCTGCCTTTCCAAAATTTTATTGAGTTCTAGGCCTGCCCTCCCATCTCTTCTTTTGTCTGCCTCTTTCTTTCCTTGGACAGTGCCTTGCAGTATTGTTTTTTGCAAGTTCTTTTGATCTTGTGACATGCCAGTACCATTTCAGTTTACGCTTCTTTACGATTGATAGAGGGTTTTCGTAGGGACTAATGGTTAGCTGGATTTTGTTATGCACTTTTTCGTTGCTTATGTGGTCTCCGTAGGAGATGCCAAGGAGTCTCCGGAAACATCTCGTCTCTACCCTCTGTACTCTTCTCCCCAATAAGCAGTCAGGTCCACGATTCACAGGCATACAGAAATATGGATATGACAAGGGAGCGCATTAGTCTGATCTTAGAGTTGAGTGAACTAATCTTTCTTAGGACCCTGACCTCGCCTCTCTCCTCTGATGCTCAGTTTTCTTACCCCCCCCCCCCCCCAAAAAAAAAAAAAAAAAGTTTTCCTGTCTAAATCAAGTCTAGTGGTGAATAGACATTAATTAAACTTATGGAAAAAAAGACAAAAAAATTGTCTGGTTGTGGTCACACGTAAACAAACTCGAGACTTTAGAAATGAATTGGAGAGAAAATAAAATAATAATATGCTTATTGTCTCACTGCCGCTATTGTTCTGTCTTCATCATAAAAGAAAATAATGATAATAACTTTTTAGAGGGGTATGATTATATTTTGTTTTATTTTACAAATAACAAGTTTGCAATTTTAAGTATTTTATAAAAGTTGGATGAGGTTTTTTGTTTTTTGTTGTTTGCTGTGGGGTTATCAAGTGCCAGACAGCTCATTAAAAACAAAACAACAGCCCCCCACCTTTTTTTTTTGTTTTTTTTAAAGAGTAAACATCGTGTCTGTTTGTAATTGTGTCTGCCAAGAATGGTAAATGGTCAACAGGATGTCCTTCTCTCCCCCCCCCCCCCCCTTTCCCAGTCACCTGTACCTGTTGTTCCTATTTATGATAATAATAATAATATAATAATAATAATAATAATAATAATAATAATAATAATAATAATTTAACATATGGAATTTTTATAGCGCTGAATCTTGTAAAGCAAACAAATCGAAGCGCTTAACATTCAAATCGTTCACGCGCATTGGACTGTTCACAACATAAATAAAATTAACAGACTCTAAATTCACACACACGCCCCCCCCCCCCCCCCCCCCCCCCTCAAAAAAAAAAAATTCACGCACATGCACACACAGTAACGCACTAAGGCAAGGTGTTAGAGATGGGGGAGGGGGGGGGGCTGATTGAAAATAGGGACAGAATTTAGGTGTAGTGATGGAGGAAGATCCTAGGTAGGAAAGAAAATTTGTCTTCAGGCTGTTGAAAGTGTCAAATGAAGGATTTTGGCGAAGGGAGAGAGAGAGAGGTCGTTCCAGATAGATGGACCAGAAATAGTGAAAGAACGACTGCCGACACTGGATTCTAAAATAAAAATACAAAAAACCAGCCCACAACATCCAATTCTGTTGCAAAGCTGCGGTAAAATGTTTATCTCTGATGTTTTATACTCATTTTTTTCCAGAAGGACGGTGGTAGGACAGTTAAGACAGTCACCTGCCTAACAAATAAGCAATGGAGTTCTGGGTCCGATTTCCAGCTTCGCTCTTTGTTCCCAGTTTGACGAGAAAATTGAACTGAATGTCAAACAAAGCCCCTCGGATGAGACTTTACTATAAACCGAGGGGCCGGAAATGCACACAGAACATCTTACGCGAAGAACGGATAGCCTAGTGGTCAGAACATTGCGCTGGCAATTTGACGACCCAGGTTCGAGTCCGGTCGAGGAAATTTTTCTCCTGGAGTTAACATCAGTGCTGACGCCACTCTCCCCAAAAGTCCTTCGGATGAGACTTTACCGAGGCCCCGTGTGCGAACGCACGCAGAACATCTTGCGCACACGTTAAATCCTGTTCCGCTTTTCGTAAGAGTAGGCCATCGTGTGCCGGTGGGAACAGATGACAATATTTACACAACTGCATACACACGGGGACCGGATGAAAAAAGCACATGTTTGCTTATCCTATTATCCTCGATATAAAAGAATAGATAAATAAAATAAAAAATAAATAAATTACGCACACATTAAAAACCCTGTTCCTCTTTTGGGAAGACTAGGCCATTTCAGACCGGTAGAAACGGGTATAACATTTTTTTTTTCTAAACGCAAGCACACTGATGTCGTGTTTAGACACTATCCCCGAAGTCGGAATGCGGCTAGTTAAAAGGTGCGGTGTGGGGGGGGGGGGGGGGGGAGCGGTCTGATAATTATGGTGTTGTGTTTAGACACCATCCCCGGAGTCAGAATGTGGCTACCTAAAAGGTGAAGGAATTAGGGGGGGGGGGGGGGGGTCTCATACGCAAAAAGCTCGCCATTCGTAAACCTCGGGGCTCTAGCAGAGGAATTGGCGAGAGGGAGAAGAGGGGGGGAATTCACTTTTCACCTTTTATTTTTCTCTTTAAAATGAAAGAAAAAAAATTAATGCAAATACTGGTTTTCACTGGGTGAGCTGTTGATTTGATGATGTTTTCTTTTTGTTTCTTTTTAACAGGGCATAATAATGATAATTATGCGATGATGGAGTGTTCAGAGGAAATCGGGTAACTCCGCTGGGGCTTGGATATATAATCATTCAAAGAAAGAAGTAATATAATTGAAGAAAGAAAGTAATTATGTCATCAAAAGAAAGAAAATGTCAGAGGAAGTGTGAGGGGGGTGGGACTTTGACGAACCATCGTGAAGCTTGTGATATGAACTGACTGTAACCAAACTGGTGTGGCTCAGTGGTTAGAGGTAACAACGCACGTGCGCTAAAAAGTCTTTCGACGGACTATAAACCGAGGCCCCGTGTGCGAAAGGCACGCAGAACATCTTGCGCACACGTTAAATCCTGTTCGGCTTTTCGTAAGAGTAGGCTATCGTATGCCGGTGGGAACAGATGACATTTACAAAACTGCATACACACGGGGACTGGATGTAAAAAAGCATACGATTGCTTCTTCCATTTTATCCTCGATATGAAAGAATAAAAGAAAGAATAAAAGCGAAAAGTGGTGTGCAGAGGTCTGGTCTACGACAGTCGTGGGCAGAAAATGTGGACAGGCAGTACTTTTAGATTATTATTATTATATTATTATTATTATTATTATTATTATTATTATTATTATTATTATTATTATTATTGTTATTATTTTTATTATTATTATTATTACACTACTACTTAAAAAAATTATAGAAAGATTGCATACTGCATTCCAACCACGTGAAATTATCCTGGTGGTTTCTGCCCTTGGAGAAGTTTCGAAGGCGTTGTCGCCACAAGAAGAGCGCCATCCTTTTTTTTTAATTAACAAGAAATTGCTGTCTGCATGATGCGTTGGCTTCCCTCCCTCTCTATCAGAATGGCTTCTTTCTAACTGACAGACAGACTTGTCACACAGACAAACGCGCCTGTGGCCTGCCACTTCTTTTTATTCTGGGCTTTTGCGCTTTGATTGCGTGCTTACTGTAATCACGCACCGGGTGACCGTTGTTGCGCGCCTTAGCCTCATCAGCACAGTCCCCCAGTTCACCCAGCTAGCTGTATAATTAGGGGTGCCTGCCTACCCGTTTTCAGGGTCCAGGGAAGGTAAAGTAGTGAGGGAGAGGAGATAGATGGGCGCCGCCCTCAATATGCTGGCCCCTGGAGAAGCTGATATTATACCTCGCTTCCTTACGACAGCGTAGGTTATGGGAGGACACCTTTACCTTTAACTAACACCCTTTACCTTTAAGGGGCGGATTAGCCTAGTGGTCAGAACATTGCCTGGCAATTTGACGACCCGGGTTTCGATTCGGTCGAGGAGACTTTTCTCCTGGAGTTAACATCAGTGCTGACTCCACTCCCCAAAAGTCCTTCTTGATGAGACTTTAAACCGAGGCTCCGTGTGCAGAACCGCACGCAGATACATCTTGCGCCACACGTTAAATCCTGTTCCGCTTTTCGTAAGATGTAGGCCATCGGTGCCGGTTGGGAAACAGATGACAATATTTACAAAACTGCATACAGTTATCCTCGATTATAAAAGAATAAAATAAAATATTTAAAAAAAATAAAAAAAACTATTTAACTAACACCCACGGGGACCTCGATGTATCGTCTCATCGATCCGAAAGACTAGCACCCAGAACCTACCTACCACCCAAGGTTGAAAGGTTTTTTTTTTTTTTTTTTTTTTTTTTTTTTTTGGGGGGGGGGGAGGGGAAGAGGAGAGTTAGGGCTCAAACGGAGATCTAACCCGCAAACTGGTTGCTTTCTATTCTGGGCAGACAGGTAGATAGGCTAGGGACATTACCTCTAAACCCCCCTATCCATTAAGACGATGAGAATGAGGATGAGGATGACTGTCTGTGATCTCAGGTCTTTTCTGCGAGACCATAGCAACTGCTTGGTATAAAAAAGAAATCCTTTCCCCAGTGCTTTTTACAACAACAACAACAACAGCACAAAATTCCAAGGACAGCGTATTGATAGCATTCTAAGAGCGGGGATTGGGGAAAGAGAGAAGAGAGAGAGAGAGAGAGAGAGAGAGAGAGAGAGAGAGAGAGAGAGAGAGAGAGAGAGAGACACGCACGCACACAGCACACCACCACACACGCACGCACGCACACACACACGACACACACACACACACACTACTACACACACACACACACACACACACACAAACACACACACACACACACAAACCGACGCGCACACAACAACACACACACACACACACACACACCCCACACACACACACACACACACACACACACACACACAACACAGAACGAAAAAAAAATCCTCACAACAACCACCCCCCCCCCAACTGTAAACGGTTTTGCTTCCCACGCTTTTGTTTCTTTGTCGGTGTGTATCGATTCTCATATTATTTTACCCTGGCCAATGTTGGCAATTGTTTGTAAAATAGGCGGCACGGCACTGCAGAAAAAATTGTAACGATTAGTCTTCTTGGCTGTACTGTTATGTGTGTACAGTTCCTTTGACTGTAGGTACGTACGTACCGTACTGCGCGCGAATTATAGTGGCTACTGATAACATGAATTTGTTTTTTTGATGGGTGATTTTTTTTAATAAGGGGGGGGGGGGGGGGGGGGGGGAGAGAGAAGAGTATTCATTTTATTTTTTGAAAGTAGAACGGGGAAAAGTAGTGTGTTTGTGTGTGTGTGTGGGGGGTGTGTGGTGTGTGTGTGTGTGTGTGTGTGTGAGAGAGAGAGAAAGAGAGAGAGTGTGTGTGTGTGTGTGTTGGGGGTTGGGGGGGGGGGTAGGGGGTTGTGTGCTTTGTTGTTGTTGTTGTTTGGTTTAATGTCCTTCCACATAAAGTGATGTCAGACGATAGGGAAAAGAGAGAAGAGGGAAGGAAGGTGTACGAATGAGCATGTGTAAGTTGAAGTGTGTGGAGAGAACATTTG
This sequence comes from Stramonita haemastoma, assembly GCA_030674155.1. NCBI lineage: Eukaryota > Metazoa > Mollusca > Gastropoda > Neogastropoda > Muricidae > Stramonita > Stramonita haemastoma. Next base: position 14,180,224 of record CM060323.1, read on the forward strand.
ATACACACACACACACACAAACACACACAACAACACACACACACAACACACACACAACACACACACACAACACACACAACATACACACACAACAACACACACACACCACACACACACAACACACACACAACACACACACACACTCTTAACACACACACACACACACACACACACGCACGCACGCACGCACGCACGCACGCCGCGCGCGCGCGAACTTTTGGCACAATGGCCCCCCAGGTGAGCATCATTGCAAACATGTTTAAAACACACACACACACACACACACACACACACACACACACACACACACACACACACACACACACACACACACACAACAAACAACATAAAAATACAATCACCAATCAGAAATATCTGATGAAAAATTATACATAAAAGCACACTAAGTATTTTTCGTTAGTAATTCATGGTATCTGTTACTAGAAAGGTGGGGGTGGGGGGTGGGAGAGGAACAATTTGTTAGATCTGACTAATTAAAGGACATTTCTTATCAAGATGTGTCTTAAAAGGCGAGATGGACATTTTCTCACCCCTTTTTGGTTTCTTTCCATGGTCCCAAAAACAATGACCCTTTTTATTTGATTTGATTTGATTTGATTTATTTTCTTTTATATCAAGGATAATGGAATAAGCACTCTTGCTTGCTTTTTTTACATCCAGTCCCCGTGTGTATGCAGTTGTGTAAATGTCATCTGTTCCCACCGGTACACGATGGCCTACTCTTACGAAAAGCGGAACAGGATTTAACGTGTGCGGCAAGATGTTCTGCGCGCGTTCGCACACGGGGCCTCGGTTTAATTAAAGTCTCATCCGAGGGACTTTTGGGGGAGTGGAGTCAGCACTAATGTTAACTCCAGGAGAAAAATCTCCTTGTGCAAGAACCAAGCCAATAATTACCTGTGGTCTGAGCTTTTCTGCTTGACAAGCGCTTCGATTTGTTAGCTTTACAAGATTTAGCGCGATATAAATTCCATACATCATTATCATCATTATGATAATACATCCACCCACTAGGCAGTGGTCTTCACAGTGTGGCGGTGCTGTCTTTACAAAAAAAAACCTCATCTGGACGAATATTGCTGTTTTTACGGCTTGCATTGAAACAAAAGGGTGGTTCATTTATAGTTTTTTCAGGCAGAAGGAATAGTCCTTCATACCTTTGGCTGACATGGCCATTAAAACGGTTTCTGAGCGTGTTTATGTCGCTGCTAGCCAGTCGGCACTGATCCAGATAGTCTCTAAAAAGACTGTTATTTTATTGTCTTTTCTGTGAAAGAGAGAGAGAGAGAGAGAGAGAGAGAGGGAGAGAGAGGAGGAGAGAGAGAGAGAGAGAGAGAGAGAGAGAGAGAGAGAGAGGAGAGAGAGAGAGGAGAGAGAGAGAGAGAGAGAGGAGAGAGAGAGAGAGAGAGAGAGAGAGGAGAGAGAGAGAGAGAGAGAGAGGAAGAGAGAGAGAGAGAGAGAGAGAGAGGAGGAGAGAGAGAGAGAGAGAGAGAGAGACAGAGAGAGAGAGAGACAGAGAGAGAGAGAGTAGAGAGAGAGAGAGTAGAGAGGGAGAGAGAGAGAGAGAGAGAGAGGAGAGAGAGAGAGAGAGAGAGAGAGAGAGAGAGAGAGAGAGCACTAAAACGTTTTTATTATACTTCGGCCTTGGGTGACTTTACAAATCATGTTTGGGGTCGGGGAAACGTAGACATCATAACAGAAAACGTTTCTAACCATTTCGCATTTCCCATTCTGCAAATACAGAGAGTCACAACTCCATCTATATCTAGTTGTCATCCTCCTCATCATCATCTTCAACATGTACATAATTATCGCCATCAGCATCTTTAATAGCCACAGCAGCAGCTGCAGCGAGTATATCTGCATCACTATCATTACTTTCATCATCAACGTCACCAGCATCATCACCATCTTCTTTCCTTCATCATCTACAATATCGTCATAATTTTCTTCATCATGTATACCATTGTCACGATTTTACATCATGGTCATTATCATCATCTGCCTCATCATTTCCATCTTCAGTATATGCATCATCACCATCATCTTCAACAAATACATCATCATCATCACCATCATCTGCCTCATCATTTCCATCTTCAACATATACATCATCACCATCATCTTCAACAAAATACATCATCGTCGTCACCATCATTTTCAACATACATATTATAGTCACCATCATCATCTTCAACATGTACATCATTTTCACCGTCATCATCTTCAACATAAACATCACTTTCACCATCTTCAATATTGACATCATCTTCAACATGTACATCATCTTCAACATGTACATAATTTATTTTCATCATCATCATCTTCTTCAACATGTACATCATCGTCACCATCATCATCTTCATCATCTACACCATCGTTACCATCATCACCTTCAACATCCGCTTCATCATCACCATTATTTTTACCATTATATATATATAGTTATTATAGTTATATAGTTATATTAGTTATATAGTTTATATATTATATAGTTATAATTATAGTTATATAGTTATATAGTTATATAGTTCGGACAAATCATGGGACAAGATCACTTGCCAGAGTTGTGTGTTTTGTGTTGCATTTTTGTTGGTGGTGGATTTGATTTGATTTGATTTATTTTATATCGAGGATAATGGAGTAAGCACTCTTGTGCTTTTTTACATCCAGTCCCCGTGTGTATGCAGTTTTGTAAATGTCATCTGTTCCCACTGGCACACGATGGCCTACTCTTGCGAAAAGCGGAACAGGATTTAACGTGTGTGCAAGATGTTCTGCGTGCGTTCGCACACGGGGCCTCGGTTTAAAGTCTCATCCGAAGGACTTTTGGGGAGAGTGGAGTTAGCACTGATGTTAACTCCAGGAGAAAAATCTCCTCGACCGGACTCGAACCCGGGTCGTCAAATTGCCAGCGCAATGTTCTGACTACTAGGCTATCCGCCCCGGAAAAGTTGCATAGTTCTGATGTTTGTCTTTTTTCTTTTAACTGAAGAAAGTCTTCTTCAGGATTTATGGGAGTGAACATAGTATTATGTAAATAACCGTAGGGAATGAATGAATAATAATCCACAGTGTTGAATGCTAATAGTACGGCAATCTGTGAAAATGACAATGGACATCTGAGAAGTTTTAACTTTTTGGCATCACAAGATTTTCTCTCTAATCTTTTTTTTTTTACCCCTTCTAAAGGAAGTAACCAGTTAATATATCACAAAGCTTGAATATAGTATGACGTTAGTCTTTATGAAAAAAAATTCTCTCAGAATTCGGGTTTTTTTTCTGGCATAGCAAGATTTTCTCCCATATCTTTTCTTCTTCATCACCGCCACCAAAACAGCAGCAGTAAC
>CM060323.1:14193594-14206094 GCA_030674155.1 Stramonita haemastoma
GCGCACACACACACACACATACACACACACACACGCGCGCGCGCGCGCGCGCGCGCGCACACACACACACACACACACACACACACACACACACACACACACACAGCCCGAACAGGAAGCAAAAATCTAAACAAATCTGTTGGCTACTTATTTTATTTATTTATTCATTTATTTTACTCCAGAGTCACAAGAAGAAACAGCCCAAAATGAGATGGCCGCAGATCGTGATGATAAACCCCCATCTTCTCATTTTCAGACGAGCGAATGAGCCTACCTGGGGAGCCCTGGGCAGAGCGGAGCTTTGACTGCCTCATGTGCAAACTCCGCCGCTGCAACACAAGTCACAGGTAAAGGTCAAATACGACATGTAAGCAGTAAGACAGTTTGGACCAAATCGATAAGGTTTAGAAATCAGAGTTATTTTGTGTTCAATTAATGTTGTTTAATAATGATAATTGTGTTCAAATGTTGCATAATAATGTTACATGTACGATACAAGAAATCGTGCCCAAAGAGAGAGGTAAATTTTGTCCTTCACAGGCAAAGGAAAATTACAGGTACAAAAGTACAAGTTCACTCGCATTAACAGCAAAGGGTTTGTGAGTGCAATGTCTAATTATTGCTCTTTCGGAATTTGCCTCGTAAGACATATTTGCAATTAAGAGTTCATATCCTTGGGATTCCATCTAGCCTCGCATGGAGATATGACAAACGCATCGATAAAAATTACCCCCTCCTTTAACTTGGATTAAAAGAAGAAAAGAAACCCAAACTTGACAAAAACCAGGCATGAAAGATGATAATAAAGGAGTTGAAATTCTATGCAGCATTCGGTCACAATATGCCAAGATAAAATGCTTGACCTAAAAATATGACTCCAGTTTTCGTAATGAAACGATATTTTTTTTAATTCTCTAGTTGTAGTTTTTGTGTTTTAACATGTCAGATTGAGTAGCAGGGGTAAAGAGGAGCATGTTTGGCTGTGATTAGTGTGATAAACTGACCCAAGCTTTCGTGGAGGTTTTGTACAGGTTAATAAACACGAAGGTTTTGACTAGTTTCAGATTTTCAATGTTGTTGTTTTTTTGTATCAGATTTTCCTTTCGTTGATTAGCTTATTAATTAATAGCTGAAAAATGAAGCCAGAAAAAGGTAACCAAGTTTCTCACCACTTTCACAATTTATAATTACAGCGCTGCCATGCATTTCAATTGCTAATTATCATATAATTGACGATTCTTTGCGAAAGAAAAGTGTGTGTGTATGTGTGTATGTTCGTGCGTGCGGCATGTGTGTATGATAGCGTGTGTGCTTACTTACATGCACCCGCGCGCGCGCGTGCGTGTGTGTGTGTGTGTGTGTCTGTGTGTGTGGTTTAAAAAAATAGTGTAAGGCATCCCATATCACTGATAAAAGCGTTCAGATCGAAGACTTCCCAGTTTCTCTGATTTCTATGGCATGATCTCGCTAATGGTCCCCGGAAAAATATCGTCCACTGCATCAGACTCCGTGACTGAGCCAAGACAGTGTAGAAAGGTAGACACCAACATGGCATGTCTTGTTGTAGGCCGATCTCTGCATACATACTTTATGTGGAATCAGAAATGTGCTAGCTTCTGCACCGGCTGAGGTCTAAGTTTATACCCTTTTGATGTTAGAATGCAAGTCCACGCAAGGCAGGTCAAATTTTTTTTATTCGAGGATAAAAGATAAGCACTCGTGTGCTTTTTTTACATCCAGTACCCGCCCTTTTCAGGGATAACATCAAGATAAAAAAACCTCTAACTACACAACAGCAACAATAATGATCCAAATACCAAGAGCAAGAAACCATACCAAGTATCAAACAGCATGCAAGAAATAGGACAGAGATACAATAATAAGGAAATGATATGGGCAGCCCAAGGCAGGTCAAGGCAAGGCAAAGTTTTATTTCAAAACTCCATTGGCGGGACACGAACGAGTTACGTTACGTATTTGCATGTAGCTAACTCAAGAACATTAAAAAAAAACACCCACGATCTGATCTTTGGGAACAGTTAAGCAACACTCATTCAAGTTTTCCAAGAAAACAATAATGGTAAATGCATCAACAGGTAACCGACAGTTCTTTAAAACGAACGCAACAACTAACAAATAAAACAAAGTGAGCCTTAAAGATGGGTTTGTTTTATTTAAACAGTTATCGTGTTGACAGCAAAGTGAAAACATTTTTTTCAGATTATTGTGAGAAAAATGAACTGAATGAGTAACCAGACATTTTCATCTTTTTGCTATTCAAAAATAAAGATTTCAACAAAATGTAGGCTTTTTCACATTTAACTTGTGGTAAATGTTTCCATTTCTTTGAAACTAAGTCAGGAATATTAAAGGCAATACTTTGAAACTCATATCCCCTATTTCATAAAGATTACACTTTGACTAAAATCTTTAAGCCACTTGGGGGGGGGGGGGGGGGATGTTTGACACTCTTTGTTTGAATGTGAGGTATGTGACTCAACGTCCTATACTCAACAATGCATTGTTACGTAATGTTGTCCTTTGCCTTTGTTGTTGTCCTTTGCCTTTGTTGTTGTCCTTTGCCTTTGTTGTTGTCCTTTGCCTTTGTTGTTGTCGTTTGCCTTTGTTGTTGTCGTTTGCCTTTGTTGTTGTCCTTTGCCTGTTTTGTTGTCCTTTGCCTTTTTTGTAGTCCTTTGCCTTTTTTGTTGTCCTTTGCCTTTGCCTTTTTTGTTGTCCTTTGCCTTTTTTGTTGTCCTTTGCCTTTTTTGTTGTCCTTTGCCTGTTTTGTTGTCCTTTGCCTTTTTTGTTGCCCTTTGCCTGTTTTGTTGTCCTTTGCCTGTTTTGTTGTCCTTTGCCTTTTTTGTTGTCCTTTGCCTTTTTTGTTGTCCTTTGCCTGTTTTGTTGTCCTTTGCCTGTTTTGTTGTCCTTTGCCTTTTTTGTTGTCCTTTGCCTGTTTTGTTGTCCTTTGCCTTTTTTGTTGTCCTTTGCCTTTTTTGTTGTCCTTTGCCTGTTTTGTTGTCCTTTGCCTGTTTTGTTGTCCTTTGCCTTTTTTGTTGTCCAGGGACCTTGGAGAGCAGTACCAGAGCCCAGAAAAAGAGAACACGAGGGGTCTGCATCCATAGGCTAGCTAGCTAAGCGGTGTGTCTTGGGCTAGGTCAGCCTGGCGGAGTGATCCCATTTTAGGATGCATGCTGGGTATGTTCCAGGAGCCAAATGGGAGTCAGTGTTACCTGCAGGGAGAAATCGGAATCAGTGATGATATCTCCGGGGGGGGGGGGGGGGGAGGAATAGGTGGGAGCTGTAGGGGGAAATAGTCACCAGTGTTAATTGCGTGGGAAAATTAAGAACCAGTGTTAACTGCAGGGGGAAATAAGAACCAGTGTTAATTGTAAGGGAAAATAAGAACCAGTGTTAACTGCAGGGGAAAATAAGAACCAGTGTTAACTGCAGGGGAAAATAGGAACCAGTGTTAACTGCAGGGGGAAAATAAGAACCAGTGTTAACTGCAGGGGGAAAATAAGAACCAGTGTTAATTGCGTGAGAAAATAAGAACCAGTGTTAATTGCGTGGGAAAATAAGAACCAGTGTTAACTGCAGGGGGAAAATGGGAACCCATGTTAACTGCATGGGAAAATAAGAACCAGTGTTAACTGCAGGGGGAAAATAAGAACCAGTGTTAACTGGAGGAGGGAACAGAAACCAACGTTAACTTCAGGGAATAAACAGGAATCGGTATTAGCACCAGTACACGGGAAAAACAGAAATAAGTCCACGGGAAACAGGAATCGATGTTACCTCCAAGGGGAATAACAATCAATTCTAACTCGAGGGGAAAACAAAAACCAGTGTTAACACCAGGTGGAAAACCGGAACCAGTGTTACCTCTAGGAAAAAAAGAGACAAGAACCAAAAGTTAACTCCAGAGGAAAACAAAAACCAATGGTAATTCTATGGGGAATAATGAGAACCCATGTTATTTTTATTTTATTTTATATTTGATTTTATAAAATAAATAAAATAAAATAGATAAAATAAAAACCAATGGTAATTCTATGGGGAATAATGAGAACCCAGGTTAACTCGGAGGGGAATAAGAAAAACCCATGGTAACTCTTAAGGGGAAAGTATTTTCCTAAGGTGACTTCCAGGGAAGAAAAGAAACTAATGTTAACTCTAGGGAAACAATGAGAACCTATAATAATTCAAGGGAAACAATGAGAACCTATAATAATTCTAGGGAAACAATGAGAACCTATAATAATTCAAGGGAAACAATGAGAACCTATAATAATTCTAGGGAAACAATGAGAACCTATAATAATTCTAGGGAAACTATGAGAACCTATAATAATTCAAGGGAAACAATGAGAACCTATAATAACTCTAGGGAAACAATGAGAACCTATAATAATTCTAGGGAAAACAATGAGAACCTATATTAATTCTAGGGGAATAATAAGAACCTGTGTAAGATCTTTAAAAAAAAAAAGTATGAACCTATTCTAAGTCCAGGAGAAAAAAACAAAAACCAGTGGTAACTTTGGGGGAAATAGAAACCAATGTGAATTGCAGGGGAAAAAAACAGAAATCGACGTTTATTCTATGGGTGAAATGAAAACCTTCGTTTATTCTATAGGTAAAATGAAAACCTTCGTTTATTCTATGGGTAAAATGAAAACCTTTGTTTATTCTATGAGTAAAATGAAAACCTTCGTTTATTCTATGGGTAAAATGAAACTTTCGTTTATTCTATGGGTAAAATGAAAACCTAAAATGAATACCTAAAATGAAAACCTAAGTCAACCCCCCGGGGGGAAGTTTTATCTCGCGGTAGAAATGGATACCTATGTTAACTCTCGGGGAAAATATTATCCAAAAATTTCAGGAGGGAAACGGGAACCAGAGGGAAGGAAGGGAGGCAGGGATGTAAGGAAGATCCAGGGAGAAATATAAGAAACCAGTGTTAACACTAAGGGGTAAAAAGGAAACGATATAAACTCAGAAGGAAAAACAGGAGCCTATGTCGACTTTAAAGGGTGGTGGTGGTTTCGCATAGGAACCTCTGTTAGCTCCAGGGGGAAATGAGGAACCTACTTTAGCTCTATCAGGTGGGAATGGAGGGGGGGGAGGGGGGTATGAACCATCCTTAACTCCAGAGGAGATGGGGGAGGGGGGTATGAACCATCCTTAACTCCAGAGGAGATGGGGGGAGGGGGGTATGAACCATACTTAACTACAGAGGAGATGGGGGGAGGGGGGTATGAACCATCCTTAACTCCAGAGGAGATGGGGGAGGGGGGTATGAACCATCCTTAACTCCAGAGGAGATGGGGGGAGGGGGGGTATGAACCATACTTAACTACAGAGGAGATGGGGGAGGGGGGTATGAACCATCCTTAACTCCAGAGGAGATGGGGGAGGGGGGTATGAATCATCCTTAACTCCAGAGGAGATGGGGGGAGGGGGGTATGAACCATCCTTAACTCCAGAGGAGATGGGGGAGGGGGTATGAACCATCCTTAACTCCAGAGGAGATGGGGGGGAGTGGGGTATGAACCATCCTTAACTCCAGAGGAGATGGGGGGAGTGGGGTATGAACCATCCTTAACTCCAGAGGAGATGGGGGAGGGGGGTATGAACCATCCTTAACTCCAGAGGAGATGGGGGGAGTGGGGTATGAACCATACTTAACTCCAGAGGAGATGGGGGGAGTGGGGTATGAACCATCCTTAACTCCAGAGGAGATGGGGGGAGGGGGGGTATGAACCATACTTAACTACAGAGGAGATGGGGGAGGGGGGTATGAACCATCCTTAACTCCAGAGGAGATGGGGGAGGGGGGTATGAACCATCCTTAACTCCAGAGGAGATGGGGGGAGTGGGGTATGAACCATACTTAACTCCAGAGGAGATGGGGGGAGTGGGGTATGAACCATCCTTAACTCCAGAGGAGATGGGGGAGGGGGGTATGAACCATCCTTAACTCCAGAGGAGATGGGGGGAGTGGGGTATGAACCATCCTTAACTACAGAGGAGATGGGGGGAGTGGGGTATGAACCATCCTTAACTCCAGAGGAGATGGGGGAGTGGGGTATGAACCATACTTAACTACAGAGGAAAACTAAGAACCTACATTAACTCTCCAGTGAGATATAGGAACCATTGTTTGATCCAGGGGGGGAATAGAAACCGGTGTTTACTCCGGAGGTGGGGGGGATCAATTTTAATTTCAGGGCAAGAAAAGAAACTAATGTTTACTCCAGAAGAGAAAAAGAAACAAATATTAACTCCCAAAAGAAACGACAAAACCAAGTGTCAATAGTAGGGGGAAAATAGGGACCAGTAGGGAATACTGGAAACCAATGTTAATTCCCAAACCAATGTTAACACTAGGTGGAAAATAGGGGCCAGTAGTCATTAACTATAGGGAGAAATAGATGCCAATGTCAACTCCCAAGGGAAATGGAACAAATGTTAATTCCAAGGGAAGAGAGAAACCGATTTAACTCCATGGATAAATATAAACCAGTCTTAACTCGAGGGGAAAAAAACAGGAACCAGCATAATAAGCTTCAAAAGAAAATAGGAACTAATGTTAACTCCAGGGGGGGACTTTTAAAAGAGCATCTATGATTAGACTCTATCAAGTCTGTGACCATATTCCGCAAGGTGACACATTTCTATGAAGACATTGGCGATTGCTGTTACCACTACCTCGAAGATTCCAGGGCATACCATAGTTCCACAAGGAGCAGGAAAATACAGGTAAGAATTGTTTTTGCATGTGTGACGCTCCACCACCGCTAATGAGTCACAGTGCACAAGAAGTCATTTTTTAGTTATTAGCATTTTATTATTTGCAATAAATAAAATGGCTATACAATACCAAAAAAAAAAAGATTAAAAATCGGACAATTCTGTGAACTGTTATTACAAATAGAAATGATAAAACTGCCAAGATGTGATAAAATGAGAACTGGACAAAGTTTAGCATTGTAACAAAATGGTCAGAATGAGGGCTTGGGTGTTTTTTTTACAAAACGTGTTTAAAAGCAAAAGAAAACAAAACTATGCCTTGATATTTCATGACAAGGTAGAATAATGGTTCTAGTTGTATAATCAATCAAAATTGACAACTTGACCCTGCCTGCCTTAAAATGGCTCCTAGTGCTAAGCGACTTGTTTCGTGGTGAAGCGTCACATTTAAGTGTTTTTGTTGTTTTTAACAGTTTTTTTGTGTGTGTATGTGTATGTGTGCTATGCATGGAAGAAGTCAGCAGTTTGCAATCTTCTAGTTTTTCAGGTAGTTGCTCTCTGTAGTTAACCTAAAATTGTAGGTGGCGCTTGGTAGGCTGAGGATTTGTCTGTCTCTTGTGTGTCAATTTAGGAGCGACCTCACTGCAAAAAACTCTCGTCTCATTTGTCTATATGTATAACTGCAGCAGCCCCATTATAATCGTTTAAAAGTCTGCTCCTTCATAATTAATAGCTTTGGGAGAGTTGTGGAGATCTATACAGAAATGACCAGGATGGACTTAGCCTGCTCGGGGCACTGGACTGGGTAAACGAAGGCAGCCAGTTCTCCTGTGTGACAGATTTTTTTCCTGGCAGATGTGTTGTAGCATTTATAGAATATTCTGCTCTTCATAACGTCTTCTTTAAAAAAAAAACCCAAAGAAGTTATAAAATGTTTCGTCATACGTGTGTGAGGAGACTTGCTGATTTGTGAACTAAAAAATAGGAGTGTTTCTGATGGAGATTTTAATGATAAAGTTAAGTTTTTCTTTCAACATTCTAAATCGCTTAATGCTGCTTAAAATGAGTCATGAGGCACAGTTTGTGACCTACTTTTGCTTATATATATATATATATATATATTATATATATATATATATATATATATATATATATATATATATATATATATATATATGCAAAGTAATGCTGGATGTAGGTACAAGTCGAAGACGTATTATGCTGATCTAAAAGTCTGCGACTAAATGCAGAATTATTTGTGGTCAGTAACTAAATGTTCAGCGCACTTATTTGAGATTTGTCTGGCAAAAGAAAAGAGCAAACATCACGACAATCTGGAATCAGTATACTGTCTTCAAACCGCAGTTCACGTTTTAATTATCGAAGTATGACAGATGCCAGTGCAGGGATTTGATCTCTGGCAGAAAGAAAATCTGAAATAAATACTGGAAAAAAGTCAATAACAGAATCAATGTCTGAAAAAGTACAATCCCTTTTGATCGCCTGAAATAAAATAAAATCCCAGCTGAAACAACGTGTAGCGTATACTAAAGGGAATAGTTCGCTAAAAGGGAATGCGTGGCCAAACAAATGCTTGTGAGCCGCAAATGTTGCAGAAACATAGGATTTCGTTAAACAACAACAAAAAAAAATGTATTTGAATGTGCGCATGGCTAGTCTGATGATTAAAATTGTAGAGAGGATTAGATTGAAAACAGAAACAAGAGAACTCGGTGCTTTCTGTGCTTGTACAGTGCCCTCGGCTAGGCTAGGCTGTGTGTCCTTTCTGTGGGCTGGAGAAATTCCACTTTCTTTTTCTCTCAGAGATGTGTATGGTAGGTGGTCAGTCAAGTTTCTTGATCAATCTCTGATCTCTTGATAAGGCTGTGGTAGGTAGTCAGATCTCTTGATAAGGCTGTTGTAGCATGATCTCTTGATAAGTCTGTGATAGTCAGATCTCTTGCTAAGTCTGTGATAGTCGGTCAGATTTCTTGATAAGGCTGTTGATGGTCAGGTTTATTAAGAAGGCTGTGGTCGCAGCTAAGAATTTTTTTAATTAAGAAGGCTGTGGTCGCAGTTAAGAGTTTGTTCATTCAGAAGGCTGTGGTAACGGGTCAGGTTTATTCAGAAGGCTGTGGTAACGGGTCAGGTTTATCATAGCAGGGATAATGGTTCACGTAGTAATGGGTCAGGTTTATTACAGCAGTGATAATGAGTGAGGCTGATCATAGCATGAGCAATGGGTCAGGCTGATCATAGCATGAGTAATGGGTCAGGCTGATCATAGCATGAGTAATGGGTCAGGCTGATCATAGCAGTGATAACGGGTCAGGTTTATTTAAACAGTGGTAATGATTCATCTGTGTAGCAGATCAGCCTTCTTATAGCAGTGGTAATGGGGTTAATCATTGCAATGATAATGGGTCAGGTTTATCATAGCGTGGATAATGGGTCAGGTTTATCATTGCAGTGATAATGGGGTCAGGTTTATCATAGCGTGGATAATGGGGTCAGGTTTATCATAGCAGGGATAATGGGTCAGGTTTATCATTGCAGTGATAATGGGGTCAGGTTTATCATAGCGTGGATAATGGGTCAGGTTTATCATAGCAGGGATAATGGGTCAGGTTTATCATAGCAGGGATAATAGGTCAGGTTTATCATAGCAGGGATAATGGGTCAGGTTTATCATAGCAGGATAATAGGTCAGGTTTATCATAGCAGGGATAATGGGTCAGGTTTATCATTTCAGTGATAATGGGGTCAGGTTTATCATAGCGTGGATAATGGGTCAGGTTTATCATTGCAGTGATAATAGGGTCAGGTTTATCATAGCGTGGATAATGGGTCAGGTTTATCATAGCGGGGATAATGGGTCAGGTTTATCATAGCGGGGATAATGGGTCAGGTTTATCATAGCGGGGATAATGGGTCAGGTTTATCATTGCAGTGATAATGGGTCAGGCTTATCATTGCAGGATGATGGGTCAGGTTAATATTGCAGGGATAATGAGTCAGGTTTAATCTTGCAGGGATAATGGGTCAGGTTTATCATAGCAGGGATAATGGGTCAGGTTTAATCTTGCAGGGATAATGGGTCAGGTTTAATCTTGCAGGGATAATGGGTCAGGTTTAATCTTGCAGGGATAATGGTCAGGTTTAATCTTGCAGGGATAATGGGTCAGGTTTAATCTTGCAGGGATAATGGGTCAGGTTTAATCTTGCAGGGATAATGGGTCAGGTTTAATCTTGCAGGGATAATGGGTCAGGTTTAATCTTGCAGGGATAATGGGTCAGGTTTAATATTGCTGGCTGTGGCAGTAGGTCAGCTTCATCAAAACAGTGGTAATTGGTCAAGACTGATTGCACAGTGGTAGTGTAATAACAGTGTCAGCTTTAACAGATGAGCAGTTATGAGTTTCGTTTGGTGTGGATAGGACTGCTGTTCAGTTCCACGTTCAGAAAAAATAGTGTTCTCTGGAACAAGCGTCTCTAGACTTTACGTTTAGCACGCGCTTAGGTGCTCAGTATCATATACAGGAACCAGTCAAGATGATCAGTTGGGTTTTGGTAACCAGGTTCCATGGAAGATGGTCTGCAATGTAGCAGTGTTATAATCATAACCTGCAGTCTTGTGGGCATCAGAAGAAGGAAGTTAGCTATGGTCTTTTGTTCTGAGGCAGAGTGGTGCGTGTACTTAGCAAGCTAGCTTTGGGGGGTTGTTTGTTTTTTTGGTCAAGTTGTTGGTGCATAGGTTAGGTTTGAACCTAGGTTGAGTGTGAGGAAGTATAAAGTGTGAACAGTTTATAATGATAGTATTATTATTCTAGAATTACAGACCGTTTTTCTTTCCAACTTTACTACCAGAATAGCATGGGTTAGACTGTTTCGACTTTTCTCCTCCTCCTGTTCTAAGGTATATCATTTCTGCTTTAGGTGCTGGGACTTGATCAATCGTCTTAGAAGTGCTTGACCAACCGACTCGTAGATTTAATGCTTTAACTGCTGATCTTCTCTTCCGTGTTTAGCTTGTGTGTTGTTGTTTTTCCCCCCTCCCTCTCTCTCGCCTCTCTTCTTCTCCCTCCTCCTTCTCTTCTTCTTCTTCTTCTCTCTTCTCTTCTCCCTCTTCTTCTCTTCTCTCTCTCTCTCTTCTCTTCTCCTCTCTCTTCTCTTCTCCTCCTCTCTTCTCTTCTCCTCCTCTCTTCTCTTCTCCTCCTCTCTTCTCTTCTCCTCCTCTCTTCTTCTTCTCCTCCTCTCTTCTTCTTCTCCTCTCTCTTCTTCTTCTCCCTCTCTTCTTCTTCTCCTCTCTTCTTCTTCTCTCTCTTCTTCTTCTTCCCCTCCTCTCTTCTTCTCCTCCTCTCTTCTTCTTCTCTCTCTTCTTCTTCTCCTCCTCTCTTCTTCTTCTCCTCTCTTCTTCTCCTATCCCATTCCCTCCCTCCCTCTGTTTCTAACAATTTCGTGTTTGTGTTGCAGGAAACGAGTACGCAGCACGCCTACTACGGGGGGAGGAGAATAGTCGTCAGGAAACGGGGGGGGGGGGGGGGGGGGGGGGGGGGGGGGGGGGGGGGGGGGGGCTTTTTTTTCTCAGCAAAATACATGTGAGAAACGTGAACCCCGAGCTGTGTTTCTATTGGCTGAATGTGTGCTGGAGTGAACACTTTTGCAAGTATATAAGAAAATTACCTCTAGGGGTGGGTGGTCGGGGTTCGGAGGTGGGCAGCTAATTTTTTCATGATACGTACATCTCTCCTCAAGCTTGACTTTTTTCAACCGCCGCCACGCAGTACCTACCCTGTTAGAAAAAAATGTCTTACGCAGGAAGAGAAGAGAAGAGAAGAGGGGGGGGGGGGGGAGTTGAGTAACCCCACAAACAGTACAAACCAGAGGAAATACAACTCCCGCGAAGTTTGGGAGCTTTATTTCCCCTGGTTTGTCCTGTTCGTTGGGGTACTTACCATACCCTCTTCTCTTCTCTTCTCTTTCTTCTCTCCCTGCGTAAGACTGGTCTCCCCACAGAAAGTTTTTTTTTTGCAACACTTTATCGAACTCTTATTTTAATATATATATAATACTCGCTTATTCTGCTTATTCAGTTTATAAGAAGTTTGGTCCTTAATTTTCAACCGCTTAATTAAGGGTCGAAACTGATGAAATTTTGTTTACAAGCCCATGTTAAAAGTTATGCCATGTATTGAAAGGGCATCACTTGTAAAGCATAAAAATCAAAGAATTAATCAAGTTTTCTGCACTGTTGCCATGGAGACAATCCAATATGGCTGCCAAAACTGAATATTTCAAATTTATCTATCAACAAATATGAGTAACCTGTTTCTACAGACATATTTTAATGTCTGAATTCTTTCAATTCACACAGGGAAATCTCCATAAATGTATCCAGCAAATTTTAATTCTATAAAAAAAAACAACATGATTTGGGCCACTTTTGGACCCGTGTCTCGCCTTAAAAAATTTTTTTTCACATTTCTTTTGGTGCAATATTACTGTCAATTTTATAAGGAGTCTGTTCGATGTGTTGCTTAAACTTTCTGTGAGGAGTAAACACACATTTATCAAACACAAGCAAATACAAACCTCCTGTAAATACAAACCACCTGTAACACCAGCATGTCAACAGTTCTTAGGCAACACCAGCACTGCACAGGAGAAACATGAATTTCCGCTTCCATGTCTTATGTTATGGGCTCTACAATTATCTCAAAAGTTTAGACAAGAGTAATTCTATT
>CM060323.1:14213594-14256094 GCA_030674155.1 Stramonita haemastoma
GGTGTGTGTGTATGTGTGTGTTTGCGTGTGTGCAAGCGCGCGCGCATAGAGTGTGAGAGTTTTTGACATTTTTATATGAAGTTATCATACAATGTCTGAACAAATATGAAATGTAGCTATTTCGTGTCTTTGATTATGATTTGTATCAATATACCTGTCAGTATTGTAATTGCCCTTCAGGGATGATTAAAGTGTTTTTGACTTGTCTTGACTTGACCTCATGTGATGGTTTATCCTCTACCTGTATGACTTGACTTGACCTCATGTGATGGTCTATCCTCTACCTGTATGACTTGACCTCATGTGATGGTTTATCCTCTACCTGTATGACTTGACTTGACCTCATGTGATGGTTTATCCTCTACCTGTATGACTTGACTTGACCTCATGTGATGGTTTATCCTCTGCCTGTATGACGTGACTTGACCTCATGTGATGGTCTATCCTCTACCTGTATGAACTTGACCTCATGTGATGGTTTATCCTCTACCTGTATGACTTGACTTGACCTCATGTGATGGTTTATCCTCTACCTGTATGACTTGACTTGACCTCATGTGATGGTTTATCCTCTACCTGTATGACGTGACTTGACCTCATGTGATGGTTTATCCTCTGCCTGTAGGACTTAAGTGACCTCAAGTGTTAGTTTCTCTTTTGCCTGTAGGACTTAAGTGGCTTCATGTGTTAGTTTCTCTTTTGCCTGTAGGACTTAAGTGGCTTCATGTGTTAGTTTCTCTTTTGCCTGTATGATTCAAGTGGCTTCAAGTGTCGGTTTCTCCTCTGCCTATAGGACTTAAAAGACCTCAAGTGCTGGTTTATCCTCTGCCTGTATGACTTAAGTAAACATCAGGTCAAAACTTCTAGAGTTTACAGGTAAATTCCAGAGGTTCTTTTTATTGGATTTTTTTAAGGTACATATTATTCTTACCATTCTGAGTGGACATCTCACTTAGTGTCACTCCTCAATAATTGAGTAATTCTAGCTCTGAGGATGCCCCATTTAGTGGTGTGCCCAGCATAACAGGCATATGGGCTGTGACACTAGAATGTCACAGATACGAAACAACAAACAATGACCAAAGAAGAAAGAAAAAAAGAAAAGAAACGAAAGGACCTTTGACATGTGTTTACCTCCAAACCACCCAAGTACTTATGACTCGTTCACTAAACAGATTTTATCCACATTTAATTAAAAGACTGACGGAGCATACGAAAACAATAATCGCGTTACCACTAAAGCAAGAACTTTACATTATTTCCTCGTTTGGTTAGGTGAATGCAGCATTGAGGGAGAAGCAAGAATATTCACAAAGATGAAGGCGGTAGAAAAAGGAAAGAAGAAGAAGAAGAAGAAGAAGAAGAAGAAGAAGAAGAAGAAGAAGAAGAAGAAGAGAAGAAAGAAGAAGAAGAAGAAGAGGAAGAAGAAGAAGAAGAGAAGAAGAAAGAAGAAGAAGGAGAAGAAGAAGGAGAAGAAGAAGAAAGAAGAAGAAGAAGAAGAAGAAGAAGAAGAAGAGAAGAAGAAGAAGGAGAAGAAGAAGGAGAAGAAGAAGAAGAAGAAGAAGAAGAAGAAGAAGAAGAAGAAGAAGAAGAAGAAGAAGAAGGAGAAGCAGAAGAAGGAGAAGGAGAAGAAGGAGGAGGAGGAGGAGGAGAACAACAATAACAACAACAACAACAACAACAACAACACCAACAACAAGGTGGATAGACAGACAAGAAAGAAAAAAACTCTTCAAAGAAACAAAGACACTTTGAACTTACCAATTCAGCTCAGTCAGACTTTCCAGCATTCTGCCGTCTTCATGCTCCTGTCAGTTCAGTTGATGTTCCATGGACTGGAAGCCAGGTCACACTCTGTTCCAAGTAAAAACAACGAGTGGTCTAAAATAAGTGGTGGTGAATTTGTTCACACATGCACGCAAACTTGCAGAATACTAAGAGGTGTGTGCTTTTGCGTACATGTACACACATACGCATGCACGCAGGCTTACTTGCGTACGCGCAGGTGTGTGCAAGCACACACACACACACACACACACACACACACACACACACACACACACACACACACACACAAACCTGTTTGCCCACATGTGCTCATACACATACACTCGACGACAATGACATCAATCATCATCATCATCATCATCATCATCATCATCATCATCATCATCATCATCATCATCATCAACAACAACATCATCATCATAATAACCTCTCCCCACTGGACTCTATATACCCTCACCAGTTCCCCCCCCCCCCCCCCCTCATACACACATACACACAACACACACACACACACACACACCACACACACAACAGTCACACTCACTGACCAAAACAACTGTTTCTTACCCGATATACATATACTCCAACATACAATAGTACTGCGAGAACATTTTAAATCACACATGCATGCATACTGGCAAAACACAGAGAGGAGTGTGTGCCTTAGCGTACATGTACACACGTACGCCCGTGCACACACGCACACCTGTGCGCGCACATGTGCTCATAAACAAACACACACACACATCATCATCATCATCATCAACAACAACAACATTATCATAACCCCTCCCCACTGTACTCTATGTACCCCTACCACCAATGACCCCCCTCCCCCTCTTCCATACACTGACCAAAACAACTGTTTCTTAACCGATTTACATATATATACTTCAATATACAAAAATACTGCAAGAACATTTCAAATCATACACAGGGAACATAACAATTTCCTTCTGCCAGACAAAATCAAAATGTTCCCTACATTTACAACCATTGGTAAAAGAAATAAAAACCCCAAAAGAACAAAACCGTTCTATTCTTTTTTTTTTTAATTTTAATTCTTTTATATCGAGGATAGTGGAATAAGCAATCATGTGCTTTTTTACATCCAGTCCCCGTATGTATGCAGTTTTGTAAATGTCATCTGTTCCTACCGGCATACGATGGCCTACTCTTACGAAAAACGAAACAGGATTTAACGTGTGCGCAAGATGTTCTGCGTGCGTTCGCACACGGGGCCTCGATTCACAGTCTCATCCGAAAGACTTTTGGAGGGAGTGAAGTCTGCACTGATGTTAACTCCAGAGGAAAAATCCCCTCGACCGGGAATCGAACCCGGGTCGTCAAATTGCGAGCGCAATGTTCTGACCACTAGGCTATCCCTACTGATGGGATATGAACGGTGTGACAGGCTTGTCGGAAACCAGCAATCAGACTCCTGTCCCTCCCGATAATAAGGTCTTTTTTTCCACATGGACAAAAATTCCTTCACAGAAGCTTTCATTCAGCTGGTGTTTGTAGCGTAGGTATTTATCTATTTATTTATGTATTTATTTATTTGTTCATTTATTCTTTCGTGTCGACGATAATGGAATAAGCACTTCTGTGCTTTTTTTTTTTTTACATCCAGTCCCGGTGTGTATGTAGGTTTTTTTGGAAATCTTGTCATCTGTTCCCATCAGCACACAATGGCCTACTCTTACCAAAGTGCGCAAGATGTTCGGCGTGTGTTCGCACACGGGGGCCTCGGTTTTTAGTCTCATCCGAAGGTATGGGAGGTTAATATAATTATGTGCGTGGATTTAGGTACAGCTGTTGTTTTGCCAATGAAGACTTAGTTTCACTGCATGTAAAATCATAATCTAATGAGTTATATTTTTGACAAATCTTTTTTATGAATTGGAGCAACAACAACAAAAAAAAAGAAAACTAGGTGAAGGCTTAAAAGTTGATGTTGGTACCGTACCGCCCCCCAAAACACAAGAATATTTTAACACATTTTCTCACTTCTGTGAAGACAAATACATGCAGAGACCTATGTGGCCAACCCCCCCCCCCCCCCCCCCCCAAAAAAAAAAAAAAAAAAAAAAACCAGTAAAAAGAGAAATTCTGTACTTACAAGCTAGCCGTTCATCACTCTCCTTGTGTTTTGCACCTTTTGTTGATTTTTGCAAGCGTCCATAGACCCGGTTGCAATTCTGGGGAACAACAACAACAACACACACACAGAGGATTTAACGTGTGTGCAAGATGTTCTGCATGTGTTCGCACACAGGGCCTCGGTTTATAGTCTCATCCGAAGGACTTTTGGGGAGAGTGGAGTCAGCACTGATGTTAACTCCAGGAGAAAGATCTTGACCAGGAATCGAACCCGCCTGACACCCCGTGTCAGAAACCAGCTCTCACGCTCCCTGCTAAACCCCCTCTTCCACAGGGAAAGAAAAATTCCATCAACTCTACCTTTATTTTTGGTTTTGTTTGAAACTTGTGTTTTGTGGCATGCTGGTGAGGGGCTAAGCTCATTCTACCTTTTCGATGAATATACATTATCATACGTATGTATGCATGCATGCACGAAGGCACACAAACATACACATACATACACATGCGAGCTCATGCACATACGTGCACACATGTGCGCGCACACGCCGTTTCATTGCTCTTTTACACACACACACACACACACACACACACACACACACACACACACACACACACACACACACACACGCACCATTTCACAACTTTTTCCTATCTCTTGTTTAAAATATTAAAGCCGGAATGTTTAAATCACTTTATAATAACTAATAAAACCAGCGGGCATGAAACTAATGAAAACGGCGAGTTTGGTGTCACTGAGTGCGTAATGTTCAGTCGATATTCAAATCGGTTCCCATAACTGGGTGTATATATATGCTACCGTGACAACCACACCCAATGCATTCAGAAAACCATGAGTCCATGCTCAATGATTCTGTTCTATTTCATTTACAGATGACATTTACAAAACTGTATACACACGGGGACAGGATGTAAAACAGCACACGAGTACTTATTCCATTATCCTCGATATTAAAGAATCAATCAATCAATCAATTCACCTGTGAAAGCCATGGCGTGATCTACAGGGACTTAAATGTGTATATTTAGTGTTGGGCATTCCACAGCTTAGCTCTCTGAGGGGTAACCTGGAATAATCACAGTTTATCTTTTTTTCTTTATCTTATTTATTAAATTTTATTCTTTTATATCGAGGATTATGAAAAAAGCACTCGTGTGCTTTACATTGAGTCCCCGTGTGTAGGCAGTTTTGTAAATGTTGTCGTCTGTTCCCACCGGCACACGATGGCCTACTCTTACGAAAAGCAGAACAGGATTTAACGTGTGCGTAAGATATTTTGTGTGCGTTCGCACACAGGGCCTCGGTTTATACAGTCTCATCCAAATGACTTTTTGTGGGGGGAGTGGAGTCAGCACTGATGTCAACTCCAGAGGAAAAATCCCTTCGAACGGAAATTGAACCCGGGTTGTCAAACTGCGAGCGCAACGTTCTGACCACTAGGCTATCCCGTCCCCCTGTGAGACTGTAAGCACACAATGAGTGAGAATTTCGCGTGTATGGCTGTTTTACAGTACTTAGCAATGTAAAGCAATAGTTGAAGTTAGGAAAGGTAAGGTTAGTGGCAATGTAAAGCAATAGTCAAGGAAAATAGGAAAGGTAAGGTTAGTTGCAATGTAAAGCAATAGTAGAGGAGGTTAGGAAAGGTAAGGTTAGTTGCAATGTAAAGCAATAGTGGAGGAAGTTAGGAAAGGTAAGGTTAGTTGCAATGTAAAGCAATAGTGGAGGAAGTTAGGAAAGGTCAGGTTAGTTGCAATGTAAAGCAATAGTCGAGGAGGTTAGGAAAGGTCAGGTTAGTTGCAATGTAAAGCAATAGTCGAAGTTAGGAAAGGTAAGGTTAGTGTGTCTTGTGTATCTCATTTGTGAGCACAGAACAGAAGCAGAGACTAAACTGGAAAAGCCTTATATTTTGAAAAAAAAAAACCCATTTATTCATAAATTCCCACCTGCCCCCCGCCCAAACTTCTGTTTCAAAAAGGCCAGTTTTGGGGGTGTCTGCTTCTCTACTGAATACTGTCTTCAAACATTGGATGTGTTCCATTCTTACAACATAAATGCAACTTTTAAAAAACAAATTCATTTGATTTCATTTTACGTTTTATTGACATCCATCAAAAGTGTTCCATTCTGACAAAATACACATTCATACATAGACAATTCTGTTTGTGTGTGTGCATGTGTGTGTTGTTGTTCCTCACCCCCCCCCCCCCCCTCCCCACAACCCCCTGTCGGCAATGCCAGTCACAGGTTTAGACATTTCACACAGGCAACATCAACCATTCACTCACTATTCCAGGAAAACTTCTCTCTCCAACTAATCCACTCTACAACCATTCACTCACTATTCCAGGAAAACTTCTCTCTCCAACGTATTCATTCTCATACATTACATTACACATCAGGCAAGCCACAAACACAGAAAGACAGGAAGGAGACAAAACCTCCAGGACTACCTCAACCTGTTCTCTTCTAAAATGTCCTGAACACCCACCTTAATTAAAACAAAACCCAAATTTACTTGGAAGCTTAAAAGCTTAAAGATGTCTACACCTAAACCTGTAGTTCCCGTGTAGAAGGAGAAGACTACGCCTAAACCGGTCATCTCTGTAGAAGAAGACTGAACGAGAGACTGAACCATAACCTGTCATCTCTTCAGAAGACTACCACACCTAAACTGTAGTCTCTGTAGAAGAAGACACCATAATCTGTCATCTCTTCAGAAGACTACCACACCTAAACTGTAGTCTCTGTAGAAGAAGACGCCATAATCCGTCATCTCTTCAGAAGACTACCACACCTAAACTGTAGTCTCTGTAGAAGAAGACACCATAATCTGTCATCTCTTCAGAAGACTACCACACCTAAACTGTAGTCTCTGTAGAAGAAGACACCATAATCTGTCATCTCTTCAGAAAACTACCACACCTAAACCTGTAGTCTCTGTAGAAGAAGACACCATAATCTGTCATCTCTTCAGAAGACTACCACACCTAAACTGTAGTCTCTGTAGAAGAAGACACCATAGTCTGTCATCTCTTCAGAAGACTACCACACCTAAACTGTAGTCTCTGTAGAAGAAGACACCATAATCTGTCATCTCTTCAGAAGACTACCACACCTAAACCTGTAGTCTCTGTAGAAGAAGACACCATAATCTGTCATCTCTTCAGAAGACTACCACACCTAAACTGTAGTCTCTGTAGAAGAAGACACCATAATCTGTCATCTCTTCAGAAGACTACCACACCTAAACTGTAGTCTCTGTAGAAGAAGACACCATAATCTGTCATCTCTTCAGAAGACTACCACACCTAAACCTGTAGTCCCTGTAGAACAAATGATGACTGAACCGTAACCGGTTATCTCTTTAGAAGACTGAACCATAACCTGTCATCTCTTTAGATGACTACCACACCTAAACTGTAGTCTCTGTAGAAGAAGACACCATAATCTGTCATCTCTTTAGAAGACTACCACACCTAAACTGTAGTGTCTGTAGAAGAAGACACCATAATCTGTCATCTCTTCAGAAGACTACCACACCTAAACCTGTAGCCTCTGTAGAAGAAGACACCATGACCTGTCATCTCTTCAGAAGACTACCACACCTAAACTGTAGTGTCTGTAGAAAAAGACACCATAATCTGTCATCTCTTCAGAAGACTACCACACCTAAACCTGTAGTCCCTGTAGAACAAATGATGACTGAACCGTAACCGGTTATCTCTTTAGAAGACCGAACCGTAACCTGTTATCTCTTTAGAAGACTGAACTGTAACCTGTTATCTCTTTAGAAGACTGAACCGTAACCTGTTATCTCTTTAGAAGACTGAACTGTAACCTGTTATCTCTTTAGAAGACTACTACACCTAAACCTGTAATTTCTGTAGGAGAAATCCGTAACCTGTTGTCTCTTTAGAAGACGATGACACCTAAACCTGTAATCTCTGCAGGAGAAGACAATTACACCTGAACAGGTCATCTCTATAGATGAAGACTACATATAAACCAGTTAAAGTTAAAGTCTCTCCCGAGCCTTAGGCTCATCAGGCCGGTGCTTATCCCGGTTTTCTGTGGCGTTAAGCGACTGAGAGTCATAGACTCCCCCCTGGATAGGACGCCAGTCTATCGCAGGGTTAACCCCAACACAAGGTTGGTACCCCTTTCACACCTGGGTGGGGTGAGAAAATAGCTGTAAAGTGCCTTTTCCAAGGGCACAACGCCATAGCCGAAAGCTGGGATCGAACCCGCAACCTTTAGATTACGAGTCCAACGCCCTAACCACTAGACTACAGCGGTGGCTTAAACCAGTTAACTTCATTTATTTATTCATGCTCCTGGGCTAAAGCTCTGAGGTTCACCAACGGTGAGATTTTGACTTTTGCATTATAACTCTGGGGATGGTGTCTAAACACCACACCTGTGTGCATGCGTTAAAAAAATTGTCATCTGTTCCTACCTACAGCATGACATGGCCTACTCTTCCGAAACGTGGAACAGGTTTTTATGTGTGCAAGATGTTCCGCATGCATTTTTGAACACAGGGCCTTGGTTTATAGTCTCTTTCCCTGGTGACAGACAGACACTGCAACCAGGGAATGCTCTTTCACTGTGGGAAGAGCATGGAAAAGCACACAACATTCCTACGAGAAGAGAAGCAAGTACTGGCAATTGTACAGACACTACTGAACTCATCTGGGAAAGGAGAGAACCACAGTTTTAGAAAATGATTCTAAACAGCAACCCCCCCCCCCCCCCCCCCCCCCCCCTAACTTCTTGGCTTTCTTACTGCTCCTTTCTTACACACATATGACCACATCAATACATTATATGCACACAAACCTACAAAAATATATACATTTATATATACATACACTGTGTACATATGTGTGCACCCATGATACGAACACTATAAAGACTAGGTACTTGCCTTGCCTCTATGTTTCAGAGTATTCTCTGAGGCCTCACACACACACACACACACACACACACACACACACACACACACACACACACACACACACACACACACACACACACACACACACAGACAAACACACAACAAACACACACACACATAGGCCCTATTGATCCCCTGAAATTCCACCTTCCATACATTACCAACTACACCCTCTTCCCCCGACATTCACACTCCCTTCCCCCTCTGTCTTTCTCTGTCTTTGTCTCTCTCTACCACATTTCCATCTAATATCACAATTTGTGAAAAGACGTTAAAAGAAATTGAACACACACACACACACCCTGGTTTCTTGCCTCCTCCATCTCTCTCTTCCCCCAAAGGCAAAACTAAATATCAAAGCTAATGCCCAACCAATCCCAATGTTGATTCTAGGATTTCAAACAACAGGGCCTTAATGCAGGGGGCTGGCCTTCCTACTGGGCAGAAGCCATTTTATCCCATCTGTAAAATCAGCATTCACAGCTACTGTCAACTTGGCTAATGCAAGGCACAAGTTGGCCTCTATAATGAAATATCACATTTTCTTTTTTTCTTTAACTGCTAAGTTCTCAAATTTCAATTCCAATTTTGTCTCCTAGGTTTTTTTTTTGCACAAGTGTTGATACCAATCCCGAGCAGATTTACAAAAGGTACTCCTATCCTACTACCATTTTACATCAAATTAGCCCATGCATGAAGGCAGATCTTCTTTCTTGACAAAGAAACAAAAAGGAAAACTTTGCATTTGCCAGATTTAAAAGGCTGATCATATGTTGCATCACTTCTCCTTTCCAGGGTTCCAGGTTGTAAGCTTTGCTTAGCTCTGCATCTTTTTTTTTCTTTTTTTTTAAACAGCGACAGTTATAAAGCAGAAATGGTGGTTGGTCAGAGCTCAAATGCTTTGCCAGTCAAAAATATTGATATGGCACTTCCCAAACTGTAATTATACACATTGCAGCTGCCATGGTAAACCTGTTGTTCAAGATACAACTCCCCCCCCCCCCCCCTTTTTTTTAACACATTGGGTGCACTGCTCAAAACTGTATAATATGAGATTTCACAATACTGCAACCTAGAATCAACACTGTAACCCGTCTAACATCACAACTTAACCCTCTACATCAATACCTAATTAACCCTCTTGCATTTAAATAGGGAAACACACGGCATGGTATTTGCAAAGTTTTCATACATTTCCAGTGAAAAACAAATCTACTCTTACAGGCTACAAATGGTACCACATCACTTTCAAATGTGAAGCAACAGAGTGGTGTCTACAGCAACACAGGGTTTGTAGCAAAACGTAAGTGCCCCCAAGCCTGATTCAAAAGGAGTGGGGGGGTGTGGCCATTTCTGGTGTGAAATAAATTGCATGGAAAGGACTTCTGGCCAGCCAAAAGTGGTCCAAGTTAAATGCAAGTGGCTTGAATCTATGAATCTACTGACGGCTGAAAAAAAAAATCCAACAGTTTTTCTCCATCTTACAGGGTATTTCTACTGACGGCTGAAAAAAAAAATCCAACAGTTTTTCTCCATCTTACAGGGTTTTTTTTTCTTTTCTTTTTCTTCTTGTTCCTTAACAGGGAAGTGAAGCCGATAAAGATATTCAGGATGGCACCTGCAATCATTCTACGAAATACATACCTTACAAATAAAACTGTCTCCCTTACAACAGAGGATACCTGCAGTCCTTTATCTACAAGTGTCAGATAGACAGACATACACATACATACACATACACTTGTCAAAAAAAAAGAAAAAAAAAGAGCACCACAGAGAATATCTGTCTTTGCCTTCTTCCTTTCAGGGCTCCCACAGAGAAAAAGCAACATGATATATTTAAAATTCTAAAACGTTCAAGGGCAAGATCTATCAGAAGAAAATTGAAACTTGCAATGAAACACTGCAATCTGATAAAATTCTCACCATGTATTTTTGAATTGAATCGTCTTCACAGACTTTCAGCCACTTTAGTTTGTTAACTCCTCCCAATCCAATACAATTCCATCTTGTTGTTTAGAAACCTGTCGACCGCAGAGGCCATATTGGGGCTGTCACCTCATTACTTTTCTACATTTCAGATAAAAACTTTGCAACAATATACCGGTTAAAACACGTTGGTTTAAAACCCACTCTACTATTCTTCCTTTCTGAATCCACGCCCTGGCCAACCATAAAGGTCAACCCAGGACAGCCACCCATGTTAAGAGAGAACCACATAAACAACACATCAAATGAGATAAAACCAAAGGCAGATTCCTTAAAACCAACCTTGTTCATAGTGACCAATAGATGACATCTCGACTCTTATCAACTCCCCCTCACACCATCTTTTCAATAAAACCACTAAACTTCATTTGGTAAAATGTTTCTTGCTCTTGCTTTCAGACATCTGCATCCTTTGTTTTGTCTACAGTCCCCCCCCCCCCCCCCCCCCCCCCCCCCCCCCCCCCCACCTACCTCTCCGAGACTGCACCTATGACTGTGCTGAACTTCCATGCAGCAAAATGGAAAGAAGTTGGTCCTGCTTCCTTCCCAATCACAAAAAAAACACATGCGGAGTAAATAATGTGCTATCTATCAAACCACCACCACTCTGCACAACAGCCATTGGCTGATTGAGCTCTGTCACTTCGGTAATTAATGCCTTGCTGTTTTGCAGAAGTCCTCATCCATAGGTTTTTGCCCCTTCAATGGGATAAACAAAATAGCAATTGTCTTTTTTTTCCTTTTTTTTGATACTGAATTTGAAACAAGATATCATTTATGTCTGTATTGTCCGCAACCCGAAATAATTATCACCCCCCCCCCCCCCCCAAAAAGAAAAGGGACTCGACCTCTTTGCAAAAACAACTTTCTTGGGTTTTTTTGCTTTTTTTAAATTCCCACCCTATCCCATCTAACTCCACCCCGATTTGTTTTTTTATGCTTTGAAAACAAATTTTAGGAAAAAAAATGTTCTGGAAACATGTTCGAGCCATGCTCTTTGGTTCATTTCATTCCACTCTTGCTTTACAGGAGAACCAAGTGCACCCCCAGTAAAACACCTAAAGCATAAATAGAAAAAAACCAAACCCTACTTCAATTGCAGCCCCCAAAATAACTCACACTGGAGTATTCACACAAAGCCTGAACAGCTGTCGACAAGGGACTGCACTTTCCTCACACTTCTTCCCTCCTAAATACCTATCAAAATCTCGCCATTCACATTACTTGATATTTTTTATATTAAAAAAAAATGTATACCACTTTATGTCACAGCAGATTTCTTTATGTGAAATTCGGGCTGCTCTCCCTGGGGAGAGCGCATCACCACAAGTGCAGCGCCACTCATTTTTTTTTCTTTTTCCTGTCTGCAACTGTATTTGATTGGATATCAGAGTGGCTTTTTTCTACAGAATTTTGCCAGGGACAACCCCCTTCATGCTGTGGGTTCTTTTACGTGCGCTAATTTATTATGTGTAACACAAGGTACCTTGGTTTATCATCTTATCCAAGAGGCTAGCACCCAGACCACCACTCATGGTCCAATGGATGGGGGAAAAGTTTCAGGCCCAAACAGCAAACCCCCGCACACTCCGACCCGGACTTTTCGCTTTCAAGGCAGGTGCGTTACCTCTAGACCACCAATCCACCCTCACTCTTTAGCACGTGCATGCATATAACACACACACACACACACACACACACACACACACACTTCCTCTCTCTCTCTCTCCATCGGATGAGACTTTAAACCGAGGCCCCCGTGTGCGAACGCACGCACGCAGAACATCTTGCCCACACGTTAAATCCTGTCCGGCTTTTCCTAAGAGTAGGCCATCATGTGCCGGTGGGAACAGATGACAACATTTACAAAACTGCATACACACGGGGACTGGATGTAAAAAAAAAAGCACAAGAGTGCTGCTTATTCCATAATCCTTGATATATATAAAAATACATCCAAATCAAATCAATATGTATCTCTCATTTGGGCTTTTTCAAGGACAGGTAGACAAAGAATACATCCAAATAAAAAATCACTCTTGTGTCTTATCATTCAGGCTTTATCAAGGACAGGTAGACAAAAAATACATCCAAAACAAAAATCAATCTTGTATCTCATCATTCGGGCTTTTTCCAAGGACAGGTAGACAAAGAACACATCAAAATCTAATCAATCTTGTGTCGCTCATCATTCGGGCTTTTTCAAGGACAGGTAGAGCTTCCTGTTGATGATGGTGCGCTCTGGGTTCAGTCTCTTCAGCAGCTGCGCGATCATGTTGCTCATCTGCTCGATGGTCATGTTCAGCTTCTTGGAGCGGAACTTCTGCAGCAGGTCCTTGGTGGTCATGGGCTTTCGCTGCAGGTAGATGCGGATCTTCTCCTCCGTGATGCCGTCCCTGTCAACAATCCAGTTCTTTTTCCAGACGGTACCGTCGCGTAAGCAACCCATTTTTTTTTCTTTCCATCAAGCCATCTATCTAGCCAAAAAAAAAAAAAACCAAAAAAAAAAGCCCAAAAGAAAACAAAACAGCCCCCCCCCCAAAAATCCCCCAACACCCCCCCCCCCCCCCCCCCCCCACTTAAACAAAATACAAACTAACAAAAATGAAGCAGCAAGCAAAATACAACCAAGAAAACCCCACTTAAAATATTTTTGCTACACCATTGTTACAACTCGTAACAACAAAATAAACTCAAAAGGAACTAAACAAAATATAATGATATTAAACTAATTCATCAACACACAATAAAGCACAGGCAGGTCTTCACCTAACACATTTCATACTAAGTAAAAGGGGGAGATCAGCAACCTGTGCCCAAGCAATTTTGAGTTTACTGACTTGAAAAGCGGAGGACTGAATAAAAAACATCAAATCAAAAAAACTACTAGTTTGCTTGTGTTGAAATTGGGAGTGTATGTGGCAGAGTGTATGTTATTTATCTTACAACAAAAAAGCCTAACTCAAACCGGAAATTTTATCTATAATAACTATTTTAATCAGTATATAAAAAACAGAAACCAGTAACGCACTTGACGAGACCCCCCTCCTTGGTCTTCTAAAACTTCAACTGGTTTCACTTCAGGTTGATCGTGGTAGATTGGCAGCCAAGTCTTCAGTTTCTTCTTCCATTTCATTTTCAAATTCAATCAAAGTTTCGCCTTCATAACTCAGTACAAACTTATCAGAACTTTCTTCTGTAGGATTGTCAGACTCACTGTCTGACTCCAAAAGAAGTTCGAAGTTGCGAAACTTTGGGGGTAGCGCTCGTTGCTTTGACATCGTTTTAGCCGGTCCTAGAACATTTTATTACTTTTGTGCACACTAGAGTTAATTCCCTTGCAGTAGTGACCTCTGTAGGGCTGTAAGAATGATTACTCTTATGAGAGAAGTGCCAAAACGAAAGTACCCATCACGAACGAGAGTGTCTCATTTGCGGTCTATCATGGGTTACAACAAAAATGAGACTGTTTCGTTTGCAGTAGGAAAAGTGTTAAGTTGACCTTAGAGATTGTAAAAATCCCCACCCATAATAATTCTCCAGACCACGCCAAAGTCGGATGCGCTGGGCCTGACTTGTCAGGCACTTAACAGCAGTACAATGCATTTTTGCTCATATGACAGACAATAATAGCTGCTCTCAGTGCCTTTGGTGAAAAAGAAGATTCTCCACATGCTGCTGAGATTTGAACCCATGATTTCATGAACCCATGAAATTGAAGTCGTGACAGTCTTAACCACTCTGTTACTGCATCTGACAATTGTGACGCTCCACCACCAAATGAGTCGCTTAGCACATTACCCAATTTTGCGCAAGGAGCCATTAAAGATAGGTGGGGGCCAAGTTGTCAATTTTGAGATTTTGATTCATTATTAAACTATATCCATTATTCTACCTTGTAATGAACTATCAAGGCATAATTTTTATTCCTTCTGCTTTTAAGTGTGTTTTGAAAATACCCAAGCCCTCATTCTGACAATCTGTTACGAAAATAAACTTGCCCGTTTCTCATTTTGTCACATCCTGCAGTCTGTTGTTTCAATTTGTAATAACTTTTGATAGAATTGTCCGATTTTCAATCTGTTTTTTGTACTGTATAGCCCTGTTATTGCAAATTAATAGCATGTCAATAACTAAAAATTGACCTCTGGTGCAATGCGACTCCTTATGTGGTGGAGCGTCACAATTGTACAATAACAAACCTCATTCATTATCAAATCTAAAAAAAAAAAAAATCTTCCCATTCCTTGGCTAGAGCTCTGAGTTTTTCACTGAAGGTGAGATTGTTGCATATGCACCTGGTCCCCCCCCCCCCCCCCCCCCTCCCCCCATTACCGTAGCCACATCCCGATGTCAGGGGCACAGTTGGGAATTGAACCTACCAATTTTGCCAGGGCAGTCAGGCAATCTTTCCTGGCTCCTTTTGATTTTCAACTGTCGAAAGTTCTTTTGATGTGCGCAAGTCCATAATCACATGGCTCCAAAAAGTTTAAGAGTTTCTTCCAAAAGACTTGACATTCAGTTCAATTTTCCCTGTCAAACTGGATAGAAAGGCCAGGAATCAAACCCCAAAACCTCATGGTTTTCTTGTTGGCAGGTGAACGTCTATACGTCAGCCTGCCACCTTCCTTATTAAACTCTCAACTAAAATCAGGCACACAAACTTGCGTGCCCATACCAAACCCCAAGTTCTACTTACCCTGACGATGAGGTGGAAGGAGTGGAGTGGTCTTTCTTTGATTTTTTGGAAGGAGGGGAATCGCCGTCAGCTTTCCGTTTCACGCCTGAAACACACAAGTTAACTGTCATTAGAAAAAAAGAAAGAAAGAAAAAACGTCTTTCCTGAGATAGGAGAATGAGATTTTTTTGTTCACTTCTTCACCAGAGCTCCGTGGTTCACCAATTGCGTGTTTTGCGTACCTGACCTTTTTTGCCCACCATGAAGGTAGCAGTATTCTGACTTCAGGGAAGAAGAAACAATTCTGTAATGCTGAGCACAGAAATATATTCAAAACATCTTCTTTATTTCCAATTTCAGTCGAATCATGCAATGATAATAAAATTCCTTCCTTCCTACATTTTATGAAGTCAACGGAAAAGGAGAATCTGACCACTGATATATACATATAAAATAAGAAACTTTTCTTTACACTGATAGCAGCCTAACACCAGGCTTTTTTCAGGGAGAGGGGAGGACCTGGGTTGGTCATAAAACATCCCATACGCCAACATAGGAACATCATCAAGTATCATGACTGATCGATACTGCTGTCTTCAAAACGATACAGCACCAGTAGATCCCAACGAATGGGACCAAAGTATTAAATCTGTTTTTTATTCTTCTCATTCCTCAGATAGAGCATCAAGGTTCACCAATGGTGAGATTTTACACATGCCACCAGTTTTGCACACCATAATGGTAGCTGAATTTTGATGTTGGGGATGGTGTCTAAACACAACACCAATAAGCCTGCATTTTTTCAATTTTGTCACACGTTCCTTACCAGCACACAATGGCTACTCTTCCAAAAGGCAGAACAGGTTTTGAAGTGCACAATATGTTCTGCATGCATTCACACACGACCGCAATATGAAGTCTTATCCAAAAGACTTTTGGGGAGTGAAGTAGTGATGTTAACTCCGGGGGAAAAAATTCCCTTGAACGAGTGCTTCAGTAGTGGCTCAAACTCAGGCCGTCACCTCATGAGAGCAACGCTCTAACCACAAGGGCTATCCGCCCCCCTGAATCCTCTGCTTCAAAACTGCATAATTCAACATACTTGTTTTTGCAAGATATAGCGCTATATAAATTCCATGTATTATTATTATTATTATTATCATTATTATTCTGCGCCTTTTCCTGTTGTCCATACCACTAGTCATAATTGGCCTACTCTACCACAAGAACTTTGACCTGGATGTAAAATGTTACCCTTGCATCCATATATCTGACCCTCCACCAAATAATGAGTCAGACTGTACCGGGGAATTATTAACATATTCATCTACAATAAAAGAAGTTTTTTAAAAACCCAAAGTTTTCAACAATTCAATAAGAAAAAAAAAAGAGATACAAAAAAAAAACCCAGACTGAAAATCAACTGAAGTTCAAACACAGCGTCAGTCAAATCATGGTCAGACTATGTCAGCTCTTCACCACTGACAACAGCTTCCCATCTCTCCACCACTGCCTGCAGGCTAATACTGTTTCTCACAGGCTCAGCAAAAACGCTTCTTTTGTTTGCTGCTGCAACTTCAGTATTCTAGTCTCTGAAATCGGCATGCGTCAGGTGCATGGCATTAAACAAACACACAGATCCAGCCTTGCTTTGCTGAACATTGTGAATATCGATGAACACAAATCCATCCAGATAAGGCGATTGATACAGAACTTCTCTGACCTGCTGTGCATATGCATTCAGTCTTTGCCTCCCTAGGATACCGTCCTCTGCTAGGTTAATTAATCTTTGTTCATTTTGCTCCTTTACATGCATTTGAATTAATGCTATAACGACAATTGAAAAAAAATTTGAGTATGTGCTATTAACACACAAAAAATTAGCTGAAATCAGCACTACTGCCCAAAAATCATAGCATGAAAGAACAGGACTTTCTTCTAATGTGCAGTGATACCACTTCACACACCATGCAAAATTCTGAAATAGCATAACTTTTGCCTTGTCGAGAATGATCAATGCTTTTTTTTTTTTTTTTTTTAAATTTCAAAAACCGTAAAATGATCTCCAAAACTGGAAAAGTGACTATTAACCCACAAAAATTATGGGCATAAAAGGAATGGTTGGCAGCTATGCTATCACATGGAGCAAACACACACACACACAACCACAACATCACTGCACTGGTGACTCACCCTTAGAATCTGTGGCATCAGAAGAGGTGGATGCTGCTGCCCCTTTACCGTCTCCCTTATCTCCCTGCTTCTTCTTCTCCATTCTCTCCTTCTGCAAAAGACCCTTCATACAGCAATTTATGCCTATGATATTCAAACCTATTTTGTTTAAACTTTTTTCTTTTTTTAGATCAGAGATGTACACACAACTTAGATTGATACTGGTCTTTAGATTGCTTTGTACATTGGTCTTAAGAATGCTTTTTACAAGTCAATTTTCTAGATTTTAATTTTTTGTGTGAGGGCAGGATGAAAAAAAAGTTGTGTAAACTTCATTACCCTCAATAAAGATAATTTTGACTTGACAATTGGATAGCAACAAGCTTAAAGCTAAAGCTTATAGTGTGCTCAACAGCAATAAAAGTTGCAGTCCATTTGGCAGCTAGTAGACATCAATTTGTTCAAACTGTAAAAGTGATATTTTTTCCCCAAACCTAATCGAGCCAAAAGAGAGAGAAAGAGAGACAAAGAGTATTCACAGAATACGCATACAGAAACTCTTAAGTTCCAAACATTTTTTCACCATCAATTTCTTTCTCAAAGAGTTACAATGAACTGTCAAGAGAAAAGATTTTGCTGTTGCTGTTTTGTTTTGTTCCTCAGCTAGAACTCCCAAGGTTCATCAAAGGTGAGATTTTGTGGATGCGATCATTTTTGCCAACAATTTAATTTGTAGCCACAATCCGACTTTAGGGTTAATGTTTGAATACAACACCAGTATGCATGCTTTTTGTTTTTTTGTCCTCCATTTTTAACCGGCATAAATGGCCTGAGGTAGAACAGTTAATCTGTGTGGAAGATGTTCTGTGTGCCTTTGCCTATGAGGCCTCAATTTACAGTCTCACCCCAAGGGACATCTCGGTGTTGACTCAAACCCAGGCTCAATCCCTGGCCGTCAAATCACGAGTGCAATGCTTTAACCACCAGGCTATCCCATCCTCCAGAGTGGCAATAAAAATGTGAAAAAATATTGTATGATACTAATCTATCATGATACTTATGTGATACAATGTGCATGCAATTATGAACAGCATTGGCTGATTTTGGAACTGGGGGAAAAAATACACCCACACAAACACATGCAGTCACACACATATGTGTTACATGGAAACCTGTATACCTGCATGAGAAGTGCAGAAGTGAACTTGTCATCTTTGTCAATGTCAGAATCGCTGTCTGAGCTGGAACTGCTGCTGTCGCTACCTCCTGTGCAGAAAGCAGACAGGTTTGAGGATGTTAATACATTGATTTAGAAGGAAAAACACATTATAATACAGTAACATTTCATCCTCAGTGCTTGGTTCAAGATACTATGCAACTAGGACAAAAACAATGGCACAAACAAATGCACCATATCATTTTTTTCTCCTTTTCATTTCTTGGCAAGAGCTCTGAGATTCACCAATGGTGAAATTTTGTATTATATAATGCGACCATTTTTGCCCACCAATATGGTAGCAGTATTTTGACTTCAGGGACCATAAGTGTAAAAATTCACACTGTGATGTGTATGTGAATATACAAATTGGAATACAAGTTCATAGCCATGTGACAAAGTTGTCTTTTCCTCTCGGCATTTTCCTAACTATTGCTGATTTCCTTGGTCATTACTTCATCACCATTTTTCTCGATGAGACCATCTGAAGATATCTCCTTACCTCATTGCCATGCAAAAGCTCACACTTCAGCACAATATCACCTCCACATAATGTGCTGAAACGTAGGCACTGAGAAAATTGGAAGCCTTTTCTTAAAATACACCTTACAATTACAATTGCTAAGCAAGGTTCAATCCAAGGAAAACAACTGTGTCCAGTCCTATAACACTTGTTATACTTAATATACTAAGTAACTTCAAACTGATTAACAAGACCCCATGTCATTAGTGTCAAATCATCAACTGTTCCTATTGGATCAGGTTATCAATATTTCATGCTTTTTTTTTATATACAAAATTAATGTTTCACTTTTTCTTCTTTTTCCTGTAATAATTTAGTGGCATAATTTGAACACTGTCAACTGTGAACCTTGCATGTTAAATGTTAGGCAGGTGAACCTCTAACCCATCCAGCCACCTTCTGAGATTTAAAAGGGTGGTGAACAGCATGTGAAAAACTCAAGTGTGTGAGATAAACTGACTTTGTATTCCATAAACCAAGTGCATTACACAAGTGAGAAGGCCCTCTGCAACAATCAACAATTCACTATCACAAAAGGGAAAAAAAACCAACCTGTCAAACCCTAACTACAAAACACACTCCTCTCACACCTGACTTACTTTTCTCTTTCGGCGGCTTCTCATCGTCTTTCCTCTCCTCCTCGTCACTGTCGTTGGTCACTTTCACCTCTTCCTCCTCGTCCTCCTCATCGTCAGAGTCTATCATGTTACGGAGACCGCGCTCATCTGCCACGCTTTTCTCTTCGCATTTTTTCTCTTTCTCCTCTGGCTCCGACTGCCCACTACTGCACAACATAAATCACAAATTTCAGTAATACGGAATGCAATTACTTTCACGGACAAACACAAATATATGCAAATTAAAAGGTCCTGTAATTTATGTCAGCATTTGGTGGATTACGGTGGGTTACGGCTGCTCAGAATACGAGTGTAACGCTCTTACCTAGAAGGCTATTTCGTCCCCCATCCACACGGAGAGAGAACGAGAGACAGAAAGGGGCAGGGAGGGGGGGGGGGAAGAGAGAGAGAGAGAGAGAGAGAGAGAGAGAGAGAGAGAGAGAGAGAGAGAGAGAGAGAGAGAGAGAGAGAGAGAGAGAGAGAGAGAGAGAGAGAGAGAGAGAGAGAGAGAGAGAGAGAGAGAGAGAGAGAGGAGTGAGTGAGTGAGTGAGTGAGTGAGTGAGTGAGTGAGTGAGTGAGTGAGTGAGTGAGTGAGTGAGTGAGTGAGTGAGTGAGTGAGTGAGTGAGTGAGTGAGTGAGTGAGTGAGTGAGTGAGTGAGTGAGTGAGTGAGTGTGTGTGTGTGTGTGTGTGGAGAGAGAGAGGAGAGAGAGAGAGAGAGAGAGAGAGAGAGAGAGAGAGAGAGAGAGAGAGAGAGAGAGAGAGAGAGAGAGAGAGAGAGAGAGAGAGAGAGTGAGTGAGTTGAGTGAGTGAGTGAGTGAGTGAGTGAGTGTGTGTGTGTGTGTGTGTGTGTGTGTGTGTGTGTGTGTGTGTGTGTGTGTGTTTTATTTCATTTATTTATTTTATTTATTCTTTTATTTTGAGGATAATGGAATAAGCAGTGTTATGCTTTTTTACACCCAGCCCCAGTGTGTATGCAGTTTTGCAAATTTTGTCATCTGTTCCCACCGGCACACAATAGCCTACTCTTCCGAAAAGTGGAACAGGTTTTAACATGTGCAGGTTTTAACACGTTTTAGCATCTCTGTGTGGTAAGATGCTCTGCATATGCTTGCACATGGGACCTTGGTTTATAGTCTCATCTGGTCAGGGGGTGTGTGTGTGTGTGTGTGTGTGTGTGTGTGTGTGTGTGTGTGTGTGGTGTGGTGTGGTGTGGTGTGGTGTGGTGTGGTGTGGTGTGGTGTGGTGTGGTGTAGTGTGGTGTGGTGTGGTGTGTGGTGGTGTGTGGTGGTGGTGGTTGTGTCATGTTGTATTGTGTTGTGCATGTGTGTGAGAGTGAGGGCATGCATGCATATATGCATGCTTACGTTTGTGTGCATGCCTATGTGTAAGGCAAGGCAAAGCAAGGCAAGACCCGGCAAGGCTAAAGTTCTGTCTTGTGTGCCCCCCCGAAGATGCATCTTCCACTCACCTGCTACTGTTGTCAGACATGTAGTCCACTTCTCTGTCGTCAAAGTCTCCATCGTCACTCTCCTCGAAAGCCTCCTCATCCGAGTCCTTGGGTTTCTTCTTCTTTCCCTTGGATTTGCTGCTTTTCTTCCCTCTCCTCGCTTTCTCCTTCTCTCCATCTGAGAACACACATATCATCAAGTCTAGGGTGAGGTTTGGAATAGTTTTTGTTAATAGAACAGAGAGAGAGAGCCCCCCCTCCCCCCAAAAACAGAATATTTTACTATTGTTATTGTTTGCGTGTGTGTGTGTGTGTGTGTGTGTGTTTTATTTTATTTATTTATTTATTTTTTTATATCGAGCATAACAGAATAAGCAATCATGTGCTTTTTTTCATCTGGTCCCCGTGTGTATGCAGTTTTGTAAATATTGTCATCTGTTCCCACCGGCACATGATGGCCTACTCTTACGAAAAGCGGAACAGGATTTAACGTGTGCGCAAGATTTCTGCGTGCGTTCGCAAACGGGGCCTCGGTTTAAAGTCTCATCCGAAGGACTTTTGGGGAGAGTGGAGTCAGCACTGATGTTAACTCCAGGAGAGTGTGTGTGTGTGTGTGTGTGTGTGTGTGTGTGTGTGTGTGTGTGTGTGTGTGTGTGTGTGTGTGTGTGTGTGTGTGTGTGTGTGTGTATGTGGTGTGCGTGTGTGTCTGAGTGCATGTGTGCGTGTGGTGTGTGCGTGCACGCATGTGCACATGCACGACTGCGTGCTGCGTTAATACAAGGTCTTACCTTCTTTGCTTCTCTCCCCATCTTCATCCTCGTCACCTTCTTCTCCATCATCGTCCGACAGATCAGCCCAGTCGTCTCTATCTGTCAGCAACTGAAAGACACAACAGAGAACTTACATTACAACTTATGTTATCTTGAGGTTGCTGCATTCTGAGTTCGGATACACAAGATCTTTAGTGTGGTTTTGTGCATACAGCCTCTTTATACGTCAGCAACTGAAAGACACAACAGAGAACTTACATTAGAACTTGTGTTTCATTATGGTTGGTGCTTTCCGACTTTGGATACACAAGATCTTTAGCATGGTTTTGCACATACAGCCTCTGTTTATATCCTCATCTAAAGAACTTTCAGGGGGAGTGGAGTCAGTGCTGATGTTAACTGACACAACAGAGAACTTACATTAGAACTTATGTAATATTATGGTTGGTGCATTCTGACTTTGGATACACAAGATCTTTAGTGTGGTTTTGCACATACAGCCTCTGTTTATATCCTCATCTGAAGAACTTTCAGGGGGAGTGGAGTCAGTGCTGATGTTAACTCCAGGCGAAAAATCCTTTGATTTTTTTGTCAATAGCACAATAAAGAGGTTAAGCACCTGACAAGTCAGGCCCAGTGCATCCAACTTCAGCACAGGAGAGAATTGTTATCTTTTAAGTCTTTCTGGTGAAATGACAGGAGAACAGGACCTAGAAGGAAGAAAATAGATGAGAAGGAGGTGACAGGAAGAAAAGGAACAAGGCAGAAACAGAGAGACTGATAGAAAAGAGGAAAGTTCTAGCACAGAATTTCCAGAACGTGGGGATGCTTTCTATACTGACAGGGCCTCTGGCATTCCCAAGGGGAAACAACTTGTCCTTAGCTGCCACAAATAGTTAATCTAGGCAGGGATGTTTGTGTTGACATTGGGATGAACAACTAAGGAGTAGCAACAAAGCCAGCACCATCCCTGAAGAATACGACAGCCAAAACAATAACGAAAAAACAACCACCACCCTTACTGCCCCCATCACATCCCCACCCCTGCAAAAAAAAACAACAACAAACAAAAAACCACACACACACATAAAAAGAAAAGAAAAGATACAAACGAAACGAAACCAAATGAAATACAAATAACGAAGCTCATCAGGAAACTTTTGTGTATTATGATCTGTTTTCATGGTGACAAGAAACTCCCCACTTAGTCATTATGATCTGTTTTCATGGTGACAAGAAACTCCCCACTTACAGTCATTATGATCTGTTTTCACGGTGACAAGAAACTCCCCACTTCCAGTCATTATGATCTTTTTCCGTGACAAGACTCCACTTCATATTATCTTTTTCACGGTGACAAGAAACTCCCCACTTACATCATTATGATCTGTTTTCACTGGTGACAAGAAACTCCCCACTTACAATCATGATCTGTTTTCACTGTGACAAGAAACTCCCCACTTACAATCATGATCTGTTTTCACTGTGACAAGAAACTCCCCACTTCATCATTATGATGTTTTCACTGTGGCAAGAAACTCCCCACTTAGTCATTATGATGTTTTCACTGTGACAAGAAACTCCCCACTTACAGTCATCATGATGTTATTACAGAATCCTATCATTTTCACTGTGACAAGAAACTCCCCACTTACAGTCATCATGATGTTTTCACTGTGACAAGAAACTCCCCACTTAGTCATCATGATGTTTTCACTGTGACAAGAAACTCCCCACTTACAGTCATTATGATGTTTTCACTGTGACAAGAAACTCCCCACTTACAGTCATATGATCTGTTTTCATGGTGACAAGAAACTCCCCACTTACAGTCATTATGATCCGTTTTCACTGTGACAAGAAACTCCCCACTTACAGTCATTATGATCTGTTTTCACTGTGACAAGAACTCCCCACTTACAGTTCATTATGATCTGTTTTCACGGTGACAAGAAACTCCCCACTTACAGTCATTATAATTGTTTTCACGGTGACAAGAGACTCCCCACTTACAGTTATTATGATCTGTTTTCATGTACAAGAAACTCCCCACTTACAATCATTATGATGTTTTCACTGTGGCAAGAAACTCCCCACTTACAGTCATTGATCTGTTTTCACGTCACAAGAAACTCCCACTTACATCATATACTGTTTTCACGGTGACAAGAAACTCCCCACTTACAAATCATGATTGTTTTCACGGTGACAAGAAACTTCCCCGCTTACAATCTATCTGTTTTCACGTGACAAGAACTCCTCACTTACAAAGTCTCTGTTTTCTGCTATTGCGCCTTTGGCTGCTTTATCCACTCGTCAGTTCTGCATCCACGTCTCATTCTTCACCCTTCTTCAACATGATGTTGAAGTAGTTCAACGACTTGTTCGTCGAAACCAGTGAAGAACAGAGAGGAGGGAGGGAGGGAGGAAGGGGGGGGAGAGAGAGAGAGAGAGAGAGAGAGAGAGAGAGAGAGAGAGAGAGAGAGAGAGAGAGAGAGAGAGAGAAGAAGATGAGAGAGATATGTATAATAAAGATAATTTCTTTCACAAACTTAAATCATCAACTGAGCTATACTGACGACCATCTTTACTATGATTGTGATGGCATGAACATATTATAGAGCAAGTGGTATATATGTATAAGAATTTTAATCCCCGGCATATAGGGTACACTTGCACTTGGCAGTGCAATATCAACAACAATTACAATTTAACAACAAACTGAGGTTTTGTGTGCAACTCATAAAAAAAATCAAAGAGTTAAATCTGGCAAAATTCTGATAGAAAAAAAGTAAAAACAAGTACACATGTCATAGATTTTTTTATATGCCTTAGGTGAGGCTGCACTAGTGACAATGCATTCTCTGTGGGCACAACAGCAATGAACTACATACAGAGAATTCTGCTGTAACTGAAAGCTTACACGCAACTGCAAGATAAGATGCAAATTTTCTTTCCTTCTTTCTCTGATCATATCCGAGTGCCAGGCAGAATCATCCAATTTCTGGACTGTGTCTACCAATCACAACCATCAAATTGAAATGTTTTTATCACTATAAAATTATCTAACAAGGAGGGTGGCAGGATGGTTAAGGCATCCGCCCGCAAACAAGTAAACCGTGAATTTCCAGGTTTGATTCTCAGTCTTGCCCTTTCTTCCCAGTTTGACCACAAACAAACAAAAACAAAAAAATCAAACTGAATGTCAGAGTCTTTTGGATTAGACTATAAACCAAGCCCCTTGTGCAAATGCACACAGAACATCTTGCTGACACGTTAAAAACCTGTTCTACCTTTTTGGAAGAACAAGCCATTGTGTGCCGGTAGGAATGGATGACAGAAAAAAAAACCCACAGCATGCACACGTGTCATGTTTAGACACCATCCTATGCGGTTACCTACATTGTTGGTGGTTTTTCTTTTTGGGAGGGAGGAAGGGGGGGGGGGGGGGGGGAATGATCACGTACGCACAAATCTCACCATTGGTGAACCACAGAGCTCTAAAGTCTGTCCCGAGCCATAAGGCTCATCAGGCCGGTGCTTATCCCGGTTTCTGTGGCGTTAAGCGACTGAGAGTCATAGACTCCCCCCTGGATAGGACGCCAGTCTATCGCAGGGTTAACCCCCAACACAAGGTTGGTACCCCTTTTACACCTGGGTGGGGTGAGAAAATAGCCGTAAAGTGCCTTTTCCAAGGGCACAACGCCATAGCGGAATAGCTGGGATCGAACCCGCAACCTTTAGATTACGAGTACAACGCCCTAACCACTAGGCCACAGCGGCGGCTTACAGAGCTCTAGACGTGAAACAAATACCCAAAACGATCTCTCAGCAAATTCACTTTCGTAAACACAACCCAACGTTCTTACCTGCTAAATTCTTCTTCAGCCTCGTCTGAGTTGAGGTACTTGTAGCGAATCATCGGGGAGAAGTTGTACCACTCTTCCACAGGGAAGGCTTCGAAGGCCCCGTCTGCGCACTGGGTGAATATGTAGTAGGACGTGTTCTCTGCGATTGTTC
This sequence comes from Stramonita haemastoma, assembly GCA_030674155.1. NCBI lineage: Eukaryota > Metazoa > Mollusca > Gastropoda > Neogastropoda > Muricidae > Stramonita > Stramonita haemastoma. The sequence continues at coordinate 14,239,898 of CM060323.1, forward strand.
CTTCTCGCACCCCACGGTACCTGTTCACATTACAGACATTTTTTTTTTATTAAGAAAATCATGCTAGTGTTACAAATGCTTTTATAGTCTTGTTTGGTTGTCTTTTTTTTTTTGCTGTTATCTGCACATATTCCCTGATCATATCAGTACAATCTTGTTTGTGGTTATTGTTGGTCATATCTTTTTGATATTCTTGTTTATCATTTTCGTGTTATTTGCACTTGATTCGTGTCCATTTCAGATGAGTTGTATTTTTTCATCTTGTTGGCAGATGTTGATATTTTTTATCTTATTTTTCTATGCTCATTTGGATTTTTTTTTTGGGGGGGGGAGGTGGCTTTCATTTGCACTTGGTCTGTTGGCACATTCCACAGTTACTCTTTTTAAAGTCATTTGTCACACAAACATAAATCATGCTATGAAGAGAAAACTTGGCAACAGTGTGGCAAAATCTGCAATACAGCTTGTAATTTAGGTTAAATTGTATTTGTGGGCAATCATCAATGCCCATCCCAAACACTGTTTTAGTTTCATACTGAAGTACGGAAAAGCAACACAAAACAAAACAACCCCCCCCCAACACCAATGGCAAAAATGTACCAAAATAAAAGGGGATAAGGAGAAAAACGTCCACAATCCCAGCCCCCCCCCCCAAAAAAAAACAATCAAACAATAAAAAGAAACACACACACACAAAGACTGCAACTAAATTAACACTACAAAATGGGGCACCTTGCATCTATTTTCTTTCAATCTCATACCTAACAGGCAGATTATTCACAAATAATTAGTGCCAGGCTTTTTTTTTTTTCAAAATCGGAAATTGTTGTCAAGAAAAAGAAAATAAACATGAAAAAAAAGACTTAAGAGACAAAAACAAAGAGAGTGACCCCCCCACCCCCCTGATTTCTAGAAAGAACAGAATGTCCAGAAGGTGGGTACCATTTCAAACTGAAAGAGCTTCTGGCACTCCTTGTGGATACGACAATTCACTTTCTATATAATCAAATGGGAACCTGTGTGCCTTCACAAAATAATGCTTTATCTTTCTTGACTAGTATATTATTTAATTCCGTGAGAGAAAAAAAAGAGCGATCCTACTAAGCAATGACATGATCATGACATTGCCTTAGTACTATTTACTTGATTTGATTTAACAATCTTGCATTCGGATTCTCTGAACACAAATTGCTTCTAGATTTTGCGTTCCATCATGAAATCAGGTCAGGCACACATGCTAGCTTGCCTTTTCCTCCTTTCCAGAACATACCAGCAGCTATAATTACTTCCAGACCCACAGCAGGCTCTGTGCCTCTGGTCTGAAAGAGCTTTGGCATATGGTAGTGATCAGTGGAGGTCACTGCGTGATGGAAAACTACTGTGTGTAAATCCTGGCAAATCCCGGTTTGGGATTCAGGGGAGGGAATGATTTAATCCCCGCAAATCCCCGGTCGGGACTAAGAGGGTTAAAGCAAAAACATACAAATATGCAAACATCTCTGGTAAAATAAAATCTTTGTAAATGTTTTAAAAATACACAAACTTTAGACCATACACATAAAATATCTCTTTTCATCAATTGTTAATAAGCTGAAGACAAATCAGTGTGGAGTAAGTGATTAACCTACACATCCAGAATATCCCCCAAACAATGATCTTGGTCAAGAGACTGCTGATGCCGATGATTAGTAAGTTGGCTGAATTCTTTAAAACCAACCATAAAAAAAAAATACTACATCACAATAAGAGCTGCTGTGAAAAATTATGTGTGACTCCAATGAGTGAAAGTCTATGTTTCTCTACAACAACAAAAAAAACCCACTATCTAAAAAAAATATTTTTAAAACAAAAAAGCAAAGCAACTTGACTAAACACTTACTTTTTGGCCTGTTTGCCGTTGCCAACCTTGAGGAGCCAGGGCTGTTCTTCTGCATTGTACTTCTTCAACACGATGCCGTATTTCTTTCTGCGAGCCTCCTCCTTCTGGTCACGACCAAACTCACTGCCGGCGCCAAATTTGGGCATCATGTCAATGTCATTGGCCGTCTTGTACTCCTTCAAGTTGTTCTCACGTTCAAGTTTTGCTGAAACCTGCGGACATATGAATTGTGTGTCAGGTTCCTGCTTACCATTTCATACAATGTTTAAAAGATTTTTTTTTTTTCAAAGTAGACTGGCACTATTACTGTCTGTTTTAATTATACTGACAGAAATCCAAAGTGAAGTGTTCAAAGTAATTGTTAATGCCTCGAAAATGAAAGTTTGGTAGCAGAAACGATTCACTTTTATGATCTTTGGCAATAAAGAGTTCAGATTTCTCATTTTCAGTTCACTTATCTTTTTTTTTCTATTATTCTGAGTTTTTTCAGGAGGGGTTTTCTCTATCTTTGTGGGTTTTTTCTCCTTTTCATGGATGAACTGCCTGCAAAGTCCACCAACAGTTCACTGTTATGGGCTTTTTCTTCAAACACTATGAGCCAGAAGTCCACAAAGAAACTTTTTTTTTCCACTGCCACTATCTCTGACAAGTTCAACCCTATCCCTCTCCAATACAAACATCAAATCAAAAGCATATCAAATTATGTTATTTATAGGTTACACTTACAAATTTTATTGTACTTTGTGTGTACATGTGTACACTGTGTTGGTGCATGCAAGCTGTAACATTCTAACTACTACATCATGGGTTTTCCAGAAAAAAATCAAACTGACTTCATTTTATCATAACAACAACAACAAAACCCAACCTAAACACAAAAGCAACTAAGAAATATCGCAATTGTTGAATAACAAAACATATCAATCATGATTGCCAGATGACAAAATATATCAAGTTTTACACACACAAAAAAAAGAAGACTGAAATCCATTAAGTTTGCAGATGGATTTTTATGAGTTTAACAGAAGAAAACTAAAACTTTTCATTAAATTTAAAGTGTAACAATACAAACATTAAAAATCCTTAAACTTGTCATATAAAAGCACATCACTAAACAAAGTTACACACAAAACTATTTTTCAAATCATAACTATAGCATGTTCACTGTGATGGCTTACACACACACACACACACACACACACACACACACACACACACACACACACACACACACACACACACACACAAACTCACATTTCCCAGTTTTGAAAATTCCACTCCCATTCCAGTGGCAAATTTCATCATGGCGAACTTCCTCTTGCAGTCTCTGAAAAAAAGTATAGTCAATCTGCATTAAAAACATAATCTGATCTATCTTTCATTCTGTCTACAAATAAACCTTCCTTTTCATGAAGTTGGAATGTGGATAATAACTAAATGGTGGGCAAAAATGGTCCCATACACAAAATCCTTACCACTGGCAAACCTCTGAGCTCTAGCCATGGAACGAAAAGAAAAAACAGTTTTTAAAGTGTCAACTTATCCCTTTCCACCAGCACACATACCATTTATTCCAATGGCCTCTTACACTTCTGTTCAACACATGTATACATGTCATGGCAGTTGTTTTCTCCCATTTTCCACTCTTTTAAACGCGGGTACTTGACCCTAGTGATCTAATCTTAGCACACGCACTGACCCCATGGAAGGCTCCAACTTCCCGCTTTCAAGACAGTGGGGCACCCTTTCCACTGTTACACTTACAGTGCAGAAAAGTGACCACACAGATTTTGATTTCCAACTTTTCAGTGCTGTGTGATAAACTTGCGATATTCTCCAGCGCTATATCCAAGAGTATTGACTGCAGTGTTCTCTTGTTGAGATAAAGTAAATTTGAATCCATATATATCCATATTGTGTAGGAGTTATAACAAAAAATAATAGCTAATTTGGATGTTCTTGTCAGGCTGCTCTTCTTTGTTTAGTAAATTTCAAAGTGGTAATTTCCGTGCTGGTGATGTAAATCGATTGCAATTTTCCTTCTGAATTCAGTTTAGATTGACAATCTCAAAGTCAGGACTGTAATCTTAATGCTTCTATTTTTAAACTTCCTTCAATATTATTCGTATCTAGTCTACATGTTCATCACTGGTGAAGGGTTCAAATCTGGGGGAAATCTTGTCAATTTTGCTGTCTTGATCTAGACTAGCATAGTGTGTATGTGTGTTGAGAGAACAGGCTTGCCACATGCAGCATGGCAGTCTTACATAACATAAGCTTTGCCATCTTTCCAGCCATTCACCTCTTAGGCCTTCCATGCGAGCAATCAATGGTTTGAGACACAGTGGTGGGGGGAGGGGGGAAAAAAGGGAGGGGTGTGGGGGTACAAGGAAGGGGCGTGCTAATTTTAGCTGTGGACTGACTGATGCCAGATAGAAATGCTGTGATGTATACAATTATAACAAAAGAATTTCCCCCCACAAAGAACTAATTTCTGTTACAGATACATAAAGTTCATTTCCAATTTGATTCTAGTTTCTAACTTTAAATTAATACGTGTCAACTTTCTCTGAGTCTGAGTCTCTCTCTCTCCTTTTCTACCTGCATTCAAAACTTTCTAAAAAAAATACTTAAATAGCCTCTTGTCTTACCTGGGCACCCGCACAGTGTATTCTTGTGAAGTAGTACCGCTGGCAGCCCCTGGTGTCAGACTTCCAGCCATGCTGCCACCCATACCGCCAGCCATACTGCTTCCCATTCCTCCACTCATGCCGGATGGACCCTGCCATGATAAGTATAATAATGTATGAAGTGTTCATGAAGCATGGAGCAGAATCAAAATCAAACTTTTTTCATTTTGATAATCATGATATATAAATAATGATGATGATGATGATATTGAATTGAAAATTTAATAATAAGAAGAATATTTGAAATAATGGACACTTTTACTTTTGATGCACTTAAACCTCCTTTCAGCTTTTCACTACAGCCACAGGGATATTAGACTAAATATTACATATTCACGATTAGTCTATTATATTACATTATTAGTATCAGTATCACACAGTGCTTTACATACTAAAATGTAGCAACATGTGTAATTGTAAACATTATGCTGTACAATCATTATATAACAATATAACTGGACAGGCACTACACTTAAATAAAATAATCATTACTACACTGAACTCATAACACTTTTTTTTTTTTTTTTAAAGAATTATGCTATAAAAAACTAAGTATGGCAGCTTTTACATCACAAAATGACAAGTGCATGTCTAAATACAGCATATTTCAGATCAAAAATAAGCAAATGGCATTCAATCATAGGGAAACATTTCATCCGATTAGAGTTGAAAACAATTTCCCTTGACAGTGAGTTGCTTCCTTTCAAATTTAACTGACTGGTACTGGTAGTGGCACATTTCAAAAGGCAGAAAATTCTCTTACTGAGCAAACTTATTTGCGAAAACCAATCTTAATCTTTCTCTTTTTTTGTGTGGATTAGCTGAAGACATGTACTGTAGTTTCAAATACAAAAGCTTACTGGTTACTCATGTCAACTTGTCAAGACAACAACTGACATAGTATCAAAACTTTTTGACTTTTTACTTTAGCACCCACTGACTTGATCAGATGAATAGTGACATTTTGATCATGTTTGTTTAAAATATTTCATTGTCGGATCACCAGTAGAACTGCCACAATTTCTCTATAATTTATGAAATTAAATAAAACAAAAAAAAACTTTTTGTATTGAATCGATAAGAACTGAATTGAATTAAATACCACTTTCATTTTGATTTTCAGTCAAGACTTATTTCTCTGTGTAAAATTTGGGTTACTCTCCTTAGGAAAAGTGTGTCACCACAAGAGCAGCATCACCCATATTTTAGAAAAAAAAATTGTTAGCAAGTCAGTCTATTAATTTTATTCCCTATCAGTATCACATAGAGCACTTGGCTTTGTATTAACATATTTTTACCAGGGACAACTCTCTTTTGCCATGGGTTCTTTAATGGTTTCAACTCTAATCGCATGTTCATGTGTGTGTGTGTGGGGGGGGGGGGGGGGGGGGGAGACATGTTTGTGTTTGTGTTTGTGTGTGTGTGTGTGTGTGTGCGTGTGTGTGTGTGTACGCGCACATACGTGTACAGTACACATGCATATGTGTGTGTGCGAAAGTGTACACGTGTGTATCATGCTTCAGTGGCAGACAGCTATTACTTGGGTGTACACTTACACATGCAGCCCATGGTATCATAGTCTATGTGTTTGTGTGTGAGTGTGTGTGTGTGTGTGGGAGGGGGGGGTATAGACATTGAATACATCCCCAGTATGACTATGAACCTCGAAATTTATAACACAAGGTTTAACCGTCTTAGCCTCGTTACGGCCGCAGCCGGCCGTAACAGCACCGGTTGTTAGATTCTGTTGCGGCCGTAGCCGGCCATTAGTCCTGACCACGTGGGCAGTACTTTTCCATCACACACATATCTCGTGGTTCTCACACAATGTGTCTGAAATTTGGTAGGGCGATGCAGGAAAGGTTTCAGATGGTGCCAGTGATAAATTTAGACCACTAGCACGTGTGTACTTGGGAGGGAAGGAAGAAAGCATAGCTGGTGATAGAAACGCCTTTTGCTTGTAGTGCATGGCGAAAAAAAATGGCGTCTTCGTTGGTAGCAGATGATTCATCTAACTAACTAGACAATAAAATGAACGTGTTTGCATTGGAAGTAGAAAAATTTCAATGATAAATGTTGAGTGAGTCAGAAATAAAAAGCTGACGGGGGAGAAGAGAAAGGAAATAAGGCAGTTAGAGAGAAGAATGACCCTGAAAATAGAGCACTACACGGCACATTCCTGCAAGCGCGGTGACCTGTGCTACCCACAGGCTGTGGAGAAATTTGACCTGGGGGGACAGGGGGGGGGGGGTCCGCAGCAAAAACGCTAGAAAATGTGAGGCCTTTTGACTATTTTCTAGTTATTACCACACTTTTTATTTGAAAATCAATGGACAGATTTGCTGATGAAAATAGCAAGAAGGAAAAGAAAATAGGTCTCCAGTCTGCCAAGGTGCCACAGGTGACAGCAATAGGTACATCCCCGACACATCCACATTTTGTGCTTTCTGTGATGTGATGTGTCCCTGTGCCATCACTGTGACTACTTTAAAGACTATCACGAATAAAATTTTGTAGAATTACAGAAGTTCTGTGTTGTTTCATATTTGTCACACCTGTGTGGTGACACTGGTGTCAATGTGACACTTATGTACAATAATACACTTCTGTGCATACACAATAATACACTTCTGTGCACGGCCCCTTCACGACGTCCTATGCCAGTGTTGGAGGGAGGGAGCCGTGCCGCAAGACATAGATGCCAAGATCGTCACTCTCTACAAGAATAAAGGCGACAGGAGTGATTGTAACAACTACAGAGGCATATCTCTCCTGAGCATCGTAGGAAAACTCTTCGCTCGTGTCATGCTTGTGCGCCTCCAGAAACTTGCTGAGCGTGTCTACCCCGAGTCACAATGCGGCTTCCGAGCTGAACACTCCACGGTGGACATGATATTCTCCCTACGCCAGCTTCAGGAGAAATGCAGAGAACAACACAAACCCCTCTACATAGCCTTCATAGACCTGACCAAGGCCTTTGACCTAGTCAGCAGGGAAGGGCTATTCAACATCCTTCCAAAAATTGGTTGCCCCCCAAAACTCCACAGTCTCATCAGATCCTTTCATGATGACATGAAGGCAACAATCCAGTATGAGGGCAGCATGTCCAACCCATTTGACATCAAGAGTGGAGTCAAGCAAGGCTGTGTCCTTGCTCCCACCCTCTTTGGCATCTTCTTTGCCCTGCTCCTAAAGCACGCTTTTGGAACTGCAACAGAGGGTGTATACCTACGCACCAGATCCAGCGGTCGACTATTCAACCTGGCTCGGTTGAAAGCAAAAACTAAAGTGATGGAGAAAACAATTAGGGACATGCTTTTTGCTGATGATGCTGCTGTTACTTCTCACACTGAGCAAGAACTCCAATGCCTCATGGATAGGTTTTCCCAGGCCTGCAAAGACTTCGGCCTGACAATCAGCCTGAAAAAGACTAATGTGCTGAGCCAGGACGTGGTAACTACACCAGCCATCTACATCGATGACTACCAGCTCGATGTCGTACACCAGTTCACATACCTGGGATCCACCATCAGTGACAACCTATCCCTCGATGCCGAGATCAACAAGTGCATCGGCAAGGCTGCTACGACCTTAGGACGCCTCACTACCCGTGTCTAGGAGAACCCAAAGCTGACAATTTCCACCAAGATGGCAGTGTTCAACGCCTGCATCGTCAGCACTCTCCTATATGGCAGTGAAACATAGACAACATACTCCAAACAGGAGCGCAAACTGAACAGCTTCCACCTGCGCTCTCTCCATCGCATCCTTGGCATCCACTGGAGTGACAAAGTTACCAACGCTCAGGTCCTCGAGGTTGCAGGTCTTCCCACCATGTACACACTCCTCAGACAACGCAGACTCAGATGGCTCGGTCACGTGCGAAGGATGGAGGATGGACGCATTCCTAAAGATCTCCTCTATGGTGAACTTGCCTCCGGCAAGAGAAGCATTGGCCGCCCCCAACTGCGCTACAAAGACGTCTGCAAGCGTGACATGAAAGCCCTGGACATCAACCTAGAGAACTGGGAGGATGGTAGCGGCTGACCGCAGCAAATGGCGCAGTGTTCTCCACAAACAGCTGAAGTGTGGTGAAGAAAAGATCCACACCGCAGCAAATGAAAAGAGAGCCAAGCGGAAGGCATGTGCTCCAGCCACCTCAACAAGCCACATCTGCATCAGATGCAACAGAGACTGCCACTCCCGCATCGGACTGACCAGCCACAGCCGGCGTTGTCGCTGAACAAATGACCTGTCTTTTGGCGTGAATTCCATAGTCGACACCGACTGACGGAGGCCTACTACACTTCTGTGCACTTAACAAACATGTGGTAGGACACAGACATCTGAAATGCAGTATACATGTGAGATATTGATTGAATATGCCTTGTTTTCAAAAGACAAAAAACCAGTTAAACAAAAAGTATGTCTCATCAAGACATATCAAACAACAGGAGTTATGAGGACATTGTTTGACACATCCTTGAAGTACAATTGCACACAAACATTAATAAACACGTTAGCTAGGCATCAGTTCTTTATTCAACACTTACATGTATGAATTTTGGTCTATTCCATACATATTTTACTGGTTTATTGTATACAACACACTTTTACCTGTGATTGGTGACAAATAAGGTGACAATGACATGACATTTTGTGACCAGACATGTAAACTTGCCTTAAAATGCTAGTACAAAGATGTATTATATATATATAGCTTGTGACAAAATTTCAGCTTGATAGCTTGTCATCCACACAGACAGTTGTCTCAGGAGTAGACTATGTCAGTTTGGGGTAGAAAACTTGCAAAGAATTCAAAATCTACAGGCAGTTTAGCTCTGTAGAATTCAACAAGAGGGTTAACCAAAACTGAATAAAAAAGGTTACACTCCTGTCTTAGCTTGCAGAACATTAGATTCTTAGTTTTAGTTCTGTAGAGTGCTAGGCCTAGTCGTTAAAATTGTGATTTTCACAAATTTTTAAAATTATGAAAAAATGAACTGTGCACTTGGTTTTTTTTTATCACGTAGGCCTAGGCGTAACCGAAACCAGAGTGAACCACCTGGTGAACTGCGACAATTGAAAACAAAAATTAAAATTATAGTCAATACAACCCCGGTTTTATTCTGAACACAGAAACTACTTTGTCAAAATGTGCTAACTCTTTAAACCCTTACTTACAGGTTTATTCGCCATCATGAAAAGGAGAGCTGCTGAACACAGAGACAACGTTGACAAGAGCAAGCACTTCTCACACTTTCGAAGAATCAGGCGCCATGCCGTTTGTGCAGTAAAGATAGAAGAGTTAGCTTCGTACAAATCAACCCCTTCATTTTCTGTGGTATGAATAAGAATAGTGTAAGTTATATCTAAAGATGATACTTATGTTCAAGGATAATATACATGCATCGGTTATGAAGCACATGCCTGATTCTTGTGTATATTTAAATGGATTAAGCCCATTCGCAACTAATAAAAGAGTTAGCATTTTTACATATGACCCCCCCCCCTCCTCCCAACTTTTTTTTTTTTTTTTGAAGAATGCATAAAAGGCGTACGCACACACATCCCATAACATGTTTGTGGCAAACTATTGTAATCTCTTTCCCCTTGTTTATTTCAGGATTTTACTTCTGCTGTTCTTGTGTGTTTCTTTTTGTTGCCGACTAGATGAACTTGTTTTTAGTGTATTACTTATTATCTGAGAGGAGGATTTGTTTTCTTATATGCTTTCCTGTGCTGCTTTTTTTTTTTTTTTTTTTTACAATTTATAAACATTGACAAGAGCTGTTTTTCGCTTGTTCTTAGTTTTTGTTTTGTTTTGTGTTTTTTTTTTTTTTTTCTTTTTTTTTTTTTTTTTTGGGGGGGGGGGGGGGGGGAAGGGTTTTCTGTTATGTGCACTTTGTGTTATCTACCTAGTCTTCTTGTATTATTGTATCTGATAGTTTTTTTAGATGGAGGAAAAATCCACCCTCAGGAGTATTGGATCCTCTTCTCGTCTTCTTTGTTTCCTTTTCAGGTAGGATAGCTCCAGGTCCTGTGTTTGCAACTCTGCAGGATTTCGGCCCACTGGCCTCAGTCCACATATTATTCAGGCTTCAGAGCAGCTCATAAAAAAATATTTAAAAATAAAAGCAAGATAATATTTATCGGAATTGTTTGAAAAAAAGCAGGAAAATGGACTAGGTAGGCAGAAAATAAAAGATAGAACAATAAGGAAAGACAGAGATAGAGTGATAGAAAAGAGGGAATTTCTAGCATCTAATTTCTAGAAAGTGGGCTTGGGGGGGTGGGGGGTACTATTTATTGTGAAAGAGCCTATAGCATCCCCACGAGGGTGTATCAGATCCAAGGTTTCTCCTTCTCTCTTGGGCACATTATATCTAATCTTTAGAATTATCTGGTGTATTTGATAACAAAGCACTTAGCTTTTTTTATGCATAGATCTAGCTCTCCACTCTTTTTCCTGTCCCTATATATATATATATATATATATATATATATATATATATATATATATTATTTTTTTTTTTTTTTTTTACTGTCCTTGTGTGTGTGAAATGTTATTTTGGTGCATACTGGCTATATTCATGTTTCTATATTATTTCCAGGCCCTGGTTTTGTTGTTTGTTTGTTTTTTAGTTGAGGACTTCTTACTGTACATATCTGATCTTTTATGTTCTTTTTATTTTATTTATTCTTTTATTTTGAGGATAGTGGAATAAGCACTTGTACTCTTTTACATCCAGTCCCTGTGTGTAAGCAGTTTTGTCAATTTTGTCATGTGTTCTCATGGCACACAATGGCCTACTCTTCAAAAAAACGAAACGGTTTTTAACCTATACGCAAGATGTTTTGCGTGCGTTCACATATGGGACCTCGGTCAACAGATAACGAGCGCTTCACTCTGATCACCAGGCTATCCCATCCCCCGTCCCTGATCTTTTGTGTCTGTGTGTATGTGTTTATGAATATACATGATAGGGTGCTCTAACAGTCAAAAGCATTGGCAAGTCTGCTTCTGCATTGACTTGGAACATCACAAATACCTCAATCTTTAATCCGAAGGTATTGTACATTTTTAACTAGAACTGCTTCTTTGACTTCAAAATAAATCATTTCTTACAGAGTGCTGGTGTCACCATCAACAACAATAGTTGCTGTTAATAGGATTATTAATACATAATATGGAGTCTGTAAACAAAGATCATTATTTATCACAGTTTTTATTGGGGGAGGGGGGAGGTTGTTGGGTTGTTTTTTTTGTTTTTTTTTGGGGGGGGGGTTTGAAGGGAGGGGGGTGAGATTTTTTATATCCTTAGGGTGTTTTTAATTAACCCAAAATAGCATTGTGTTGATTTTTGAACCACTGTTTAGCAATCCAGATTTCTTGCAGAGGAGCAGCACTACCCATTTTTCTCTTCTGTTATTTCAAAGATAATGGAATAAGCACTCCTGTGAGTTTTTTTTACATCCAATCCCTGTGTAAATGCCGTCTTGTAAATTTTGTCATTCATTCCCACCGGCACACAATGGCCTAATCTTCCGAAAGCACAATGGAAAAGATATTCTGCGGATGTTCGCCACACAGGACATAGGTTTATCATCTCATCCTTTGGGCTTTTGGGGAGGAGTGGAGTCAGCACTGATGTTAACTTGAGAGGAAAAATCCTCATCAACAAAATTTGAACCCGAGTTAGCAGTTCACCAGCGCAATGCTTATCACTCTAACCACCAGGCTATCCCGTCTCCCTTCCTGTCTGTATACTACGTGTATTTGTTTCCTTAAGAGAGCAGCTTATTTCTACCAAGTCTTGTTGACAAGGATTCTTTTAAGAGCACTGAATGCGTGTTGCATACGAGACTGGTTTATCATCTTGTCCGAACAACACCTAGACCACGACTCAAGGTCTAGTAGAGTGGGAAAAGGTTCTGGTTCTAACAGGGGTTGAGTCTGCACTTCTTGCTTTTTAGCTAGATGTGTTACCAGCACATCCACTGAAAGTGCAAATTATTGCATCAGTGCTCTTTTACAATCAATAGTTCCTTACATTGTAGAATAATATTTTGTAACCACTGGGTTTGGTATATTCATAGCTGCCAACGTTTGAGAATCCTAAAACGGAATTTGGTGGGGGTGGAGGTGGGGGGTGGGGGATTGCGGGGCACAGTCCCCTGAAGCTGAAGCATTTTTTGTGGATAAACGAGCAAACTTATTGTCTCCTGACAGATTCTTTCTTTCTTTTTCTTTTATTCTTTTATATCGAGGATAACAGAATAAGCAATCATGTGCTTTTTTTCATCCGGTCCCCGTGTGTATGCAGTTTTGTAAATATTGTCATCTGTTCCCACCGGCACACGATGGCCTACTCTTACGAAAAGCGGAACAGGATTTAACGTGTGCGCAAGATGTTCTGCGTGCATTCGCACACGGGGCCTCGGTTTAAAGTCTCATCCGAAGGACAGATGATGTACCCAGGGATGAATAGTATGCCACGCTTTGAAACCAGGTGGCCAAAGATAGAAACTGAAAGTGCAATGATCCCTTATTACATCTGCTTTCATAAAGTACAATTATCCCTGTAGTCAGAATGTGGCTACCTAAATGGTGGAGAAAATTTCGAAAAAAAAAGGTTGCATATGCATAAATCTCACTATTGGTGAACCTCGGAGCTCTAGCAGAGAAATGAGAAAAAAAATGAAGTACAAAATAAGTAGATAAAGTCACTTAGAGACAAATGTTGAGCACCAGTTGTGTTGATTTTTATTGCTTTCTATTTGATTTTCAGCATTGCAATTCCCAGCAAGGAGTCAGTTCTGGGCTGGACAATGTCACTGTCTGAACTTTCTAGGCCTAATTGGCTACAGCTTCATGTCTGTCCACTACTGCCAGTGCCTGCAGATCAATGCTATTAATATTTATCACCTGCTCAGTACAAATACATATTTTGCTTATTGCTACACGAGCTTATCTAATTTCTGAACTCTGCTTTCATCAGTTATATATATAGCATTTAATGTAGTTTTCACCCTAAGATGTTGAAAAAAAGAGGGTTACATAATGCAAATATCTCACAACTGGTGAACCTCAGAGCTCTAGGCAAAGGAACACAAAGCAACAACCAACACAAAAAAAATGCAGAGCTTCTGCCTTGCTGTATTGTTTTGAACTTTGATGGACACAAATCCATCAAGATGGGGGCGACTGATACAAGACTTTCGAGCATTTGTGTACTGTCAGCCATTGCCTCCCTTGGACATAATTGTTTGCTGCTCCTACTCCTAGTTTGTTTTGTCCACAGACCAACTGCACTGGCATAGTGACGTAGCAATACAGCTGCAGCAGGAACTAATAAGTTAAAGTCTGTCCCGAGCCTAAGTCTCATCAGGCCGGTGCTTATCCCGGTTTCTGTGGCGTTAAGCGACCGAGAGTCATAGACTCCCCCCTGGATAAGACGCCAGTCTATCGCAGGGTTAACCCTCAACACAAGGTTGGTACCCCCTTTTACACCTGGGTGGGGTGAGAAAATAGCCATAAAGTGCCTTTTCCAAGGGCACAACGCCACAGCCGAAAGCTGGGATCGAACCCGCAACCTTTAGATTACAAGTCCAACACCCTAACCACTAGACTACAGCAGCGGCTGCAGCAGGAACTGCTATGCCAAAACCATAGAGGTCAACAACTCTGTTACTATTATATAAGCATACATGTGCACTAATGTAATTTCATCAAGACCCCAGCTTCCCAAAGGGAGAGCCTGTTGGTCAAGAAAGGAGTTATCTGAGCATGAGACAGCTTCATGGTTAGACAGTTCAACCCAAGGTTACTGAGAACATGAGTTCAAGTCTATGATGTGTCCATTTAAGACCTTTTTTTGTGGGATTAACATTTGTACTGACTCCAAATCCCTTCCCTAAAGTCTTTCATGGGAGTCTAACCGAGATCCCAGAAGCAAAATTTTTAAATTTTACTGTACACAGTACATCTTGCACACCAAGGGGCAGAATAATGTAGTGGCTAGAGCATTGCACTTGTAATCTAATGGTCTGTGTTTGAGCCAGCATCTGTTCCAGGGGATGTTTCCCCTGAATCCCACTTTATTCCATAAAACAGATATCATTAATGTTGAACCAGTCAAATGTTAACTTCACCAAAGGCAAAAACCATGTCAACAGTAGCTTTGCAAAAATTTTATTAAAAAACTTAAAAACCATGACTTTTTCTACTGTTCTTACAATTAAAAAAAAACAAAAAAAAAGCACACAAGACTTGTAATGAAACTCATCAACCCTGTAACATCTTTTCGTTTCTTTATTACTTTTAATCAGCAGCATGAACACAAATTCCTACAAACAACAAACAGAATGTTGATTTTTAGCCTACAAGAAGGATAACAACCATTCCAATGTCTTTCAAATGAAGGAAAATCACATATTCTTTGATTCAGTAGGCAACTAAGAAATATGTGACGTTCCACCCCATGAGTCGCATTGCACCACAGGTCAACTTTTAGTTATTGACATGTTATCAAACTGCAATAAAATGGCTATATAATACAAAAAAACAGATTGAAAATCGGACAATTCTATGAAAAGTTATTACAAGTTGAAATGCTAGACTGCAGAAAATGACAAAATGAGAAACTGACAAGTTTGTCATCGTAATAGGTGGTCAGAATGAGGGCTTGGGTACTTTTAGAACACGTTTTAAGGCAAAAGGAGACAAAATTATTATTTGATATTTCATTATGAGGTAGAATAATGGCTGTACTTTAATAATCAATCAAAATTGCCAACTTGACCCCGCCTGCCTTTAATTAATGGGTCCTAGCGATAAAGTGGATTATGTGCTAAGCAACTCATTTTGTGGTGGAGCGTCACATATAGCCTGGTCACAAAACAAACTAATCACCCACTTATCTCAAAAGCATAAAAAAAAAGCTTAACTATGCCTTCATCCTCTGAAGGAGTATGTCTGCCTGTATGGTGAGGCACTTAAAAAACAGTCATACACACAAACTTCTCACCCTGAGTGCGATTTCAATCTATACCCTGGTGAAATGAGCAAGTCAGAGAGCAGATTCTGGATGACCTGACCCCAAGGTTAATAGAAAGCATGCAGCCATGCCCCCATGTTCATAAGAAAATTCCAAAACAATAATATTCAGAAGACGATAGTCATCAATAACTAACAGCAACACCAGACCTGCCTACCCCAGCAAATGAAAAATAGTATTTGGATAGACCAAAAATAGTATTTTGATAGCAAAAATAGTATTCCCAATATTTCTTGGTCTCAATGTATTCTAAACATTATTTATTTGGCGGTTCCAATTGGGGCTTTGATTCACTGGCAGCACTATGCTTTTATTATATATATATGTGAAGAAGCGTGTGTTTTCAGAAAAACTTGCCCTCTTCAATTGGTATTTCAGAGAGAGAGAGAGAGAGAGAGAGAGAGAGAGAGAGAGAGAGAGAGAGAGAGAGAGAGAGAGAGAGAGAGAGGAGAGAGAGAGAGAGAACTCTGAAATTTAATGAATACAGGCCAACAGCCCCTTTCATGGGGGGAAACAAACATCGATAAATCATTCAGACGTGAAATATAGCATGATCAAGAAGCACAAT
>CM060323.1:14258594-14266094 GCA_030674155.1 Stramonita haemastoma
CAAAAAACAAAATTATTAAATGTAACAAAACAGCTATCATACAGGCATCTGCATGGTATAAGCCTGCATACATCAATGCTTGTGTGTTGTTGTTGTTGTCTTCAATTTTATGTCTGTACACTTTTAGTGATATTAGACGATGGAGAAAAAGAAGATAAAAGAAAAAAAAAATCACTGAAAAACATGTGTCACCCCTCCACACCCCCCCCAAAAAAAGTGAGAAATGCTTGTGTGTGTGTGTGTGTCTGTATGTGTATGTGTGAGTGTGTGTGCACGCATGCATGTATGCACCTATACATGCAACAATCAGAATAAATTTTTCTATGACTACAAAATTAATGCACATTAAGAAAAAAAAAAAACTGCTAACTTCTAATCACCATACAAAATGCTTTCAAAATTACATCTTATCAAAAAACTTGCTGGCGACCCCCTTCCCCCCCCCCCCCCCCCCCAATAATACCTTAAGACCCCCCAAAAAACAACAAATATTACCTTGCCCATCTCTTTCTCTGTCTCCTTATTCCTCTTAGTCTATAGTAAAATTAAATTCAAGCACTTTTCAAGCACCTGGAGGACTATGCCTGATTTTCAAGGACTGTCAAGGCCTTGAAAAGGAGGCTCCATAATTCAAGGACTTTCAAGGACCGTACGAACCCTGTCTTATCATCGCAGGTATTGCAGAAGTCTTAAGGTATATATCACGTAGCCAAAGAACATTTTCTCTGCTACATTCTAAAGCAATGTGTGGACAAAAATGTTTAACAACAACAACAACAAAAAATGAAGGTAAAAAAATTCAAACATACACACTGGAGAACACATGCTTCTCTCTCTATATATATATCCCCCCTCCCCCCAAAAAGAGAAAAAGCACGATAACAAAATTACAAAATGCAATGTTTAACGAAATATCACAGGAACAACACAAAAAACTGTCTCTTGTGGTTGTACCCGTCACCAGCAGCAAACAAAGCAGAAAAAAAACAGATACCATTCATTTCATTTTCTAAATCATAAACAGCAAAAAACCAACAAAACGAAACTGCAACATAAAAAAAAAATGATGGAAACACATGAGTATTATCAAATAGTGGTTTCCCTGACCACGTTTACATGACCATCTCAAAAACAAATAAGTTTTTTTGTTCTTTTTTTTAAAAAGAAAAAATCTAAACAAACAAATGATGCTTGCTAAAGTCAAGTTTTCAGCCACAAGACTGGCATCAACAGGCAGAACATGTTCGACACAAAAGCAAGGCAAATAACTCAAAACCGTCTCCAGACAGGAAGCAGAGAATTCTCTTTTCCTTCTTGTCCTTCATTCAATGAGCGAATTCGCTTTGCTGATTCCCAAACTGTTCAGCCTCTGAAACATACAAGAAGCGCCATCATGTAACTATTTATTCACAGCCAATGTTACTCCATTCATTCACACTATAGCCAACACTCACTGTATTCACAGCCAGTGTTAATTTACTCACAGCCAGTATTAATTCATTCACAGCCAACAATCAATGTATTCACAGCCAGTGTTACTCAATTCATTCACAGCCAACACTCAAATGTATTCACAGCCAGTGTTACTCCATTCATTCACAGCCAATACTCAATGTATTCACAGCCAGCACTCAATGTATTCACAGCCAATGTTACTCAAGTCATTCACAGCCAACACTCAATTCATTCATAGCCAATACTCAATTTATTCATCTGTTCTGGTGTAAAAAGTTATCATTCTTCAATCAATATGAAAACTGTAGAACAACGCATTCTGATAATAATGCAAAAGAAGTGGCGAGTGCCTTTACCATTTAATAATAATAATAATACATGGAATTCATACAGCACTGTATCTTGTAAAAACAAATCAAAGCGCTTGCATTCGACCTGTACAACACACAAGTAATCAATAATGATTGATAGCTTTACCAAATCCGAATGTACACATACACACACATAATTCATTCCTTGCGGCCAATAAAACCAGGCCGTGCTGAGGATGCCAGCCGTTCTACCTCCCATGTTTACAACAACAAAGAAAGTGTACAAAAAAATCATTATGAACACTTCAACGAAGAAGAAGTACATCAGAAAAACTCTTTTTGGCCAAAATTTACTGCAGAATAGACATCCTGTGCTTATTCCAGTGTTTTACAGTATCACTTCCCAGTCACCAGAACAAAAACAATACTAGCAAAAATAACCTATGAAAAAAAAAAATTTGTTAGAGTAATACATTTTTTTTTAATTAAAAAAGGAAGGTGGAGAATGAACTGAAAAGGCAGAAAATAAACGAGAGACGACAGAAAGCGAAAAGACAAAAAGAAACAAGAGTGACAAAAACCAAACTGCCGACAGCAAGAATTCCACAAACTGGCAGAAAAAAATCTCATACCTGCCTAATGGCGGGTAAAACAGTAGCATACCCCCCAAAAAAAACACCTCACCATCAGTGGTGGACCTCTGAGCTGTAGCTGAGGAACAAAACAGATTGATTTGATTTATTCTTTTATGTCGAGGATAACGGAATCAGCACTCTTGTGCTTTTTTACATCCAGTCCCCGTGTGTATGCAGTTTTTGTAAATGTCATCTGTTCCCACCCACCGGCACACGATGGCCTACTCTTACGAAAAGCGGAATAGGATTTAACGTGTGCGCAAGATGTTCTACGTGCGTTCACACACGGGGCCTCGGTTTCAAGTCTCATCCGAAGGACTTTTGAGGAGAGTGGAGTCAGCACTGATGTTAACTCCAGGAGAAAAATCTCCTTGACCAGACTCGAACCCAGGTCGTCAAATTGCCAGCGCAATGTTCTGACCACAAGGCTATCCATCACTATAAGAACATACAAAAAAGATGAGAGAACTTACAAAAAAGATGAGAACTTACAAGTCAGAGCCAGTTACTTCAGATGGGTCTGGATCTCCTCAATGACCTTCTGGGCCTGAGGGAACTTCAGTTTGCGAGGAGGCCCCTTCTTCAGTCCTGTCCACACCACCACTGCTGCTGCACACAGAGCAGTCACCACATTATCATGCCTGGATCAGTGGTCTAGAGGTAACGGTGCCTGCCTAGAAAGTGAAAAGTCCGGGTCGGTGTGTGCGGTGGTTTGAATCCCATTTGGGCCCTAAACTTCTCCCCCCATCCATCAGATCATGAGTGGCGGCCTGGGTATTAGTCTTTCGGATAAGACGATAAACCGAGGTCCTGTGTTACACATCATTATTTAGCACACATAAAAGAACCCATGGCAACAATAGGGTTGTCCCTGGCAAAATTCTGTAGAAAAAAGCCATTTGATGGGAAAATAAATACAGTTGCAGACAGGAAAAAGAAAAAAAAAAAGGTAGGTGCTGCACATGTGGCAACGCGCTCTCCCTAGGTCGAACAGCCCAAATCTCACGCAAAGAAATCTGCTGTGGCGTAAAATGGTATTAGACATGACAAGGCTGCTTAGGTTGTACTGCAGCTGCTTTCTGTACTTTGTGCTGGTATCAGAACCAGTTAGCCTGATCTCTTATTCATGAGGGGGCGGGGGATGTATGTGTGAACTCTTCATTTTATGTTGTTTATACCCCTACCAACCCCCGATAGCCACATCAGGGCTGTCACCTCATTCAGTTTTTTTTCTTTTTTTTCATTTTGCACCTCACCTCATTCAGTTTCAGTGGCTCCAGTAACTTTCACTTCCAAATTCACAACCAAACACCTCCTAATACTTTCAGAAATCCAACACCATAAAGTGATAAACCCAGTGAAAAAGAAGACAAAATTCCTGAATTATTTCATTCTTTAAGACAAATAAAACCAGCTGCCTAGAAAGTGAAAAGTTCGGGTTGGAGTGTGCGGTGGTTCGAATCCGCGAGGAGGCCAGCCATTTCGCTTAATTCATCATCCCCTGGTTACAAAAAAGGATATAATACAAAAGATAAATTAAATACGTCAAAGAAAAATATACCTCAAAATTGCCATCTGGGCAAAAAACTGCATTACAGACATCCTGTGCCAATCCAAGGCAAGGAAAGCCAAGGCAAATTCTTTTATTCGAGGATAATAGATAAGCACTTGTGTGCTTTTTTTACATCCAGTCCCCGAGTGTTTTGCATGAACAAACAATACAAACAAAAAGTCATATAATCAAAGAATATCTGAAAATTTTGCTTGAAAAAAAAAGTGAGAATGGACCAGGAAGGCATAAAATAAGTAAAAGAGATGAAAGAAATGTAAAGAAAAAAGACATAAGGAAGAGTGATAAGAGGAGAGGAAATTTCAAGTAGGTACCGGCAGCCTGTCTTTAGCTTTGAGAGAAATTTTTCAGAGAAATGGTTCTGAAATATGAACATGAATAACAAAGTTGTTGTTATGGAAATAAAGACTGATCTTTCCTCAATTGAGTTGTGTTAATTGTTTTTGTTGTAAATGCAACAACACAGAACTAAGGATCTGACAAAGTGTCAAGCAACCAAAAAAACTTACCACGCGTCACAATATTTCAGCCTCCTCACACCATTATGGAGACTGTGACTTCAAATCATTTTCAGTTCTATGGGTTACATAGGCCCCCCTTCATACAAATTAGGGCAGTTGAAAAGCTAAAAGCCTGTTCTTCATTGCCATATAATTTTTTTTAAATAAAAAATTACCACTAACTGACAACACAGACCATATCGAAGCTGTCATCTCGTCAAATCCCGGTTGACACCGGGATATATTATGACAGTAAGCCCTGAGTACAAGTACTACAACCCTGTCAAGTAGTCTTATTTATTTATTTATTTATTTATTTATTCTTTTATATTTATTCTTTTATATCGAGGATAACAGAATAAGCAATCATGTGCTTTTTTTCATCCGGTCCCCGTGTGTATGCAGTTTTGTAAATCTTGTCATCTGTTCCCACCGGCACACGATGGCCTACTCTTACGAAAAGCGGAACAGGATTTAACGTGTGCGCAAGATGTTCTGCGTGCGTTCGCACACGGGGCCTCGGTTTAAAGTCTCATCCGAAGGACTTTTGGGGAGGGTGGAGTCAGCACTGATGTTAACTCCAGGAAGAAAATTTCCTAGTCTCAAAGCATATGCACTTCCACATCAGCATCATTACATCATCCTCATTATCACTGATCATCATGCAAAAAAAAAAAAAAAAAAAACTCTGATTCGGTGCTCCCAGTTGCTCTGGTCTCATGGTGACCTTAGATTTGGTTTGCCCATACACTCCTGTGCCGCTGGTGTGTTTACGTCAAAGCCTTAGGGGTTGGAGGTGCAAGGAAAGTAGACGACGAGACATTCTTGTGGTAACCACATCGAGTGAACATCTCACTCAGTCTGGCTCTGCAACTGAGCTAATACTGTCCTCAGTAGGCTTCGTAGGTGGTGTCCTGCATACGTTATCTCAGAACAGGCACCACTGAACACCACCAGATTTTTCTCCTGGAGCTAACATCATTGCTGACTCCACTCTCCCCCTAAGTCCTTCGGATGAGACTATAAACCGAGGCCCAGTGTGTGAACGCACGCAGAACATCTTGTGCACATGCTAAATCCTGCTCCACTTTTCGTAAGAGGCCATTGTGTGCCGGTGCGAACAGATGACATTTGCAAAAACTGAGTAGATGTAAAAAAGCACAAGAGTGCTTATCCCATTTTCCTCGATACAAAAGAATAAAATAAAAAGAATATAAAAACCCCACTAAAGCGATCAAGCAGCAGTGAACCTTTCTTTCATTCCCCCTACCTTTCTCCTCACTGACGTTCATGGTGACTTCAAAGCTGCCTCGCCGAGGTGGCTCCGCGTTCATGGCAATTTTGATGTCCCCAAACGTGTGGCGCAAAATGGCGGCAAGCATCTCCGCATGCCGCCTAAACACTTGTCAGGATTTGCTGAAATCACATCACACACACACACACACATCCTCCTTCGTTGAATGCTCACACAGCTCAGACAGCAAAATTATTGTCTAGCGTATGAGTGAAAATGCATTGCGCTGCCATTACGCGCCTGACAAGTCAGGCCCAGCACATCCGATGTCAGAGTGGGAGAGAATACTTATCTTTAAACCTGTTTTTTTTTTTAATTTAAGGCTATTGGGGGGAAATGCAGGTGAATGGACCAAGAAGGCAGCAAATTAACAAGGAGGTGGTGACAGGAAGAAAAGGAACAAGGCAGAAACAACAAGAGGGATAGAAAAGAGAGAATTGCAAGCACATAACTTCTGGGAGGTCTGGATGCTTTTTAAATGGACAGGCCCCTTACCCTAGAATCCCCACAGGCACAGGGGAACGCCCAGTCCTATTTAACTTTTTAAGACGCTTGTTGGGATTTGCTAAAATCACAGCTTCAGTGGTGCCGCAGTGGTCTACTGGTACTACTAGACTGAACTGTGGACAGCTGAAGGTGAAATAGATCTAAAAAAAAATGTTACTTTTGGATCTAATCAACAAAACCCCATTTGTAAAAAATATATAATATTATATCTAGCTAGTTTAGTACTTATTTAACTGCCACTTTTCTTCAAATGGAAAGGTTGCTCTGGTATAAAACACTACCAGGGTCAGCAGCAAACCAAATAAATGTCAGCCCATTCCTACTAAACTACAGTCTACACTAGTGTCAATGTCCACAAACTGACAAAGACAACCAGCCCACTACATAAATTTATTAAAATATATACAGTGCACACACACTCACACACATGAAAGAATTATACTGTAAAACTACTAATAGTGGTATGGGAATTCAGTCTTCCAAACACCTTATAATTTGAGAAGGGGGGGGGGCTTTTTTACTTGGGGGGGGGGGGGGGATGGTGAACAGATGATTGACACTAATGACAGCTCACAATGTGACCCACTCTGTGTATTCTGGCAAGTCTCACATTGCAAACTCCTCCTACTAGGCTACTAGTAACACTGTGAAGGGTAGCCCCCTTGCGCCCCCCCCCCCCCCCCCTCCCCCAAATCGTCAAGATGTATTCTATTTCTAATGATACTTCTTTTCGTTACTGATGTCTACAGTTTCACCAATAAAGAAACAAAAGTTATGCTCACTGCGATATCATTTGTCAACCGTTCACCATTATTTTGTTATAACCCCAAAGCATCTGCAGTTCAAGGAAAATCTGTAGATCATTGCCATCAATTAATCTACAGGTCTACCCTATTCGTAGGCTGAGTTAGTACTACTACTAGTAGTAGTACTGTACGCCTAGTAGTAGCACTAGTCTAGGCCATAGTAGTAGTACTTATCGATACTGTTGTTAGAACTAGCAAAGATTTCTCACCAAAATTCGATAGCCAGAGAGAAGCTTTTAGCGCTGTTTTTGTTCGCTGTGGTGACTTCTTTTTCTTCCCCCGACCGCAACAGCTCGCTGTCGAGTTTTGCCTGCTTGCGTCGCTCGTTACGGACAGAATCCTGTCCGAGGTTTTTCCTTGTTCGCTTGCCTCTGGTCGCCATATTTTCCCGCGGTTAGCTGGGGTCGGAGGTCATGTCCCTT
>CM060323.1:14268594-14276094 GCA_030674155.1 Stramonita haemastoma
ACTTGACCCCTTCTCGAAAATAGTCACCACCTATAAGATTGACGTGTCAGAAAGATGTTTGGTTGGTGAGACTGAAATCATACAAATAAAACCTTCCTACACAAACCCCCACAAGGAGAAAAATGTGCCTGCTTGCAGTGTTTATTAACAATGTTAATATATTCATAACTGATGTAGCTAATTGTCATATTTACATAGTAAGTGCATGTCATTCGACTCTGAATCAACGTCATCATATTACCTGAACAATAAAGAGGGGATGGATTCATTAACTAATATTTCAGGCCTCTGGTGAATATCACTAGAATGAACATCCCAATACTTAAGCTTGGATCAAAGCAACACAGCGTTTGAGACACGTGCACAGACATAATGATTGACAATGGGACAGATGGTCATGGGTTTAAAATTCCACTCACAGATGAAAGAGGCTTTCTCTCTGAAGCTGAAATTTATGCTGATTTCAAAGCCATTGCAGTCCTTTGGTGTCAGCAATTATGAATGAGGTATCATCCATGAACTCACGTAAACAATCTTAGATGCATGTTTGACTAGAGAAAATATGCACTACTACTACTACTACTACTACTTACTGGTAATAGCATATAATGATATAACAAATTTAAAACTATGACAAAGCCAGATAATATATATATTATATATATTAATATATATGATTTTTTATATATATATATATATATATATATATATTATATATATATATATATATATATATATATATATGGTTTTGTCATGTTTTGTTTATGGAAACTTAACAAAAGTATGTGTGTGTGTGTGTGTGGTGTGTGGTGTGTGTGTGTGTGTGTGTGTGTGTGTGTGTGTGTGTGTGTGTGTGTGTGTGTGTGGTGTGTGTGTGTGTGTGTGTGTGTGTACCTGTGAGCATTAAAGAATGCATGTATGCCTGCCGGCATAATTGCATGTGTGTGTATGGGGTGGGTAGGTGTGCTGCCCCAAATGGATCTAAAATTATCTACACAATCCCACAAAATGTATTTAGAATCTCTCTTCTCTCTCTCTCTCTCTCTCTCTCTCTCTCTCTCTCTCTCTCTCTCTCTCTCTCTCTCTCTCTCTCTCTCTCTCTCTCTCTCTCTCTCTCTTCTCTCTCTCATAGTTCACAACTCACATACACACAGTTTTGGGATATATCAAGCAGTTGCTTTATTGCATCAACATATGACAGAAGAAATCTTTGAAAGAAAAGACAATAAGGGGGAAAATGTAATAGACTGGTAAAGGAGGTTGTAAGTGTATGTGTGTGTGTGTGTGTGTGTGTGTGTGTGTTGAGTGTTGTGGTGTGTGTTGTGTGTGGTGGGGTACTCTGCTTATTTGTTAAGCAAGGTGTTCGTGTTTAAACTTTGGTTATCTTATGTTAACCAATTTAGAATTAACCGCTCATAAACCTGATTCAAATTTAAAAAAAAACAACACTCAATGTCAACATAACATTCAAGAAAAAAGTCATTGATGGAATCAGAATGTAGCATCTTCAGGTTCATGACTTAATTCATGGAAAACACAACCTTTTTAAAGTCTGCACTTCTGTATATGATCTATTGCCATTTCTGTTCACCGATTGGTTTACAAAACTCCCATGTTATTCACTAGATATTTGAACAAATATCTGAATTTTATCGACACATTCAATGATGCAATCCACCCAACCTTTTTGTAAAGCCAGTGGTGTTTTAGTAAACAATAGAAAGATGATATTGATACCCAGATCAACAAACTGATCTAATCTAATGTTAGTTCTTATTTGTGGTGTTAAAATAGTTTTTTTTTAATCTAATATTACCATTGTAAACAGAGACTAGAAGTCTTTAATTCTTAGCTAGGGAAACAAAAAGTACGAATGAAAATACAGACCATTGTGTAAAAATAATCTATTTTGCATTTTCTGGTGAGAGCACATCTTGAACTGATCTGAAGAGTTCTTAAGCAAGATTTCTTCCATTGTTATTGTTGCTTTGTTGTCTTGCTGTTTATATTTTGTCTGTTTTAAAAAATCAAAAGTAATAAGAAAACACACCACTAAATGAAAACCGCCAAAAAATTAGTTTAAAGCAAGAAATACAAGCACAATAATGTGTTCAGTCTGAACCTGTTGATTATGCCAGACTTGTACCTTACCATCACAGTTGACATTTGTTTCTTAAACATTGTTGTGTGTTTTATGTTAAAAAGAAACTCATGGCAGGACTGTAAACATTGGCTGACTCATCCCAAATGATGGAAAATGATGTCTTGAAGATATTAAAGAATGGGTTATTACTATTTCTAACAAGTTATGAATAGCACAGGCAAAGGAACTGAAATAAAAGAATGATGGAAATAAACACAACTTTCAACTGACACAGTGCTGGAGAGTTGGAGATGACCCCCGTCCCCACCACCACCCCTCAGTTGATATCAATATCGATAAATTCTCTGTAGTCAGTAGTCAGAAAATGGCTACCTCTATGGTGAGGTACTTAAACAGATTTACACACAAACTTCTCATTCAATGTGTATTTACGCTATCACGGTGATTCTTCGATGTGAAAGTGACACAGGGTATACATTCTTGGTAATCCCTAAGGTATGAAGTTAAATATCCTCAAACAAAAATGAAATCGAAAAATTGCTCTGTTTATGAGTGAGATAGAAATACAAGTTCCTGTATACACAACTGTTCTTGTTTGAGTACATAGTATCTGGTGACAGAAAGAAGGAAAAAAAAACTACAGAAAAAGTTGTGTGCAAGACAAAAGAAGAATTGCTTTCAACATACAATGCCAATTACATTTTTTGAAAGTTAAAAAGTAAAGCAATTTCCAGGAAACATTCTCCGAATTTAGAAGCACATAGGATGCCAAAGTACGCCAAGAAGATAGGGTAATTTTCTTTGAAGGAGACCAAAGGCAGATATTTAAACTTTAGTTTAAATCTTCACAACACGTGCCGACCTGTTGGTTGTTCTGCCCGTACCCTCCACGAACACGAAAGAAATCCTTGGAAACTGGTTTGTAAACTGTTTTCTCCCTCATCCGTAAAGACGAGAATCTGTAAACATAAAAGCACATTGGTGTTATGTTAGGTCTGCTCACCTGTCCTCACCTGTTGTCATTACCGGTTGAGATAGCCACTGCACCTAGACACCTGACTGATCCTCCTTCTCCATTTGCTCCTCTTGGCTGGCCCTGCTGACTTCAAGGATTCTCATGTCACAGGATTTTTGGTGATGTTGCCAATGAGAAAAGCTGGTGGTCTGCTATTTCTCCTCTACCCTCCCTCTTGCCTTAAAAAAACAGTCTTCATGAGGTCCGTATCTTGGTTTTGTGGCGCGTGGCCTACATATATTCCAAAATCATTCCCTTGGGTCCATGAAGTCATGGGTTTGATTCTAGGTGGCGTGTCTGGTGAATAAAAGAGGGGATTTTTACGATCTCCCAGGTCAACTCAATTGAAAACACGCCAGTGTCTTAATTCCCGGTGTGTATAATATATATTTAATGCAGGGGGTCAAATATAGCAATATGCATGTCAAAGATCCTGTAATTCATGATCCGTGTTTGGTGGGTTACAGGAACACAACATGCCCAGCATGCAAACTGTACAATGTAATGAGCTGCTCTGAAGTCATAATGTGTCTGTTGAGGCGTGCAAACTGACTTCCCACAGAATTACAAGCACATGTTAAGACCAGGCACAAGGTGCCTACTGGATAAGGGATGCAGAGAGAGAGAGAGAGAGAGAGAGAGAGAGAGAGAGAGAGAGAGAGAGTGAGAGAGAGAGAGAGGAGAGAGAGAGAAGAGAGAAGAGAGAGAGAGAGAGAGAGAGGAGAGAGAGAGAGGAGAGAAACAGAGAGACAGAGACAGAGACAGAGAGACAGAGACAGAGAGAATTAATTCCTCAACATAAGAGGAGACTAAATTCTGGGTGTGGAGCTTTCTGCCCTACATTTTCAAAACTTCATTCTTTTAACAAACACTTGCCAAATCTGTTCAGATCTGCCTAAAGCACATGCACAAGGCCCAACTGTACGTTTTTCATGATTTTTTTCTTCATAAAGCTTGAGATTCATTTTATCAAGCTCTGAATATATTATCATATGTGACGTTTTTTGATATATATATATATTATTTTGTCATCCGTTCTTACTGGCACAAATAGGCAACTCTTCTGAGGTGGTTTGTGATTGTTCTGCCACCAATGCTGACTGATCCTTTATGGTGTCCCAGTGCATCAGCCATGATTCTTCAAGGAAGATGTTAAAAGAGTGGGCGTGAGTAGACACCCTGCCTTACTCCAACTGTTGTTCGAAACCACTCTCCAATGTTGCTGTTGTAGTACACTGCACTGGTGGCCTTGTTGTACAGCTCTTTGATGACTTTGATCAGGTTTACATTGATTCTGTACAAATTCACTATAAGTACTGGTGATGTCAATGAACACATAGTGACTTATTACTTGACCACTCTTCACTAGATGTTATACATACCATTTTTCTATGAGCACTATGGCAGCAGAGATACCAAAATAAGCTTTATAAACAACGAAAAAATGTCTGTTTTCAGTTTGATCAAAACAGACAAAGATTTCTCACTGAACTTGAAGTCCCCAATCTAGCAGTGAACAGCAGGAACAAAGAAACAAATGGGAAAATTTCCTCAAGAACGAGGCCCTAATTTGAACCTGAAACTTGTAACTTCAAGACAAAACAAAATGGCACCCAAAATCCCACTTGGTGCTAGGCCTATAGGTAAGAAAATGAAGTTGATGATTAAGACAATGAAACTGCTTTGGTTTTATCAGACATCTTGCATCATGACAAATTTAACTAGTGCTAGTGCTTCTACTGCTGCCATAGTGCTCATAGAAAAAAAAATGTATGTATAACATCTAGAGAAGAGTGGTCAAGTAATAGGTCACTATGCTCAATTCAAATTGAAAATACTTTATTATCTCTAAAACAGAGAAATTCCGGGACAAGAATATTTATGGAGCTGCGGCCGCCCAACTGAGAAGCCCACACACACCCACATTGTTCATTGACATTACAAGTACTATAACTGTTCACTCACCCTGGGAGGATAGCTGGCTAGGATGGGGTATGCTCTGTACTTAATTGTTTCTGGATGCGTGTATATCTCTCTGAAAAATTCCTTGATCTGCATCTCGAAAGTTTTTTCTGCAGATTGTTTCTGTAAATGACCATTCAATCAATCAATCAATCAATCAATCAATCAATCAATCAATCAATCAATCAATCAATCAATCAATCAATCAATCAGTCAGTCAGTCAGTCAATCAATCAATCAATCAATCAATCAATCAATCAATCAATCAATCAATCATTTAGTTAGTGGAGTCAAACTGTCAGTCAGTCAGGTGAAACAAATATTGAACCTTTTAAGAGATAATAGAACATGTAGTACGGATTTTTTGTTTCTTATAAATGGACCAAAAGTGAACCTAGATTTATTCTGTTCATCATTATTATACATTTAAAAAGAAAGAAATAGCCTAATTTTGATCTTTAAAAATATTTGACGGATCTCGAAAGGAAAAATCTTAAATCATATATATTTGATACTGATTATTGCAGTGGGACCAGATAGTTCAGCCATCAAAACACTCACTTTCCCCAAGCCAATGTTAAGCAGCATCTAATGCGGTTACCAAATGGATGCATGACCATTTGCGCACCTTCAGGGAAGGTAAAGCAGCAAGGGAGAGGAGATGGGTGCCACCCTTATTTTGCTGACCCCTAGAGAAGCTGAGGTCTCTGATGCCTCGCTCCCCTACGATCACATTGGTTATGAGAACACCTTTACCTTTTTACTTTTGCAAAGTCAGGAATCAACATGATATTGGTATTTAGTTAACTTCATGAATTGATATGGGATCAACCCTGATGTAACTAAACATGGTAGGTTAGGAACAATGGCTTAAGAGCATAACGCGGAGAATATACAGCTGACAGCGAGATACTGAGGAACACCATGAACAAACCAACATTTATGGCACAATTTGATATGCCACCCAAGCTTAAGACAGCAAAACAACAACAGACAACTAAAAAAGCTGAACATTTACCAGGTAGTTTCATTTCCCAGTCTAGGAATAACAGGACAGTGTCTGGTAGAGAGAGACAGAAAAACAACAACACAGACAACAAAAAAAGCTGAACATTTACCAGGTAGTTTCATTTCCAAGTCTATAAATAACAGGACAGTGTCTGGTAGAGAGACTTCGTGCAGGTCTTCCTTCTTGTTGTCCGCTCCGAACATTTCCGTGTATTCTTTGAGGTGTTCCACTGGATACTGAGTGGTTGTAGAGCCTGCAGGGAACTTCAGGGCACGCAGCTTGGCTGTGTCATTGCTGATTATCTCTGGTGGGAAAAAAAACAATGCCAGGAAGAGATAAAGCTGCTTGGAGAGAGGAGCATATGAAAGTACAGGTTTCTCATGAAATGTCTATTTGATATCATCTCAAACTTCATTTCTGTGCTTGACTAAAAAGGGTATTAAGAGAGGGTCATGTCTGTCTGTCTGTCTCTCCCTCTCCCCCCCCCCTCTCAATGGGGTAATCCTATGATCATGAACACTAGCAGGATTAAATTTCCTGCATTAGTTTTACCTGAGCTATATGGTTTATTCAGCACCCTGTCAGTTGTTGGATGTAAAGAGTTATTGTATGTGAATGTAGAGAGTTATTGCATAGCCGACATCACTGGAAAATCCTTTGAGTGCCTTGCTACAGGACAATCCCTTCAACTGATGGAAAAATCAATACAGCAGGAGACAATGCTAATGTTGTGCTTTGTTGAAAACTGACAATTCATTCAATGTCATGGCAATAAACTCACACCACTTTACACTACTACCCCAAAAAAGGGAGCCAGTCAGTTTGGTATACAGAGGAGAAAGGTGGATGGAAGGATCAATTTGGACAGCAACTGGATGAGGGAAGAGGAACCCAGACAGTGACTTTTGTATTCTACTGAATAGCATTTATCAGTTTACTCCAACACCTCCAACAAACCACTGGTGTCTGACACAGGTACAATACTCTCTACTTCTGAAACTGGCTGAAATCTGCACAGGAATTCTGTGTTGTTCCAATTTTTATATGCCTCTTCAAACCTGTTATCATCAAAGAACCATTTTTCCTATCTATCCTAGCCCCCCCCCCCCTCCCCCCAAAAAAAAATCCCAACAAAAAAACAAACTTCCCTTTCTAAATAGCATTACCTTGAACTTGCACATAGGTTTTATTCACTACCACAATTACCATCCTTTTCTAAATAACAGTACCTTAGTTTTACGCATAGATTTTATGCATGACTACAACTGTTTCAAAATATCAAATTGGTTTTAAAGTTAACGACTCTAATTGAGATCCCTGCTACACACCATTTACAAATAGAAAAGTAAATAATTCCATTGCATCAGGCATCATTTGCACCCTTTGTTTGCTTTTGTCGTTTATGGGCTT
>CM060323.1:14281094-14286094 GCA_030674155.1 Stramonita haemastoma
AAGGTATATTCATACTATCACTTAACAATTTGAGTCTGGAATCATTATACATAAAACATTGATAAAGGAAATACTATTCATCTTCAACTTTTGGTTTACAAAATCCTTTATTTTGTTTTTTTCACTATATCAATGGACAATGTTGTTACATGGAAAAGCATTACAACTCACCTGTGACTCAGCAACTCTAAAGCAGTAATTGTCTAAATGTAGAAGTCGGGGAGGAAAGGGGATGTTACATATAACATGCATTTGCTTTCCCACATGAAATATTAAAGTAGCTGTACACATTCACTCTATACTTTGTTTAATACATCTTTTTTGAGGCCTTGCTTCATTTGTAACAATACATTTTTTAAATACTTTTTTCTGTTAAACTTGATTTTTGTCGTTATTGCTATTCTGTTACCTCTGTTCTAGTATTAATGAAGATACTCAAGATAAATGTAACTCTACATCGTTTTTTCCCAAAAAAATCCCATGCAAGATAATTGAAATATTGATATGTGTAACACAATCATAATGTCAGAAGGCTACACACTGTATTGGCATTGAACATTTTGTTGTTTGTTTTCGCTTTAACATCTTCCACTTTAAGTGATATTGGATGATAAATGGACGTTTTGTATTGATGAAGATGTATATGCTTTATTAGTGAATATAACCTGCAATGCAAGGTAAAAAATAAAAAAATGTAGAAGATATTCCTTTTTACCAAAGGTTGAGAGAGAGAGACAGAGACAGAGACAGAGAGAGACAGAGAGAGAGAGAGAGAGGAAGAGCCCTTACCAAGTATTTCGAAGCCTACAGGTGCTGCAGGAGCAGAGATATCAGCCAGTTGGCCTCTCTCTCTATATATATATACATAGTCTGACATTTACTGTATGCCTTAAAAGGGGATGGGAGGGGATGGTAACATCAAAATAACCAACATCACGTGACAGCTTTTGTGATGTCACATTTCAGCTTTTGTCCAATAGAATCATTTCAGCATCATGTGCTGATGTCTACCAGAAGATGCTTTGAATACAAGATTGGGGTTGACCAATGGCAGCTGAGTAATAGTGTGTGAAAGCCATGATATATTTGTTGCTTAAACCCAATGCTCTGGTTTGCTAGTGCATCATATGCATACATAAAATCATCATCAACATTACAACTGTAGCCCTAATGAAAACTAAGACTTTATTTATTTATTTATTTATTTATTTATTTATTTATTTCATTTAATTTATTTATTTATTTATACCATTTTATGTCACAACAGATTTCTCTAGGAAGAGCATAATAATAATACAAGTGCTGTGCCATCCATTATTTTGTCTTTTTCCTGTCTGCAACTGTATTTGTTTCCCTATCAGACTGGCTTTTTTTTTACAGAATTTTACCAGGGACAACCCTCTTGTTGCTGTGGGTTCTTTTACATGCGCTAAATAATGATGTGTAATACACGGGACCTTGGTTTATCATCTCATCCAAAAAACTACCACCCAGACCACCACTCATGGTCAAATTGATGGTGGAACAGTTTGGGGCCTAAATGGAATTTGAACCACCCCACACTCTGACCCAGACATTCCGCTTTGTATACCAGGCACAGCACTACCTCTAGCCCACTGATCTTGTACTGCCAGGGTACACCAGTTGTTTTTACATTAATGTTACACTTTTGTTGGTCATAGTGGGTATCCTGCACATCCTTGTTGTCATGATCATCACCGTTTTTTGTTGTAACTGTTGTTGTAATCTTTTAAAATCTACAATACCAGCAACATCGGATGCATTTGCTGCATGCAAGAGAAGACTCAGATCCCATGTTTTGCATACCAGCTTACAGTAAAAAACACACACACACGCACACATCACACACCACACACATCACACCACACACACAGACACATAAACACAGAGGAAATATAAACAAATGATTAAAGAAAATAGAGTAGTGTACCAATATTTATGAGTATTAATCATCATCATAGTTGTTGTTTATTGTCATTGCATATAGCTTCATGACATCTCTCATCATCTTCACGACATCCTCCTCCTCCCCTCCTCACCCTCATCATTATAATCATCATTATTGTCATCATAATCCTCAACAAAATCATCATCACATCGTCATCATCATCATCATGATCATCATGATATGATCATCATGATCATTTTTTTAACCTACATATACATGGGATTATTTACAAAAAGGTTTGAGCCTCCCCCCTTACGCCAAGAGCACACTAACCACTGTGCATCGGATGCTAGTGTAGAAAATGTTCTACTGTGACTGAACAGAGAGTTTTTAAACAGGATCCTGATTCCACTTCAAAGAAAATGAACATGATTCAAAGACTCACAACTGACCATCTGTGCATTTGTGATAAATATAGTTTTTGCATAATCTGTCAGAAAGGATGTCATAAAATCATGTTAGGAGGGGAAAATGATAGTGCTTAATTGTTTTCAAGTCATGTCATTAGTGAACTTCAAAGGAACATATGGCACAGGTACAGAGGGACACAGAAGATGCATGTCATCTGACTCAGAATCAGCATTATCATATTATCTGAGGGGATTAATGTTTTAATATTTTAGGCATTTTGTTAATATCAATAGAATGGAAATCCCAATACGTAAGCTTAGATCAAAGCCACACAGTGTATGAGACACATGCATGGACATAATGATTGACAATAGGACAGATGGTCAGGGGTTCAGATTCCACTCACAGATGAAAGAGGCTTTCTCTCTGAAGCCGAAAACTTGTGCTGATTTCAAAGCCACTGCAGTCCTTTGGTCTCAGCTAATATTAATGAAGTATTTTACCTGAACTCATATATCTATCTATCTATCTATCTATCATCTATCTATCTATCTATCTATCTATCTATCTATCATATCTATCTATCTATCTATCTATCTGTCTGTCTGTCTGTCCGTTGGTGTGTCTGTCTGTCTGTCTGTCTGTCTGTCTGTCTGTCTGTCTGTTCTATCTATCTATCTATCTATCTATCTATCTATCTATCTATCCCTCAGTCTGGCGACTGTGGAGGCACCCCTGAAGACTTAATAACCAGTTCTCTTCATTCCTCTCTCTCCTCTACCTTTCTCAAAATTTTGTTGAGTTCTAGGCCTATCAGTTCGCTGATGTTGTCTTCCTATCTCTTCCTTGATCTGCCTCTTTTTCTTCCTCCTTGGGCAGTGCCTTACAGTATTGTTTTTGCAAGTCCTTTTGATCTGGTGAGATGCCCTACCATTTACGTTTACGCATCTTACAATTGATAGAAGATTTTCCTAGGGACCAGTGGTTTACTGGATTCTGTTATGCACGTCTTCGTTGCCTATGTGGTCTTGTAGGAGATGCCAAAGAGTCTCCGGAAGCATCTCATCTCTTCCGCCTGTACTCTTCTCTCCAAACCTGCAGTCAGGGTCCACGATTCACAGGCATACAGGAATATGGATATGAGCTCATGTGAACAATCTAAAATACGCATTTGGCTAAATAAAGTAATCATGTAAAAACAATATCAACAAAGTTACTACTACTACTACTACTACTACTACTACTACTACTACTACTACTACTATACTACTACTACTACTACTACTACTACTACTACTACTACCACTATTGAAAATGATTACATCAATGGTAATAACGAATGGTAGCAATATAAAATTAATGATAATGTTGATGATGATATTTCTTCCAAAACAGTACAGAAAATTACACCTTACCTTTTCTTATCAATCATATCCTGAACTAGCTCAATCCTTCTTTCTTTATTTCTTCTTCTTCCTTCATCTTCACCTGTCCCGTAGTCCCGCGGACCGTGGGGGCAACACTAAAGATTTTGCAACCAGCTTCCTCCACTCTCCACGGTCCTCCGCCCTCCGCAGCAGATCGCTCCACCCAAGGCCTGTCCACTCTCTGATGTTGTTTTCCCATCATTTCCTCGTCTCCCTCCCCTTACTGTTCCCTGGAAGACTGTCTTGGCCAGTCTGATGATCGTGTGACGTGCCCTACAACTTAAACTGCGTTTTTTCACTGAAGTTAGGAGCTCTTCATATGGAGTGATGGCATTATTTATTCTAGTTTTCATTATTTCCACGATAATGGAAAAAAGCACCCTTCTATATTTTCTCACGTATATCAGAAATAGAAATCCCTCTTAAGAAATAAAGTGCCTTGGCATCAACTTTACTGTACAAGTGTTGCGAAATAAATTTTATCTAAAATTTTGGATGCACACACAATCCAAATAAATTACTAAATAGCTTTTAAAAAAAAAGCCTACTTCAATACTTTCTGAGTGTTTCAATATTTTCATAATAATTTGATTCGGATCAGCAATTTTTTTGAAGTCTTAGATTTTAGATCACAGAAATGGTTTCCTTTTCCAGATAAGACTATTTCGATCAGGCTTTTTGCCTCTGGGGAAAGGAACGTGTCAGGATGGTTTAGATGTTTATCTGATTCACTAGTAATACTGTGAAATTCTGGGTTTGATTCCCAGCATTGAAAGTCTTTCAGGAGAGACACTAAACGTGTCGGACTAGTGGTGTGTGCTTACGAACATATGCACGTGAAAAGAACCCACAGCAGTTGAAATTTAGAAAGAGCAGATAGGTACCTCCCTCCGACTGTCCTAGCAAATCGAGTATGCTCATTTCCTTACTGTATTCCCGAAATGGATATGCTACTACCTTAGTGATGGGGGAGAATAGGATATTTTCCTTCTGATGTGAGTGAAGGTATCTGGTTTTGGTTTTATCTATTGTGTCGTTTTTGTGGTTCTCCCACAATGTGGTGACCATTCTGGGTAGACCCTTATTGGTTAGCCAGCACATTAGTATAAAGAACAACAACAGTATACAGCTGCACAGTTTTAATCCGAGATTTAGAAACACTACAAAGCCACAACCACGATATGGCCTCTGTGGTCGGAAGGGCTATAAACAACAAGATTGCATAGGAGCCAGGCTATCTGCCCAGTACGAAC
>CM060323.1:14293594-14302232 GCA_030674155.1 Stramonita haemastoma
TCTGACCCCTGTCCAGAAACGCTCTGGACCCGCCTAAAAACTGCCATCCTGCAGACCTCTGCAGAGGTCTTGGTCTTTTTCACTAAGAAGAACAAGGACTGGTTTGACGAAAATGACCAAGAAATACAAGAACTGCTGGCGAAGAAGAGAAGTGCCCACCAGGTTCACCTTGCACAAACATCTTGTCCAGCAAAGAAAGCTGCCTTTCATCTTACATGCAGCAACCTCCAGCGCAAGCTTAGAGTTATATAAAACGAGTGGTGGACTAACCTTGCCGAGAAAACTCAGCTCTGCGCTGACACAGGTGACTTCAGAGGCTTCTACGAAGCTTTGAAGGCAGTCTATGGACCCTCTCACCATGTGTTGAGTCCTTTGTGCAGCACTGACGATCAGGCACTCCTCACAGACAAGATGTTCATATTAAACGGCTGGGCTGAACACTTTCAAACCCTCTTCAGCGCTGATCGCACTGTTGATGACGCAGTGATCCAACAGATCCCACAGCAACCAGTGAAAGAAGAACTGGACGAAGCCCCAATCCTGGAAGAGGTAACCAAAGCCATAGAACAACTGAAGAGTGGGAAGGCTGCAGGCACCGAGGGTATTCGACCCAAATTATGGAAAAACAAAGGGGCAAACACTGCACTCCAAGCTCCATGATTTTCAGCATCATCAGCAAAAAGTAGCTCTCGAATTTGTTGCTCCAGGGTTTTGGTGTGGGCCTGAAGACGTATAAAAACTCTGTCTTCGTCATCAAGATCTTCTGTGGCCTGCTGAAGCATCATGCTGAAGAAGATAGTAAAGAGGGTTGGTGCAAGGACGCAGCCCTGTTCCACCCCGTTTGTGATTGGAAAAGGCTCTGAGAGGTTGTTGCTGTTTCTGACCTGGCCACGCTGGTCTTCATGTAGCTGGATAACCATGTTGAGAAACTTTGGAGGACAGCCAAGACCCTCCATGATCTCCCACAGGCCCTTCCTGCTCACAGTGTCAAATGCCTTGGTTAAATCAACGAAGGTGATGTAGAGTCCCTTGTTCTGTTTGCGGCACTTTTCTTGAAGTTGTCTGAGCACGAAGACCATGTCAGTGGTACCCCTGTTAGCTCTGAAGCCGCACTGGCTCTCAAGGAGGTGGTATTCTGCAACAGCAGGTACTAGTC
Organism: Stramonita haemastoma; assembly: GCA_030674155.1. NCBI lineage: Eukaryota > Metazoa > Mollusca > Gastropoda > Neogastropoda > Muricidae > Stramonita > Stramonita haemastoma. The sequence continues at coordinate 14,294,751 of CM060323.1, forward strand.
TGTTGAGGAGAACTCTTGCAAGGATTTTGCCTGCGATGGAGAGAAGAGTTATCCCCCTGTAGTTAGAGCAACATCACTTTATCACATCACTCTACATTACCTTCGTTGATTTAACCAAGGCATTTGACACTGTGAGCAGGAAGGGCCTGTGGGAGATCATGGAGGGTCTTGGCTGTCCTCCAAAGTTTCTCAACATGGCCTAATTGAAGTCATCAAGGCTCTGTACGAGAACGCAAGAAGTGCAGTCTTCATAAACAATCACGTGGGCGAGTTCTTCAAGACCACGGTTGGGGTTCGCCAGGGCTGCCTTCTCTCACCTGTACTCTTCAACCTCTTCCTCGAAAACATCATGACAGAGACACTGCAAAACCACCACACTTCCATCTCCATAGGTGGAAGACCCCTTTTCAACCTCAGATTTGCAGATGACATTGACCTCATGGGCAGCAGCAAACAAGAACTGCAAATCCTCACAGACAATTTAACAGATCGAGCGAGCGCATACGGCATGGAGGTCAGTACAGAGAAATCAAAGATCATGGTCAACAGCGCGAGTAATGACATCACGGAAATAAAGATGAATGGAGAAATACTAGAAGAGGTGAGCCAATTCAAATACTTAGGTTCCATCCTAACAAAAGATGGCACATCAAACAATGAAGTGAAAGCTCGCGTTGCAACAGCAACATCTGCTCTAGTCAGACTCCAGAGGATCATCAGAAGCAACAACATCAGCTTCTGCACCAAATACCACCTTTACAAATCCCTCGTGATATCTATCCTCCTAAATGGCTGTGAATCATGGACTCTGACAGCAGAGTTAGAGAGGAGAATCCAAGCATTCGAGAACAAGTGCCACAGAAGACTCCTCAGAATATCATACAAAGAACACAAGACCAATAACTATGTGAAAGAAGAAATCAAAAAGCGTGTGGGCCCCCAAGAGCCTTTGCTCTCCACCATAAAGAGGAGAAAGCTGATGTGGTTTGGTCACACCACAAGACACAACACCCTAGCAAAAACCATCATGCAAGGAACAGTCGAGGGCAAGAGAAGAAGAGGCCGCCAAAAGAAATCATGGGTTGACAACATCAAAGACTGGACCGCCCAACCCCTGCAACATCTCCTACTAGCCACACAGGATCGTGAAGCATGGAAAAAGATCGCTGTTGCGTCTTCTCTCATGTCCCCCCTACGTCCTTTGGGACATGGGACTGAGTGAGTGAGTGAGTTAGAGCAATCTGATTTGTTCCCTTTGTTTTTGTAAAGGGTGATCATAATTGCATCACGAAGGTTTTGTGGTACCTTTCCCTGCTCCCAGCAGCAAACAAAAAATTCATGGAGCTTGAAGTGCAGTGTTTGCCCCTTTGTTTTTCCATAATTTGGGTCGAATACCCTCGGTGCCTGCAGCCTTCCCACTCTTCAGTTGTTCTATGGCTTTGGTTACCTCTTCCAGGATTGGGGCTTCGTCCAGTTCTTCTTTCACTGGTTGCTGTGGGATCTGTTGGATCACTGCGTCATCAACAGTGCGATCAGCGCTGAAGAGGGTTTGAAAGTGTTCAGCCCAGCCATTTAATATGAACATCTTGTCTGTGAGGAGTGCCTGATCGTCAGTGCTGCGCAAAGGACTCAACACTTGGTGAGAGGGTCCATAGACTGCCTTCAAAGCTTCGTAGAAGCCTCTGAAGTCACCTGTGTCAGCGCAGAGCTGAGTTTTCTCAGCAAGGTTAGTCCACCACTCGTTTTATATAACTCTAAGCTTGCGCTGGAGGTTGCTGCATGTAAGATGAAAGGCAGCTTTCTTTGCTGGACAAGATGTTTGTGCAAGGTGAGCCTGGTGGGCACTTCTCATTCTTCGCCAGCAGTTCTTGTATTTCTTGGTCATTTTCGTCGAACCAGTCCTTGTTCTTCTTAGTGGAAAAGACCAAGACCTCTGCAGAGGTCTGCAGGATGACAGTTTTTAGGCGGGTCCAGATCGTTTCTGGACAGGGGTCAGAGGGGCAGTCCTCGACTTCCAACTTTGACTAGAGGTTGAACTGTAGCTCAGCTTTCACTTCAGCCGACTTGAGGCTGCCGACCTGGAGTTTCTTTCTGGGGGGACCTCCTCGTTTTGGCTTGGGCTTGATGTGAAGGCTGAGGTTGCATCGCACGAGGCGGTGGTCTGTGTGGCATTCTGCACTGGGCATCACTCTGGTGTGCAAGACATCATTTTGGTCTTTCTGGCGCACCAAGACGTAGTCCATGAGGTGCCAATGTTTGGACTGAGGATGCATCCAGGTTGTTTTTAGACTGTTCTTCTGCTGGAAGACTGTGTTGGTGATGATTAACTGCAGTTCAGTGCAGAACTCTAGCAGGAGACGCCCGTTGTCATTGCAATGCCCAACTCCATTTTCCCCAGAACTCCCTTCCAGGATTCTGAACCTCGGCCAACTCTAGCATTGAAATCCCCAAGGATAATGACCTTGTCATCTGCAGGGGTATTTCTTACCAGGCTGCGCAGGTCACAGTAGAATTTGTTGTTATATGCAGGGTCTGCTTGAAGAGTCGGGGAATACACACTGAAGGGGGTGATGTGCTGCTTGTTCTCCAGTGGCAGACGCTTGGAGATAAAATGGTCTGAATGACCTGTTGGTAAGTTCTCCAGCTTTGATATATTATATATATATATATATGGTTTTGTCATATGTTTTGTTTATGGAAACTTGTGTGTGTGTGTGTGTGTGTGTGTGTGTGTGTGTGTGTGTGTGTGTGTGTGTGTGTGTGTGTGTGTGTGTGTGTGTGTGTGTGTGTGCCCGGGAGCATTAGATAATGCATGTATGTCTGCCTGCCTGCGTAATTGCATGTGTGTGCATGGGATGGGTCGGTGTGCTGCTCCAAATGGATCTAAAACTACCTACACAATCCCACAAAATGTATTAGAATCTCTCTCTCTCTCCTCTCTCTCTCTCTCTCTCTCTCTCTCTCTCTCTCTCTCTCTCTCTCTCTCTCTCTGATAGCCTAGTGGTCAGAACATTGCGCTTGCAATCTGAGGACCGGGTTCGATTCCGGTCGAGGAGATTTTTCTCCTGGAGTTAACATCTGTACTGACTCCACTCTCCCCAAAAGTCCTTTGGATGAGACTTTGAACCGAGGGCCCGTGTGCCAACGCACGCAGAACACCTTGCGCACACGTTAAATCCTGTTCCGCTTTTCGTAAGAGTAGGCCATCGTGTGCCGGTGGGGACAGGTGACATTTACAAAACTGCATACACACCGGGACTGGATGTAAAAAAGCACAAGAATGCTTATCCCATTATCCTCGATATAAAAGAATAAATCAAATCAAATCAAATCAAATCAATCTCTGTCTGTCTGTCTGTCTGTCTGTCTGTCTGTTCTGTCTGTCTGTCTGTCTGTCTGTCTTCTCTCTCTCTCTCTCTCTCTCTCTCTCTCTCCTCTCTCCTCTCTCTCTCTCTCTCTCTCTCTCTCTCTCTCTCTCTCTCTCTCGTAGTTCACAACTCATATACACACATTTTTGGGATATATCAAGCAGTTGCTTTATTGCATCAACATATGACGGAAGAAATCTTTGAAAGAAAAGGATAAAAAGGGGGAAAATTGATAGACTGGTAAAGGAGGTTGTAAGTGTGTGTGTGTGTGTGTGTGTGTGTGTGTGTGTGTGTGTGTGTGTGTGTGTGTGGTGTGTGTGTGTGTGTGTGTGTGTGTGTGAGTGTGTATTCTGCTTATTTGTTAAGCAAGGTGTTGGTGTTTGAACTTGGGTTATCTTATTTTAAGCAATTTAGAATTAACCGCTCATAAACCTGATTCAAATTTAGAAAACTCAATGTCAACATAACATTCAAGAAAAAAGTCGTTGGTGGAATCGGAATGTAGCACCTTCAGGTTCATGACTTAATTCATGGAAAACACAACCTTTTTAAAGTCTACACTTCTATATTATGATCTATTGCCTTTTCTGTTCACTGACTGGTTTACAAAACTCCCATGTTATTCACTAGATTTTTGAACAAATATCTGAATTTTATCAACACATTCAATGATGCAATCCACTCCAACCTTTTTGTAAAGCGAAGTGGTGTTTTAGTAAACAATAAAAAGATGATACTGATATCCCAGATTAACAAATTTATCTAATCTAATGTTAGTTCTTATTTGTGGTGTTAATATATATATATATATCTAATATTACCATTGTAAACAGAGACTAGAAGTCTTTAATTATTAGCTAGGGGAACGAAAAGTACGAATAAAAATATAGAAAATTATGTAAAAAATAAACTATTTAGCATTTTCAGGTGAGAGTACATCTTGAACTGATCTGAAGAGTTCTAAAGCAAGATCTCTTCCATTGTTGTTGTTTCTGTTGTTGTCTTCTGTTTATATTTTGTCTGTTTTAAAAATCAAAAGTAAGAAGAAAACACACCACACTGAATGAGAAATGCCAGGATAAATAATTAGTTTAAAGCAAAAAATGCAAGCAAATAATGTGTTCAGTCTGAACCTGTTGATTATGCCAGACTTGTAGTCTACCATCACAGTTGTCATTTGTATCTTAAACATTTTGTGTGTTTTATGTTAAAAAGAAACTCATGGCAGGACTGTAAACATTAGCTAACTCATCCCAAATGATGGAAAAATTATGTCTTAAAGATATTAAAGAATGGGTTAATACTATTTTTAACAAGTCATAAATAGCACAGGCAAAGGAACTGAAATAAAAGAATGATGGAAATAAACACAACTTTCAACTGACACAGTGCTGGAACAGTTGGAGATGACCCCCCCCCCCCCCCCCCCCTCAGTTGATGTCGATAAATTCTCTGTAGTCAGTAGTCAGAAAATGGCTACCTCTATGGCGAGGTACTTACAACAGATTTACACACAAACTTCTCATTCAATGTGTATTTACACTATCACAGTGATTCTTCATGTGACAAGTGACACAGGGTATACATTCTTGGTAATCCCTAAGGTATGAAGTTGAATATCCTCAAACAAAAATGAAATGGAAAAATTGCTCTGTTTATGAGTGAGATAGAAGTACAAGTTCCTGTATACACAACTGTTCATGTTTGAGTACATAGTTTTTGGTAACAGAAAGAAGAAGAAAAAAAAAACTACAAAAAAGTTGTGTACCAGACAAAAGAAGAACTTTTTTCAACATACAATGCCAATTACATTTTTTGAAAGTTAAAAACTAAAGCAGTTTCCAGGAAACTATCTCCGAATTTAGAAGCAACATAGGATGCCAAAGTACGCCAAGAAGATAGTGTAATATTCTTTGAAGGAGACGAAAGGTAGATTTCAAGCTTGGTTTAAATCTTCACAACACGTCCGACCTGTAGGTTGTTCTGCCCGTACCCTCCACGAGCACGATATAAATTCTTGGAACTGGTTTGTAAAATGTTTTCTCCCTCATTCGTAAAGCGAGAATCTGTAAACATAAAAGCACATTGGTGTTATGTTAGGTCTGCTCACCTGTCTCACCTGTTGTCATTACCGAGTTGAGATAGCCACTGCACCTAGACACAATGACATGATCCTCCTTTTCCATTTGCTCCGGTCTTGGCTGGTCCTGCTGACTTCAAGGATTCTCATGCCACAGGATTTGGTGATGTTGCCAATGAGAAAAGCTGGTGGTCTGCTATTTCTCCTCTCCCCTCCCTCTTGCCTTGAAAAACAGTCTTCATGAGGTCCGTATCTTGGTTTTGTGGCGCGTGACCTACATATATTCCAAAATCATTCCCTTGGGTCCATGAAGTCATGGGTTTGATTCTAGGTGGCTGTGTCTGGTGAATAAGAAAGAGGGAATTTCTACGATCTCCCAGGTCAACTTCAATTGAAAACACGTCAGTGTCTTAATTCCCGATGTGTACATATATTTGCATGCAGGGGGTCAAATATGCGATATGCATGTCAAAGATCCCGTAATTCATGTCAGTGTTTGGCGGGTTACAGGAACACAACATGCCCAGCATGCAAACTGTACAATGTAATGAGCTGCTCTGAAGTCATAATGTGTCTGTTGAGGCTGCAAACTGACTTCCAACAGAATTACAAGCACATGTTAAGACCAGGCACAAGGTGCCCTACTTGATAAGAGAGAGGGGGAGAGAGAGAGAGAGAGAGAGAGAGAGAGAGAGAGAGGAGAGAGAGAGAGAGAGAAGAGAAGAGAGAGAGAGAGAGACAGACAGACAGACAGACAGACAGACAGACAGACAGACAGACAGACAGAAGACAGACAGAATTAATTCCTCGACATTCAGCCCTACATTTTCAAACTCATCTTTAAAAACACTTGCCAGCCACCTGAAAGCTGCCTACACACTGCCAAGATCACTGTTCTGATCACTGACTTTTTTCCTTCAACAGCTTGAGATCCATGGTTTACAAGGCTTGAATTTTTGCTTATGTGACCGTTTATTTGCATATATTATTATTTTTTTTATGTCATCCGTTCTTACTGGCACAAAATAGCCAACTCTTCTGAGGCGGTTTGGGATTGTTCTGCCACCAATGCTGACTGATCCTTTATGGTGTTCCAGTGCATCAGCCATGATTCTCTCAAGGAAGATGTTGAAAAGAGTGGGCGAGAGTAGACATTCCTGCCTTACTCCAACTGTTGTTCGAAACCACTCTCCAATGTTGCTGTTGTAGTACACTGCACTGGTGGCCTTGTTGTACAGCTCTTTGATGACTCTGATCAGGTTTACATTGATTCTGTACAAATTCATTATAAGTACTGGTGATGTCAATGAACACATAGTGACTTATTACTTGACCACTCTTCACTAGATGTTATACATACCATTTTTCTATGAGCACTATGGCAGCAAAGATACCAAAATAAGCTTTATAAACAACGAAAGAATGTCTGTTTTCAGTTCGATCAAAACAGACAAAGATTTCTCACTGAACTTAAAGTCCCCAATCTAGCAGTGAACAGCAGGAACAAAGAAACAAATGGGAACATTTCCTCAAGAACGAGGCCCTAATTTGAACCTGAAACTTGTAACTTCAAGACAAACAAAATGGCACCCAAAATCCCACTTGGCTGCTAGGCCTATAGGTAAGAAATGAAGTTGATGATTAAGACAATGAAACTGCTTTGGTTTTATTAGACATCTTGCATCATGACAAATTAATTAGTGCTAGTGCTTCTACTGCTGCCATAGTGCTCATAGAAAAAAAAAGTATGTATAACATCTAGAGAAGAGTGGTCAAGTAATAGGTCACTATGCTCAATTCAAATTGAAAATACTTTATTATCTCTAAAACAGAGAAATTCCGGTACAAGAACATTTATGGAGCTGCGGCCGCCCAACTGAGAAGCCCCACACACCCACATTGTTCATTGACATTACCAGTACTATAACTGTTCACTCACCCTGGGAGGATAGCTGGCTAGGATGGGGTATGGTCTGTACTTAATTGTTTCTGGAAGCGTGTATATCTCTCTGAAAAATTCCTTGATCTGCATCT
>CM060323.1:14302332-14304832 GCA_030674155.1 Stramonita haemastoma
CCTCTTGTGCAAGAACCAAGCCAATAATTACCCTGTGGTCTGAGCTTTTCTGCATGACAAGCGCTTCGATTTGTTAGCTTTACAAGATTTAGCGCGATATAAATTCCATACATCATTATCATGATAATACATCCACCCACTAAGCAGTGGTCTTCACAGTGTGGCGGTGCTGTCTTTAAAAAAAAAAAAACCTCATCTGGACGAATATTGCTGTTTTTTACGGCTTGCAAGTGAAACAAAAGGGTGGTTCATTTATAGTTTTTTCGGGCAGAAGGAATAGTCCTTCATACCTTGGGTTGACATGGCGATTAAAACGGTTTCTGAGCGTGTTTATGTCGCTGATAGCCAGTCGGAACTGATCCAGATAGTCTCTAAAAAGACTGTTATTTTATTGTCTTTTCTGAGAGAGAGAGAGAGAGAGAGGAGAGAGAGAGTGAGAGAGAGAGAGAGAGAGAGAGAGAGAGAGAGAGAGAGAGAGAGAGAGAAGGAGAGAGAGAGAGAGAGGGGAGAGAGAGAGAGAGAGGGGAGAGAGAGAGAGAGAGAGAGAGAGAGAGAGAGAGAGAGAGAGAGAGCACTAAAACGTTTTTATTATACTTCGGCCTTGGGTGACTTTACCAAATCATGTTTGGGGTCGGGGGAAACGTAGACATCATAGCAGAAAACGTTTCTAACCATTTCGCATTTCCCATTCTGCAAGTACAGAGAGTCACACTCCATCTATATCTAGTTGTCATCCTCCTCATCATCATCTTCAACATGTACATAATTATCGCCATCAGCATCTTTAATATCCACAGCTAGCAGCTGCAGCGAGTATATCTGCATCACTATCATTACTTTCATCATCAACGTCACCAGCATCATCACCATCTTCTTTCCTTCACCATCTACAATATCGTCATAATTTTCTTCATCGTGTATATCATTGTCACGATTTTACATCATGGTCATTATCATCATCTGCCTCATCATTTCCATCTTCAGTATATGCATCATCACCATCATCTTCAACAAATACATCATCATCATCACCATCATCTGCCTCATCATTTCCATCTTCAACATATACATCATCACCATCATCTTCAACAAATACATCATCGACGTCACCATCATTTTCAACATACATATTATAGTCACCATCATCATCTTCAACATGTACATCATTTTCACCGTCATCATCTTCAACATAAACATCACTTTCACCATCTTCAATATTGATATCATCTTCAACATATACATCATCTTCAACATGTACATAATTTATTTTCATCATCATCATCTTCTTCAACATGTACATCATCGTCACCATCATCATCTTCATCATCTACACCATCGTTACCATCATCACCTTCAACATCCGCTTCATCATCACCATTATTTTTACCATATTATATATATATATATATATATATATATATATATATATATATATATATAATATATATATATATATAGAGAGAGAGAGAGAGAGAGAGAGAGAGAGAGAGAGAGAGAGAGTTATATAGTTATATAGTTATATAGTTATATATAGTTATATATAGTTATATATAGTTATATAGTTCGGACAAATCATGGGACAAGATCACTTGCCAGAGTTGTGTGTTTTGTGTTGCATTTTTGTTGGTGGTGGATTTGATTTTGATTTGATTTATTTTATATCGAGGATAATGGAGTAAGCACTCTTGTGCTTTTTTACATCCAGTCCCCGTGTGTATGCAGTTTTGTAAATGTCATCTGTTCCCACTGGCACACGATGGCCTACTCTTACGAAAAGCGGAACAGGATTTAACGTGTGTGCAAGATGTTCTGCGTGCGTTCGCACACGGGGCCTCGGTTTAAAGTCTCATCCGAAGGACTTTTGGGGAGAGTGGAGTTAGCACTGATGTTAACTCCAGGAGAAAAATCTCCTCGACCGGACTCGAACCCGGGTCGTCAAATTGCCAGCGCAATGTTCTGACTACTAGGCTATCCGCCCCGGAAAAGTTGCATAGTTCTGATGTTTGTCTTTTTTCTTTTAACTGAAGAAAGTCTTCTTCAGGATTTATGGGAGTGAACATAGTATTATTATCATCATTACTCATGTAAATAACCGTAGGGAATGAATGAATAATAATCCACAGTGTTGAATGCTAATAGTACGGCAATCTGTGAAAATGACAATGGACATCTGAGAAGTTTTAACTTTTTTGGCATCACAAGATTTTCTCTCTAATCTTTTTTTTTTTTACCCCTTCTAAAGGAAGTAACCAGTTAATATATCACAAAGCTTGAATATAGTATGACGTTAGTCTTTATGAAAAAAAATTCTCTCAGAATTCGGGTTTTTTTTCTGGCATAGACATAGCAAGATTTTCTCCCATATCTTTTCTTCTTCACCGCCGCACCAAAACAGCAGCAGTAACCAGTTCAGTCACAAAGTCTAACGTGGTCTGGCTGACGACTGGGAACTATTATTACTGCCCCACTCCTGTCCGGGTCTGAGTGTGTAGCTAGCAGT
>CM060323.1:14309832-14329213 GCA_030674155.1 Stramonita haemastoma
AAAACCAAAATTTAATGGTGTCCTTTCCCACTCTTGACCGTAAAGCTGTCAGAAAGCATGACAATCTTGTACTTGACAAGATGTTCAATAAACAGTACTACCACTTTTTTGTAGAGTTACAGGTTGCAGTGTTTGCATGCATATAAAGGAAAAAAAAGTGGAAAATGTCTTTTTTCTTCTTTTTTTTTTGGGGGGTGGAGGGGGGGACTAACGAAAAAAAATGCGAATCACATTATTTCGGCCTCAAATTGAAGATCAACCAAAATGAAATAATTTTGATACTAATTGATAATAAAAGAAGGAATTACACCCAAATCTTTTAAAGAGATGTTATGAGAAATTACTGTTACAAAACTGCTACTGCAGAAAATTTTTACTCCAGCACACAGAAAAAATGATGATAAACAGTGGCAGGGAAGGGATTGATTGAAACATATGCAAAACTTTTAAAAAGAAAAATTATAAAACAGTTTGTATAAAATGTAAAGGTCTGTCAGAATTATCCTGAGTATGTGTGAACCCTTATCATGTCAGGGCTCCCATTAAGGACAGGCAAAATAAAATTATTTATCTAGTTTTAAAATTTATTTTATTTTATTTTATACCACTTTGTCACAGCAGATTTCTCTGCGTGAAATTCGGGCTGCTCTCCCCGGGGAGAGCGCGTCGCCACAAGTGCAGCGCCTACCCATTATTTTTTTTCCCCTCAGGGATGGTGTCTAAACACGAAACATGCGCGCATACTGTTTTTTTTTGTTGTAATAATTTTGTCATCCGCTCCTACCGGCACACACGATCGCCTGCTCTTCCGAAAGGCGGAACGGGATTTTAACGTGTGGGCAAGATGTTCTGCGTGCGTTCGCACACGGGACCTCGGTTTATAGACTCATCCGAATCCGAATCTCATCCAAATCCCTGAAATTTTGGGGAATCTGGGGCTAGGCTCCCGTGGAATCTTAATTTCTGTCAGTCTCTTCAGATTAAATACATCAGAACTTAACTTGTCATTGTCAAGGCGAGTTATTTTCTGTTGGTTCCATTCCCAGCCTTGCTCTTTCTTTACAATTTTTTTGACAAGAAAATCGAACTGAATATCAAAAAGTCTTTAATGAGACTACATAAACCAAGGCCCTGTGTTGCGAATGCATGCAGAACATCTTGTGTGAAAGTGGAAAGCCCGTTCCGCCTTTCGGAAGAGTAGGCCATTCGTGCCGGTAGGAATGGATTTCAAAATTTATGCACACAGGTGGTGTGTTTAAGACACCATCCCCGAAGCTGGAAAGCAGCAACCTGAATGGTTGGGCGCGGGAGGGGGGGAGGGGATGCACACATGCATGCAAAAATCTCACCATTTTTCTTTTCTTTCTTTTCTCATGACCGGGATGATCGTGGAGGAGACATGAGAGACGATTCTGCAGCCAGCCGTCGCCATCCAGCCCTGTCCTCCGCCTTCCGAATGAGTGTTGGACTGTCCAGGTGGGTCCACTCCTTGATGTTATCCATCCAGCTTTTGGTTTGTCTGCCTCGGCGTCTGCCACCTTCTAGCGTTCCCTGTAGGACTGTCTTGGGGAGGGTGTTGTGGCGTGTGACATGGCCGAACCATGCCAGCTTCCTTTTCTTGACAGTGGCTAGTAGGGGTTCCTGAGGGCCAACCATCAGTGCGACTTGACTTCGCACAAAGGTTTTTGTTTTCCTATCCTTCCAGGAAATTCCAAGCAGTCGCCTGAAGCATTTTGTCTCGAACGTCTGGATCCACTTGGTGGTTTCAGCGGTCATTGCCCAACTTTCGCAGCCGTAGAGCAAGATGGAGATGACCAGGGATCTGAACAATTTGACTTTTGTTTTGAAGCTGATGTTGTCGCTTCTCCATATCTTGTTCAGTTTTGCCATAGCTGATGTTGCCATGGCTAGGAATCAACCCCCCCAAAACAAACAAAATTATGTTATTTTCCCAAATCTGCAAGTGATAAAGTTTGCCTTATTTTACCTTCAGAAAGAGAAACAAAAAAACAAACCTACATACAAGAAAGTTCTACCATCACAAATTAGAAAGATGGTGGATCGGTGGTCTAGGTGGTAACGCGCCTTGCCTAGAAAGCAAAAAGTCAGGGTCGGAGTGTGCGGTGGTTCGTACCCCGTTTGGACCCAAAACTTTTTCCCCATCCATTAGACCCTGAGTGGTGGTCTGGGCGCTAGTATATGTGTATATGTGTGTATGTGTATGTATGTATATATATATATATATATAAAAAATTTTTGGAGTAAACATCAGTGCAGACGCAACTCCCCCCCCCCCCCCCCCAAAAAAAAAAAGTCCTTTGGATGAGGCTATAAACCGAGGTCCCTTTGTGTGAACGCACGCGGAACATCTTGTGCTTACATAAAAACTCGTTGCGCTTTTCGGAAGAGTAGGCCACTGTGTGCCGGTGGGAACAGATGACAAAAATTTAGAAAAAAAATTGCCTGTACACGGGGGACTGGATGTGAAAAAGCACATAAGTGCTTATGCCATTATCCTTGCGAAATAAAAGAATAAAAACACACACGTACGTGCACACTCATGCGCGCGCGCGCACACACACACACACACTCACACACACACACTCACTCACACACACACACACACTCACCACACACACACACACACACACACACACACACACACACACACACACACACACACACACTCACACACACACACACACACACACTCACACACACACACACACACACACACACACCACACACACACACACACTAACACACTAACACACACTAACACATATGCACGCTCGCGCACGCGCACGCATGATCTGGATTTTGAAAGTTGCTTGACCAGATAACGGACGATCGGCTGTGTTGACCCCTATATTTATTCGGGTCATTTTTAGAGGGATGGATAGGATAGTTGAACTGTGAGCGTACGTGCGCACGTGAAATGAAAGCTTGCTGACTTTGACGTAAACCGGAACGCATCTTTTTTTTTTTTTTTTTAAAGCAGTTGTTGTTGCCCTTTGGGTCTTTACGAAGACAGACGCAATGGATTCGCTGAGCTTCGGACATGTTATATATATATATAATATATAACATGTGTGGGTTTCTTCTAGCAAAAACTGTAAGTTGAATCGCTGTCTTTCTTTGTTTCTGTGTGTCTATCTCAGGCCATGAATAACTTTCTGCAAATCCACAGAGAGAGAGAGAGAGAGAGAGAGAGAGAGAGAGAGAGAGAGAGAGAGAGAGAGAGAGAGAGAGAGAGAGAGAGAGAGAGATTTGATTTGATTTATTCTTTTATATCGAGGACAATGGAATAAGCTGTCTCTTTCAGCTTATTCCATTGTCCTCGATATAAAAGAATAAATCAAATCAAATCAAATCAAATCAAATCTCTCTCTCTCTCTCTCTCTCTCTCTCTCTCTCTCTCTCTCTCTCTCTCTCTCTCTCTCTCTCTCTCTCTCTCTCTCTCTGTGGATCTGCAGAAAGTTATTCATATATGGCCTGATTGATACATTACATTGCTGCTTGACCTTAATGAATGTGTGGCCGGCATTGCCCTGCCCTGCCTTACGCATGGACGTTTTTTTTCTGTTGTGACATTTCCCAGTAGTTTGTTCATGACTTACTTAATTGGACATTGTTGTGCATTCCATGTCTAATGTCTTCGCGCCGCGCGGCGCGTGGCATCGTCAGTTTGTATGGGGAAAGAAACGTGTGCACGTCTGTATGCCTGTACAGTGCACACACACACACACACACACACACACACACACACACACACACACACACACACACACACACACACACACACACACACACCTACACACACACCTACACCTAAACACGCACACACACACACACACACACACACACACCTCTAAACACACACACACACACACACACACGCGCGCGCGCGCGCGCGCGCGCGCGCACCCCCCTCCCCTCCCTCGGATTAGACTATAAGCTAAGGTACTTTAGGCAAACGCATGCAGGTTATAATGTTTTTGCATACGCGTTAAAACCTGCTCCGCTTTTCGGAAGAGTAGGGCAATGTGTGCCGGTGGGAACGGATGACAAAATTGACAGAGTGGCATGTACGGTAGACTGCTTGTAAAAATGCTGTGAGCACCTATTCCATTGTCTTAGACACACACACACACACACACACACACACACACACCACACCACACCACACCACACCACACCACAAAACACCACACCACACCACACCACACACAACACAACGCACGCACGCACGCACGCACGCACGCACGCACGCACGCACGCACGCGCTCACACACATACTCCGCACACGTTAAATCCTGTTCCGCTTTTCGTAAGAGTAGGCCATCGTGTGCCGGTGGGAACAGATGACATTTCCAAAACTGCATACACACGGGACTGGATGTAAAAAAGCACAAGAGTGCTTATTCCATTATCCTCGATATAAAAGAATAAATCAAATTAAATCAAATCAAATCACACACACACACACACACACACACACACACACACACACACACACACACACACACACACACAATACAACACCTCCACCCACCCACCCCCCAACCCACCCCTCCCCCTACACTACACTACACTACACTACACTACACTACACTACACTACACTACACTACACTACACTACACTACACACGCCTTTTACAATCACTTCCCTCTTACCTCATTAATTAAGACAATCCTGCCTTTGTCATAGTCTGGAAGAAGAAGAAGAAAAAAAATCTGGCACTAAATATCCAGCAAAAAAACCACAGAACAACCCCCCCCCCCCCCCCCCAAACCCCCAACTCTACCTTTAGCTGCCAAGACTCACGCGCCTAACCTTTCCTGCCATTGTGAAAAAAATAATACTGTCCGGCGAAAACTGAATAATAAATAATACATGGAATTTATATAGCGCTATATCTTGTAATTCAAACAAATCAAAGCGCTTGCATTCGACCTATACATCACACAAGCAGTCAATAACAATTTTTTTATGGTTTTAGCAAATTCGAATGTACTCACACACGCAAGCGCACACACACACACACACACACACACACACACACAACACACACACACACACACACACACACACACACACACCACACACACCCACACCCACACACACCACACACACCCACACCCACACCCACACCCCCACCCCACACACCTAGAAAGGTTATACACTTTGGCAGGTAGATAGATGTTGAAGGCAGGGACAGATAAGAGATAATGGAAACAGAAGGAGAAAATCTTAGGTTTGAAATAAGTGTGTGTTGAGGTTGGATTTAAAAGTGTCATAAGTAGGCTTTTGCCGGAGGGAGAGAGGGAGGTCGAAAACTTGCGGCAAGAAGTCTGAGTGAAGGAAACCTGAACATTATGATTAATTGCCAAAGTATTTACAGCATTGCTCTTGGGGATGGATGAAGACCCTTGCTTTGTGCATGGGGATCAGCAAATGAGTTTGCACTGTTTGCGTTTTGAGGTCAAATACTCTTGTCATTTTTGTGTGTGTGTGTGCGGTGCGTGCGTGCGTGCGTGCGTGGTGTGTGTGTGTGTGTGTGTGTGTGTGTGTGTGTGTGTGTGTGTGTGTGTGTGTGTGTGTGTGTGTGTGTGTGTGTTTGGGGAGGGGGGGATGATGGTTTTCAATGATTCTGAAGGGTATAGACTATTAAGAGATGGATTCTGTGGAAAATAAACTGTTCTAAAATATACTCGAATGTATATAAAAACACTTTTAGAGTAGTTTCTCGGAAGATTGGTGGTGCAAAGCAAAGTTAGAGGGAGAGAGAGGGGGGGAGAAAGAGAGAGGGAGGGAGAGAGGGGGGGAGAAAGAGAGAGGGAGGGAGAGAGGGGGGGAGAAAGACAGAGGGAGGGAGAGAGGGGGGAGAAAGAGAGAGGGGAGGAGAGAGAGAGAGAGAGAGAGAGAGAGAGAGAGAGAGAGAGAGAGAGAGAGTGAGAGAGAGAGAGAGAGAACAACCAGTATAATAAGTTCCAGTGCTGTCGCAGGAGCCGCCAGAGCGATGCCATTATTATAGAGCCCCAAGCCACCCTGAGGACTCAATAATGATCCTACTGTAAAATTGTACACCACTATTGCTATTTCTACTACGATACTATGATATTATGATACTACTACGACTGCGACTTCGACTACGACTACTTCTGTAAATGCAGAACACCATATATAGCGTGTTGTGCTGTCATTCATTCGTTGCAAATTTGATTCTCCGAGCTCTGGCGTGCGCGCGCAGGCATGCACACACACACACACACACACACACACACACACACACACACACACACACACACACACACACACACACACACACACACACACACACACGCACACACACACACACACACACATACATACACACACGCACACACATACAGAAAAATGCACGCATATATCCTCTCCAAGAGAAATTCACAATATTGATTGGAAACGTTTTCTTTTTCTTTTTTTCTTGAACAGTCACACACCCGGGACAGCCCCCAAAATGAAACAGGTGGCAGACGATTTAGCAGAGACCCTAGGCTTCTCAGCAAGACGAGAGAGAATCAAGAGAAGCGAACTGGGCTGAGCTGAGGAAAGTGTGTGCAGAGGAGTGCCAAGACTGCGTCATGCGTGAACGCCGCCAGAGCCACTAAAAAGTCTAGATGGTAAGCTCAGATAATTAAATTATTGTCTGCGTGGAGACAGTTTTTTGATTTTGGATTGGGTTTCTTTTCGTTCCTAGCTCGGCTTGAGTTTTGAGGTTTTACTAAATGCTGTGATTGTGTGTGTGTGTGTGTGTGTGTGTGTGTGTGTGTGTGTGTGTGTGTGTGTGTGTGTGTGTGTGTGTGTGTGCGTGCGTGCGTGCGTGTGCGCACGCGTGTGTTTTTATTTTTTATTTTATTCTTTTATATCGAGGATAATGGGATAAGCACTATTGTACTTTTTTACATCCAGTCCCTGTGTGTATGCAGTTTTGTAAATGCCATCTGTTCCCATCGGCACACGATGGCCTACTCTTACGAAAAGTGGAACAGGATTTAACGTGTGCGCAAGATGTTCTGCGGTGTGTGTATGTGTGTGTGTGTGTGTGTGTGTGCGTGCGTGCGTGTGTGCGTGCGCGCGTGTGTGTGTATGTGTGTGTGTGTGTGTGTGTGTGCGCGCGCGCGTGACCGTTTTTCCACCATGAAGGTAGCCGCATTCCGACTTTGGGGGATCGGGACTTAACACGACACCAGTGTGCACGCGGTTTTTCTTTTTTTTAAAATTTTGTCATCTGCCCCCAACTAACACAAAAATGACCTACTCTTCCGAAAGGTGCGACGGGTTTTAATGTGTACTCAAGCAGATGTCCTTGCGCGTGTTCGCACATGGACCTCCTCGGCTTATATATAGTCTCACCCGCAGAACTTTCGGGGAAAGCCGAGTTGGCACTGATGTTAGTTAACTCCAGGGAGAAAAAAAGTCCCCTGTCACTGGCGTCACAGTAGGGGTTCGAACCTGGGCCGTCAGATCATGAGCTCAGTGATCTAACCACTAGGTTATCTGTTCCTCTCCCCCCCCCCCCCCACCTTTCTCCTGCGCCAAACGCTTAGTTTAATTATTCTAAAACTGATTAGAAAGCACCTACGTCAAATGTAGTACTTAACAGGGATGCAGATTGAAAGTAGTATTGATAAAAATTTCAACCCGGAAAAGAGACGAAGGGGGTCTGGCACTTAAAAGTAAAGAAGATTATATATGATATCACACACACACACGCACGCACGCAAGCACGCACACACACACACACGCACTAACACACACACACACACACGCACGCACGCGCGCGCGCACACACAGACACACACACTCACTCACTCACTCTTCCTGCTGTATCTGCAAGATAGAAAGCCTTTTATGGTAAATTAGTGAGGCCCATTAGCCTATGATGTGTCGTGTGAGAGTTCTGGTGTGTTGTGAGAGTTTGTTGTGCTGTGCTGTGTTCTGAGAGTTACGTTGTGTTGTGTGAGAGTTAGTTTGTGCTGATGATGTTAAGAGAGTTGTGCTGCAATCTAAGAGTCATGCTGTGTTGTGGAAGTTGTGTTGTAAGGTGAGAGTTGTGTTGTCAAGTTTCCAGGGAATTGCTATTCTGGATAACTCTTCACATTGCTTGTTTTCGGAAAGAGCCTATCTCAACTAGTGCATTATTGCCACTTGGAAAATTGTCAGTTGACGTCGAAGTACTTTTTCAGCATTACATTTGCCAGTGGTGACTGTGTTCTTTGTTTTAGGGGAGGGGGGGTTGCACTCTTAAAGTAAGGAAGGTGGCAGGATGGTTAAGACGTTCGCCTGCCAACAAGTAAACCGTGAGTTTTTGGGTTCGTACCCAGCCTCGCCCTTTCTTCCAAGTTTGACGAAAAAATCGAACTGAATGTCAAAGTTGTTCGGATGAGACTATAAACCGAGGCCCCATGTGCGAATGTACGCAGAACATCTTGCGCACACGTTAAAACCCCGTTCCGCCTTTCGGAAGAGCAGGCCATCGTGTGCCGGTAGGAGCGGATGACAAAATTATTATAAAAAAACAGCATGCACACAGGTGTCGTGTTTAGACACCATCCCTGAGGGGAAAAAAATAATGGGTAGGCGCTGCACTTGTGGCGACGCGCTCTCCCCGGGGAGAGCAGCCCGAATTTCACGCAGAGAAATCTGCTGTGACATAAAGTGGTATAAAATAAAATAAAAATTACTAAAACAGTAGAGTAATAATAATAATCGTAAGAATAATCAGAACCAAAATAGTAATGATGATGATGATGACGAAGAGTGCCAAATTGTGCAGTGCCATAAAGTGAACTGTTCTTTTGTTCAGTTTATTTCACCTAATTACCCAAAGCCTTATTGACCCCAAGTTCGTCACAAAAACGCACACGAACCCCTGTTACCCTCTCCCACGTCTCTCGCTCTCTCTCTGACTCACACACACACAAACGCACGCACGCACACACACCCATACACACCCACACTTTCACCCCCCCCCCCCCCCCCACACACACACACACACTTTCACACACCCACCCACACTTTCACACACACACACACACACACACACACACACACTTTCACACCACACACACACACACACACACACACACACACACACACACACACACACACACACACAGCCCGCACAGGAAGCAAAAAATCTAAACCAATCTGTTGGCTGCTTATTTTATTTATTTATTCATTTATTTTATTCCAGAGTCACAAGAAGAAACAGCCCAAAATGAGATGGCCGCATATCGTGATGATGAACCCCCATCTTCTCATTTTCAGACGAGCAAACGAGCCTAGCTGGGAAGCCTGGGCAGAGGGGAGCTTTGACTGCCTCATGTGCAAACTCCGCCGCAGTAACACAAGTCACAGGTAAGGTCAAATACGACATGTAAGCAATAAAACAGTTTGGTCCAAATCGATAAGGTTTAGAAATCAGAGTTATTTTGTGTTCAATTAATGTTTAATAACGATAATTGTGTTCAAATGTTGCATAATGATCATACATGTCCGATACAAGAAATCGTGCCTAAAGAGAGGTAAATTTTGTCCTTCACAGGCAAAGGAAAATTACAGGTACAAAAGTACGAGTTCACTCGCATTATTAGCAAAGGGTTTGAGTGCAGTGTCTAATTATTGCTCTTTCGGAATTTGCCTCTAAGACATATTTGCAATTTAAGAGTTCATATCCTTGGATTCCATTTAGCCTTGCATGGAGATATGACAAACGCATCGATAAAAATTACCCCCTCCTTTAACTTGGATTAAAAGAAGAAAAGAAACCCAAACTTGACAAAAACCAGGCATGAAAGATGATAATAAAGAAGTTGAAATTCTATGCGGGATTCGGTCACAATATGCCAAGATAAAATGCCTGACCTAAAAATATTACTCCAGTTTTCGTAATGAAACGATTTTTTTTTAATTCTCTAGTTGTAGTTTTTGTGTTTTATAACATGTCAGTTTTGAGTAGCAGGGGTAAACAGGAAAATGTTTGGCTGGGATAAGTGTAATAAACTGACCCAAGCTTTCGTGGAGGTTTTCTATAGGTTAATAAACATGAATTGTTTTGACTAGTTTCAGATTTCCAATGTGTTTTTTTTTGGTATCAGATTTTCCTTTCGTTGATTAGCTTATTAATTAATAGCTTAAAAATGAAGCAAGAAAAAGGTAACCAAATTTGTCACCACTTTCACAATAATTTATAATTACGGCGCTGCCATGCATTTTAATTGCTAATCATCATATAATTGATGATTCTTTTGCGAAAGCAAAGTGTTTGTGTATGTGTGTGATCGTGCATGTGTGTATGATAGCGTGTGTGCTTACTTACATGCGCACGCGCGCGTGTGTGCGTGCGTGCGTGCATGTGTGCATGATAGTGTGTGTGTGCGTGCGTGTGTGTGTGTGGGGGGGGGGGGGGGGTAACTGGTTAAAAAAAAATAGTGTAAGGCATCCCATATCAGTGATAAAAGCGTTCAGGTCGAAGATTTCCCAGTATCTCTTATTTCTATGGGATGATCTTGCTAATGGTCCCCGGGAGAATGTCGTCCACTGCATCAGATTTCGTGACTGTACTGAGCCAAGACAGTGTAGAAAGGTAGATACCCAAAATGGCATGCCTTGTTATAGGCCGATCTCTGCATACTTTATATGGAATCAGAAATGTGCTAGCATCTGCACTGGCTGAGGTCTAAGTTTATACTCATTTGATGTTAGAAGGTAAGGCAACGCAAGGCAGGTCAATTTTTTAAATTCGAGGATAATAGATAAGCACATTTGTTTTACATCCAGTACCCGCCCTTTTCAGGGATAACATCAAGATAAAAACAAACCTCTAACTACACAACAGCAATAATAATGATCCAAATACCAAGAGCAAGAAACCATACCAAGTATCAAACAGCGTGCAAGAAATAGGACAGAGATACAATAATAAGGAAATGATATGGGCAACCCAAGGCAGGTCAAGGCAAGGCAAAGTTTTATTTCAAAACCCCATTGGCGGGACACGAACGAGTTACGTTACGTATCTGCATGTAGAGCTAACTCAAAAACATAAAAACACAATCTGATCTTTGGGAACAGTTAAGCAACACTCCTTAAAGTTGTCAAGAAAACTATAATGGTAAATGCGTCAACAGATAACCGACATTTTATGTAAAACGAACAGCAGCAACAAAAAAGAAACAAAAGTGAGCCTTAAAGGGGGGGTTGTTTTATTTAAACAATTATCGTGTTGAGAGCAAAGTGAAAATATTTTTTTTTTAAGATTATTGTGAGGAATTGTAGTGAATGAGTAACCAGACATTTTCATCTTTTGTTATTCAAAAATAAAGATTTCAACAAAATGTAGGCTTTTTCACATTTAACTTGTGGTAAATGTTTCCTTTCTTTGAAACTAAGTCAGGAATATTAAAGGCAATACTTTTGAAACTCATATCCCCTATTTCACAAAGATTACTACACTCTGACCAAAATCTGTTGTCACTTGGGGGGTGGGGGATAATCGACACTCTTTTTTTTTGAATTGGGAAGTATGTGACTCAGCGTTCTATATACTCAACAATGCATTGTTACGTAATGCTGCCCTTTGCCTTTTTTGTTGTCCAGGGACCTTGGAGAGCAGTACCAGAGCCCAGAAAAAGAGAACACGAGGGGTGTGCATCCATAAGCTAGCTAGCTAAGCGGTGTGTCTAGGGCTAGGTCAGCCTGGCGGAGTGATCCCATTTCAGGATTGCATGCTGGGTATGTTCGAGTCGTGCATGCCACCACCGCCCAATAGCAAACCTACTACTCTTCTACAAAACAAAGGGGTGGGTTTTAACGTGTGTGAATTTATTTTATGCGTTTGGTCACACATGGAACACCTAGCTTGGTTTGCAGTCTCAGTCAGAGGAAATGCAATGGGAAATGGATTCGGAACCAATGTTAAATCTAGGAAAATACTAGCAACCAGTGTATAAACTCCAGAAGCAAAAATGGGAGTCAATGTTACCTGCAGGGAGAAATCAGAATCAGTGATATCTCCAGAGGGGGAAAGAGGAAAAGGTGTGAACTGTAGGGGGAAATAGAAACCAGCGTTAATTGCGTGGGAAAATAAGAACCAGTGTTAATTGCGTGGGAAAATAAGAACCAGTGTTAATTGCGTGGGAAAACAAGAACCAGTGTTAATTGCGTGGGAAAACAAGAACCAGTGTTAACTGCATGGGAAAATAAGAACCAGTGTTGATTGCGTGGGAAAACAAGAACCAGTGTTAATTGCGTGGGAAAATAAGAACCAGTGTTGATTGCGTGGGAATATAAGAACCAGTGTTGATTGCGTGGGAATATAAGAACCAGTGTTAACTGCGTGGGAAAATAGGAACCAGTGTTAACTGGATGAGGGAAAATAGGAACCAGTGTTAACTGGATGAGGGAAAATAAGAACCAGTGTTAATTGCGTGGGAAAATAAGAACCAGTGTTGATTGCGTGGGAAAATAGGAACCAGTGTTAACTGGATGAGGGAAAATAGGTACCGGTGTTAACTGGATGAGGGAAAATAAGAACCAGTATTAATTGCGTGGGAAAATAGGAACCAGTGTTAACTGGATGAGGGAAAATAGGAACCAGTGTTAACTGGATGAGGGAAAATAAGAACCAGTGTTAACTGCAGGAGGAAAACAGGAACCCGTGTTAACTGCAGGAGGGAATAGAAACCAACGTTAACTTCAGGGAATAAACAGGAATCGGTATGAGCACCAGTACAGGGGAAAAGCAGAAATAAGTCCACGGGAAACAGGAATCGATGTTGCCTGCAGGGGAATAACAATCAATTCTCTAACTCGAGGGGAAAACAAAAACCAGTGTTAACACCAGGTGGGAAACAGGAACCAGTGTTACCTCTAGGGAAAAAAAAGACAAGAACCAAAGTTAACTCCAGGGGAACACAGAAACCAATGGTAATTCTATGGGGAATAATGAGAACCCATGTTATTTTTTATTTTATTTTATATTTAATTTTATAAAATGAATAAAATAAAATAGATAAAATAAAAACCAATGGTAATTTTGTGGGGAATAATGAGAACCCAGGTTAACTCGGAGGGGAATAAGAAAAACCCATGGTAACTCTTAAGGGGAAAGAATATTCCTAAGGTGACTTCCAGGGAAGAAAAGAAACTAATGTTAACTCTAGGGAAACAATGAGAACCTATAATTATTAACTCTAGGGGAATAATAAGAACCTATGTAAGATCTTTAAAAAAAAAAAAAAGTATGAATCTATTCTAACTCCAGGAAAAAACAAACAAAACCTGTGGTAACTTTGGGGGGGGGAATAGAAACCAATGTGAATTCCAGAGAAAAAACAGAAACCAACGTTTATTCTATGGGTAAAATGAAAACCTAAGCGACATTTATTCTATGGGTAAAATGAAAACCTAAGCGACATTTATTCTGTGGGTAAAATGAAAACCTAAGCGACATTTATTCTATGGGTAAAATGAAAACCTAAGCGACATTTATTCTATGGGTAAAATGAAAACCTAAGCAACGTTTATTCTATGGGTAAAATGAAAACCTAAGCCACGTTTATTCTATGGGTAAAATGAAAACCTAAGCCACGTTTATTCTGTGGGTAAAATGAAAACCTAAGCGACATTTATTCTATGGGTAAAATGAAAACCTAAGCCACGTTTATTCTATGGGTAAAATGAAAACCTAAGCCACGTTTATTCTATGGGTAAAATGAAAACCTAAGCCACGTTTATTCTATGGGTAAAATGAAAACCTAAGCAACGTTTATCCTATGGGTAAAATGAAAACCTAAGCCACGTTTATTCTATGGGTAAAATGAAAACCTAAGCAACGTTTATTCTATGGGTAAAATGAAAACCTAAGCCACGTTTATTCTATGGGTAAAATGAAAACCTAAGCCACGTTTATTCTATGGGTAAAATGAAAACCTAAGCCACGTTTATTCTATGGGTAAAATGAAAACCTAAGCAACGTTTATTCTATGGGTAAAATGAAAACCTAAGCCACGTTTATTCTATGGGTAAAATGAAAACCTAAGCAACGTTTATTCTATGGGTAAAATGAAAACCTAAGCCACGTTTATTCTATGGGTAAAATGAAAACCTAAGTCAACCCCGGGGGGGGGGGGGGGGGGGGGGGGGGGGGGGGGGATTTTAACTCGCGGTAGAAATGGATACCTATGTTAACTCTGATCAAAAAATTTCAGGAGGGAAACGGGAACTAGTGTTAATTCCAGAGGAAGGAAGGGGGGGGGGGGGGGGGGGGGCAGGGAAGTAAGGAAGATCCAGGGAGAAATATTAGAAACCAGTGTTAACAGTAAGGGTAAGAAGGAAACGATATAGATCCAGGGAAAAATATTAGAAACCAGTGTTAACAATAAGGGGTAAAAAGGAAAGAATATAAACTCAGAAGGAAAAACAGGAGCCTATGCCGACTTTAAGGGGGGTGGTTTCGCATAGGAACCTCTGTTAGCTCCAGGGAGAAATTAGGAACCTACTTTAGCTCCATCAGGTGGGGATGGGGGGAGGCGTTATGAACCATCCTTAACTCCAGAGAAAAACTAAGAACCTAGTTAACTCTCCAGTGAGATATAGGAACCATTGATCCAGGGGGGAAATAGAAATCAGTGTTTACTCCGGAAGGGGGGGGGGAATCAATTTTAACTCCAAGGCAAGAAAAGAAACTAATGTTTACCCCAGGAGAGAAAAAGAAACAGATTTTAACTCCCAAAAGAAACAACAAAACCAGTGTCAGTATTAGGGGAAAATTGGAACCAATGTTAAATCTACGGGAAGACTGGAAACCAAATGTTAATTCCAAAATCAATGTTAACACTAGGTGGAAAATAGGGGCCAGTAGTCATTAACTATAGGGGGAAATAGATGCCAATGTCAACTCCAAGGGAAAAATGGAACAAATGTTCATTCCAAGGGAAGAAAGAAACCGATAATAATAACTCCATGCGATGGAAAAATATAAACCAGTCTTAAACTCGAGGGGGAAAAAACCAGGAACCAGCATTATAAGCTTCAAAAGAAAATAGGAACTAATGTTAACTCCAGGGGTGGAAAAAAACTTTTAAAAGAGCATCTATGACTAGACTCTTATCAAGTCTCTCTAACCATATTGGGCAAAGTGACACATTTCTATGAAGACCTGAAGACATTAGCGATTGCTGTTACCACTACCTCGAAGATTCCAGGGCAGACTATAGTTCCACAAGGAGCAGGGAAATACAGGTAAGAATTGTTTTTCCATTTGTGACGCTCCACCACCGCTAATGAGTCACAGTGCACAAGAAGTCAATTTTTTAGTTATTGGCATCTTATTTTTTGCGATAAAATGGCTATAAAATACCCCCAAAAACAGATTAAAAATCGGACAATTCTGTGAAATGTTACTACAAATTGAAATGTTAAACTGCCAAGATGTGATAAAATGAGAACTGGACAAAGTTTAGTATTGTAACAAAATGGTCAGAATGAGGGCTTTGGTGTTTTTTATAACACGTTTAAGAGCAAAAGAAAACAAAAACTATGCCCTGATATTTCGTTACGAGGTAATAATAATGGTTATAGTTGTATAATCAATCAAAATCTCCAAATTGACAACTTGACCCTGCCTGCCTTAAAATTGCCCCTAGTGCTAAGCGACTTTCGTGGTGAAGCGTCACATTTAAGTGCTGTTTTGTTTTGTTTTAACAGTTTTTTGTGTGTGTGTATGTGTGTGTGCTAGGCATGGAAGAAGTCAGCAGTTAGCAATCTTCTAGTTTTCCAGTTACTTGTTCTCTATAGTTATCCTGGAATTGTAGGTCTGAATCTCAGTGGCGCTTGGTAGGCTGAGGATTTTTCGTGTCTCTTGTGTGTCAATTTAGGAGCGACTTCACTGCAAAAAGCTCTCGTCTCTTTTTGTCTGTCTGTATGACTGCAGCAGCCCCATTATAATCTTAAAAGTCTGCTCCTTCACAATTATTAGCTTTTGGAGAGTTATGGCGATACAGAAATGACCAGGATGGACTTAGCCTGCTCGGGGCACTGGACTGGGTAACAACGAAGGCAGCCAGTTCTCTTGTGTGACAGATTTTTTTTCTGGCAGATGTGTTGTAGCATTTATAGAATATTCTGCACTTGATAACGTCTTCTTTAAAAAAAAAAAAACCCCAAAGAAGTTATAAAATGTTTCGTCATACGTGTGTGAGGAGACTTGCTGATTTGTAAACTAGAAAACAGGAGTGTTCTGATGGAGATTTTAATGATAAAGTTAGTTTTTGTTTCAACATTCTAAATTGCTTAATGCTGCTAAAAAATGGGTCATGAGGCACAGTTTGTGACCTACTTTTGCTTATAAATAAACATATATATATATATATATGCAAAGTAATGCTGGATGTAGGTACTAGTCCAAGACGTATTATGCAGATCTAAAAGTCTGTGACTAAGAGCAGAATTATTTGTGGTCAGTAACTGAATGTTCAGCGCATTTATCCGAGATTTGTCTAGCAAAAGAAAAGAGCAAACATCACGACAATCTGGAATCAGTATACAATCTCCAAACCGCAGTTCACGTTTTAATTATCAAAGCATAACAGATACTAGTGCAGGCGAGGTGTTGGGGAATTAAAATTTTGATCTCTGGCAGAAAGAAAATCTGAAATAAATACTGAGAAAAAAGTCAATAACATAATCAATGTCTGAAAAAGTACAATCCCTTTTGATCGCCTGAAATAAATTAAAATCACAGCTGGAACAGCGTGTAGCGTATAAGGGAATAGTTCGCTGAAAGTGAATGTGTGGCCAAACAAATGCTTGTGAGCCGCAAATGTTGCAGAAACATAGGATTTCGTTCAACAATTAAAAAAAAACGTATTTGAATGTGCGCATGGATAGTCTGATGATTAAAATTGTAGAGAGGATTAGATTGAAAACAGAAACAAGAGAACTCGGTGCTTTCTGTGCTTGTACAGTGCCCTCGGCTAGGCTAGGCTGTGTGTCCTTTCTGTGGGCTGGAGAAATTCCACTTTCTTTTTCTCTCAGAGATGTGTATGGTAGGTGGTCAGTCAAGTTTCTTGATCAATCTCTGATCTCTTGATAAGGCTGTGGTAGGTAGTCAGATCTCTTGATAAGGCTGTTGTAGCATGATCTCTTGATAAGTCTGTGATAGTCAGATCTCTTGCTAAGTCTGTGATAGTCGGTCAGATTTCTTGATAAGGCTGTTGATGGTCAGGTTTATTAAGAAGGCTGTGGTCGCAGCTAAGAATTTTTTTAATTAAGAAGGCTGTGGTCGCAGTTAAGAGTTTGTTCATTCAGAAGGCTGTGGTAACGGGTCAGGTTTATTCAGAAGGCTGTGGTAACGGGTCAGGTTTATCATAGCAGGGATAATGGTTCACGTAGTAATGGGTCAGGTTTATTACAGCAGTGATAATGAGTGAGGCTGATCATAGCATGAGCAATGGGTCAGGCTGATCATAGCATGAGTAATGGGTCAGGCTGATCATAGCAGTGATAACGGGTCAGGTTTATTTAAACAGTGGTAATGATTCATCTGTGTAGCAGATCAGCCTTCTTATAGCAGTGGTAATGGGGTTAATCATTGCAATGATAATGGGTCAGGTTTATCATAGCGTGGATAATGGGTCAGGTTTATCATTGCAGTGATAATGGGGTCAGGTTTATCATAGCGTGGATAATGGGGTCAGGTTTATCATAGCGTGGATAATGGGTCAGGTTTATCATTGCAGTGATAATGGGGTCAGGTTTATCATAGCGTGGATAATGGGTCAGGTTTATCATAGCAGGGATAATGGGTCAGGTTTATCATTGCAGTGATAATGGGGTCAGGTTTATCATAGCGTGGATAATGGGTCAGGTTTATCATTGCAGTGATAATAGGGTCAGGTTTATCATAGCGTGGATAATGGGTCAGGTTTATCATAGCGGGGATAATGGGTCAGGTTTATCATAGCGGGGATAATGGGTCAGGTTTATCATAGCGGGATAATGGGTCAGGTTTATCATTGCAGTGATAATGGATCAGGCTTATCATTGCAGGGATGATGGGTCAGGTTAATATTGCAGGGATAATGGGTCAGGTTTAATCTTGCAGGGATAATGGGTCAGGTTTATCATAGCAGGGATAATGGGTCAGGTTTAATCTTGCAGGGATAATGGGTCAGGTTTAATCTTGCAGGGATAATGGGTCAGGTTTAATCTTGCAGGGATAATGGGTCAGGTTTAATCTTGCAGGGATAATGGGTCAGGTTTAATCTTGCAGGGATAATGGGTCAGGTTTAATCTTGCAGGGATAATGGGTCAGGTTTAATATTGCTGGCTGTGGCAGTAGGTCAGCTTCATCAAAACAGTGGTAATTGGTCAAGACTGATTGCACAGTGGTAGTGTAATAACAGTGTCAGCTTTAACAGATGAGCAGTTATGAGTTTCGTTTGGTTGGATAGGACTGCTGTTCAGTTCCACGTTCAGAAAAAAATAGTGTTCTCTGGAACAAGCGTCTCTAGACTTTACGTTTAGCACGCGCTTAGGTGCTCAGTATCATATACAGGAACCAGTCAAGATGATCAGTTGGGTTTTGGTAACCAGGTTCCATGGAAGATGGTCTGCAATGTAGCAGTGTTATAATCATAACCTGCAGTCTTGTGGGCATCAGAAGAAGGAAGTTAGCTATGGTCTTTTGTTCTGAGGCAGAGTGGTGCGTGTACTTAGCAAGCTAGCTTTGGGGGGTTGTTTGTTTTTTTGGTCAAGTTGTTGGTGCATAGGTTAGGTTTGAACCTAGGTTGAGTGTGAGGAAGTATAAAGTGTGAACAGTTTTTAATGATAGTATTATTATTCTAGAGTTACAGACCGTTTTTTCTTTCCAACTTTACTACCAGAATAGCATGGGTTAGACTGTTTCGACTTCTTCTCCTCCTCCTGTTCTAAGGTATATCATTTCTGCTTTAGGTGCTGGGACTTGATCAATCGTCTTAGAAGTGCTTGACCAACCGACTCGTAGATTTAATGCTTTAACTGCTGATCTTCTCTTCCGTGTTTTAGCTTGTGTGTGTTTTTGTTTTTCCCCCCTCCCTCTCTCTCGCCTCTCTTCTTCTCCTCCTCTCTTCTCTTCTTCTCTCTTCTCTTCTCTTCTCCTCCTTCTTCTCTTCTCTTCTGCTCCTCTCTTCTCTTCTCCTCCTCTCTTCTCTTCTCCTCCTCTCTTCTCTTCTCCTCCTCTCTTCTTCTTCTTCTCCTCTCTTCTTCTTCTTCTCCTCTCTTCTTCTTCTTCTCCTCTCTTCTTCTTCTTCTCCTCTCTTCTTCTTCTTCTCCTCCTCTTCTTTTCT